>OW052114.1:8400000-9000000 GCA_932526535.1 Caradrina clavipalpis
CTTAACATCAAGTGGACCGTCGTCGGCTTGTTTGTCAAAACTATCCTATGTCCTTTCTCGGGTCCCAGACTATATGTGTACCAAATTTCATTGAAATCGGTTCAGTGGTTTAGGCGTGAAGAAGAGACAGACAGACAGACAGAGTTACTTTCACATTTATAATATTAGTACGGACTAACGAATTGCCCACGACTTCGCTTATTACTTGGCTTATTTTAGCCCGCCATAACTTACGTCCCGTGTGTTATAGCGTGATGCTATATAGCCTATAGTACTCAGGGATAAACTAGCTATATATTGGTGAAAATTACCAGTAATTCGGAGCTTATGCGTCACAAACCAACAAAATCATCTTACCTCTTTATTATATTTCTATAGGTAGAATTACCTTTCTTTCAAAGGCATTGAAACCCGTTAGCTGTTCATTGTAAAAACCTATAATTTACAAATACCTTTGCGCCGGTAGCATCCGTGTGGGTCACAGTGAAAGTGACCTTGCAAGCTCGAAGCCCGGCGCTGTAGGGTTAAATTATTTCGATGGGTGTCTGACAAGACGTGTATTGGAAGATTTTGACTTACGACAGACAAGGTACTCAGGCTGTCCGCCTACGTTAGACAATCGGTGACCGATTTTTTTGTCGGTGAGAATGGATTATGTGAATTTTAATACAACAACGCAGTATGCACTACAAAAAGTTGGTTCTTGAAACTATGGGGTTATAGAACGGTCCGATAATCGGGCCCTACAAAATGTCGGATGTAGGTGGAGGCCCTTAGTCTTCGTCTATACTAATCTACACTAATATTATAAAGAGAAACAATTTGTAATTTTGGATTTTTGTTTATAACGAATAAAGTTAAAATTACTGGACCGATATCAAAAATTCTTTTGCCGTTAGAAAGCTACATTATCACTGAGTAACACACGCTATGTAACATCACGCTACGACACACGGGAGCGGCGCAGTTAACAAGGACGTAACTTAACTCGGCTGAAATAAGCCACGCGAATGAAGTCGCGAGCAGAAACAAGTTTTTATAAGAAATCGCAACTTATATTGCAAAAATACCTTTTAACATATTTTATTTATGTTTAATACCACCATTGAAGGAACTATTAAGTATCAGTCAAAAGATTTTCTCTAACTTTCTTCCATTTGACAATAAAATAATTTAAACTTTATGTTCTTAGAATAATAATACCGGTCTATTGTTGCAACTGCCTCGGTGGCCTAGTGGTCCTAAGCACTCCTGATACGCTAGAGGTCCTGGGTCCGACTCCCAGGTCGAGCAAAAAGTGTTATTGGATTTTTCTATGAAATTCTCAGTAGCAGCTCGGAGTTTGTATTTGTGCCCGGTTAATGGCAATAGGCGTGCCCCCTCTTTCATGGGAAACTCAAACTCAAACTCAAAGCATTTATTTCAATTAGACCATTTACATTTGAATTGTCATTTGTCAAGAAGTCACAGTTTAATATTGAAGCTAATTGCTCGTTCCAAAACGTAGATCTCTATGGAGAAGAACGAGCAAGAAACTCCATGGACACTCTTTTCATTCAATTTGGTTTTTACAAAAACTTGTGCCTGGGACCTAAATATACCGGCGAATTGTGGGTGTATATTAGTACACCTCTGCCTAACCTTTCGGAGAATACAGGCGTGATGGTATATAATATTACTAAGAAATAGGATTGTATTAGACGACTAGTTATTTAATTATTTTCTCTCTCGTCTCCAGATAATATACTACGAGCACGCACAGCACCAGCACCACTACGATCACGAGGAGGAGGAGCAGCACGGCTGGGGACCCTGGTCCAGGAGTATACTGCCTGACGATGTGAGTATACCAGCCCGATGGGATTCACCATCATCAGCATCATCATATCAGCCGCAGGACGTCCACTGCTGGATATAGGCCTCCCTCATAGATTTATAAAAGGACCGGTTGTAAGCGGCCTGCATCCAGCGTCTTCCTGCGGTCTTAATCGGGTCGTCCGTCCACCTTAGCACTTTATACATGAAGAAGCTATCATTGTCTACATAGAGGACTTTCTATTTTACCGGCAATTATCTTCAGGTATCTATTGAAACCGTCCCTCATCGTGCGCATCAGCGATGCCATCACATACGCTTAGCATCTGCTTAGCCTTTTCTCAGCCATGTTGGGGTCGGCTTCCAGTCTAACCGAATGCAGCTGTATACCTGTGTTTTACATGGAGCGACTGCCTATCAGACCTCCACAACCCAGTTGCTAGGCAACACGATACCTCTTGGTACGACTGGTTGTCAGACCCGGCTTCTGACTATCGTAACGACTGTCAAAGATAAACGAATGACAGCCGGGACCAACGGCTTTACGTGCTTTCCGAAGCACGGGGGTGTCACACAATCAACTTTCAAACTCCGGGCTGCTACTGAGAAATTCCTAGGTACTGGAAAAACCCAATAACACTTTTTGTCCAGTCGTGATTGTTGCTACGGTTGACTCATACTATAACAATAGTTTCTAATGTTATTATTTTACTCTTGTACAGTAATTTGCACCTGCCATGTTATCTCTTCACCACCTTTGATTGACTGGTAGAGAATGCCTAAGGCATTACGTGAATCACGCACCATAATCGTGAACGGGCGCTGTCAGTTGGGATTAGCCATCTCTTAACTGCCATGGCTTACACCTTTATTATTAACTCGCTTTTGCCCGTAACTTTGTCCGAGCCAGTGGATATTTTCAAAATTTTTAATAATTTTGTCTTAATGTCTGTCTGTTCCGGCTGATCTCTGAAACGGCTGGACAGATTTTGATGGGACTCATTCGCAGATAGCTAACGTTTCTAAGAGTAACTTAGGTTACTTTTAATTTTGGAAATTTTATTTATTTTAAAAACAGCGTGTCTCGGAAAGCACGTAAAGCTGTTGGTCTCGGCTATTATTCGTAGATCTTTAACAATCGTTACGGATAGTCAGAATCCGGAAAATCTGACAACCAGTCAAACCAAGAGGTATCGTGTTGCCCAGTTACTGTGTTGTGGAGGTCAGATAGGCAGTCGCTCCATGTAAAACGCTGGTATTCAGCTGCATCCGGTTAGACTGAAAGCCGACCCCAACATAGATGGGAAAAGGCTAAGCAGATGATGATGATTTATTTTAAGACAAAAACGATGTCCCTTTAATAAGAATATTGTTATGTTTTATAACTACAACGCGATCGAAGTCGCAGGCAACAGCTAGTATTCCTATAAATTAATTAACCCAATGTCACACTAACCTTTTATTTCTTTCCACAGGAAACGGAAGTGGATGCCAGTGAAGTCTCACCCTACAAAGCTCAAGAGAGAAGTCCGCTGGTATACGCCCGTCCCTTTCTAACGCGAGTGTAAGATATCGCCGTCTCTTTCACTCCAGTCATAGATTATAACCTGACTTTTTCGAAATTGTTAAACCTACCATGTGTTAAGAAAATCGTCTTATTTTAAAATGGTAACTCGTTTCTGAGGTTGCCAGCATAAAAAATAATATATAGACTCAATAATTGGGTTATTCTCGCGAAAGCGACGCACAACACAAAAATAAAATTAAAAAATAACAAACAAATACAATAATCTATATGAGCCGCGCGAAAAGGCTGACGCTCAGCATAAAGCCGTGGCCCGTGCACGAGACACGGAACCACAGCGCTGGTTTTTTTTTGTTGGTACTTAGTAGATAACTTTATCCACCTTTATCCCATAATTTATAGACACACTTCTCTAACTGCCTCGCTAGCCTAGTGGTCCTAAGCGCGACTGCTACGCTAGAGGTCTTGGGCTCGATTCCCAGGTCGAGCAAAGTGTTATTGGGTTTTTCTATGAAATTCTCAGTAGCTGCTCGAAGTTAGGATTTGTTTTAAGTTTTCAAATTGCGTAATAGACACCATTAAACAATAATTCCAATATACAACTTCAATAAAAAACACTATATTTTAGCCCTGAAAACCTGATGAATTTTTAAATAACTATAAAATTCCAAGTTTAGTTTCTTTCAAATGAATAAACAGTTACTCAATTGAGTTGACAAAAAAGTGACGTCATAGTTTAGTATTGTCATACAAAATCTATGGGGGAATCACGTTTTGACAGCTCATAAAAAGTACGTCAATTGATTAATGGTGTCATCTACCTAATTCACTTGCTTTTAAAATTACGGTAGCTGTCAAGCTAGGCCAGTAGAACGTAATCGTTTTTATTGCATTTTCTTGTAAAATATTGCATTATTTGACGATAAATTGTGTGTGGTAGGTTTTGCATTATATTTAATTGTAGACAATGGTAATTAACGATTATTTGTGGTCATGCGATCTAAGTAACTACACTGAACTAATTAAAATAAAAAAGATTTACTTAAAATCGTTTCTTAACCTTTTGAACGCCACAGTCGAGTATAGCCGACAAATGCAGTTCAATAAAATAAAATAAAAGATGTCTTGTCGTCTATAGACGATTGTGTCGGGTTGGGCACGTTTTCATTTGTCGGCTGTACACGACTGTGGAGTTCAAAAGGTTAAAGAATTAATATTGGTGTGAATAAGAATTCATCAAACGCTTATAGTTTCAGCTAGATGAGTCCTGTGGGTAAAATATAGGTATTTGTGCTTAGATTAACTGGTTCAATTCTCGTGTGGGACAAATATTTTTATTTCGCCTGATGAATAATTTTGCTATCATTACACAGTATAAAACAAAGTCGCCCTTTTCCCCTTGTACGCGTTAATCTTTAAAACCACGCAACGGATTTTGATGCGGTTTTTTTTAATAGATAGAGTGGTCAAAACTATAGTTTAAAAGATCTATCTGTAGGTACTACACTACTTTTCTAGCAGAAAATATCAAAATTGACCAAGCATTTTAGCTTATAAATAAACAGACAAAATTTTATTTTATTTTTAATAGCTGTATAAAAAAAAACCATGATCGCACGCAAGTAGTCGAGTGTTGCCAACAAAAGGGGTCACAGTGTTGCAAGCATAAAATAATATTGTACCTAAGATTTAAGTATAATTAATTAATAAGGCATTTTTAGTTAAGTTGAGGCCATAGTGTGATTGTTATTTATTGTGTGCTTGTGTGAATATGCCTTTATTTATTTTAATTATATTACTTTTCTAAAATGTTTTGTTTTACTTTTTTTTTCAAACCCATGCTTTTAAACAGGGCTGGATTACCTATTTAGAGGTCGTAAACCCAAAAAACAAACTGAAATGTTTTTATGACTAAAAATTATTATTTGAAGACTTGTAATTAACACTCTCAATAAAAAAAAATGATTAGAAAAAAATAGACATAATCATGATCATGTACTTAGCCTTTTCTCCAACTATGTTGGGGTCGTGTAACCGAATTCAGCTGAATATCAGTGTTTTACATCTGACTTTCACAACTCAGCTACTGGGCAACACTATACCTCTTGGGTAAGACTGGCAGTCAGACTTTTTGGCTTCTGACTATCCATAACAACTGTCAAAGATCAAGTCAAAAGTTACAGGAATACTCTAGTGATTGAAATAAAAGAAAAACGCACTATTATAAAAACCAAAAATATATTTTCTCATTAATACATACTGTTAAACAAACAATCATTACATACAGGCACTAAAAACAAAAACCGACGACCACCGATACTACTCTCAACTAGCCACGGAAACACCCGAACACTTACGAAGACGCCCGAACTACCGCGGCGAATACTTCGGGTTATCAGGAGCGTAAGTAAAACTCCTCAATTCATAAGACACGCCATTTTGATTATCGTCACCGATTTCCTTTTTAAAATCATCGAATTCCGAACTACCGCCGAACACCCGATTTGGCTTGCGATCGGGCGAGTTCGGGTCGCGTTCGGCAGTCTTCGAGTCGGATGGCGCGCTGTGATTGGTCGGCAGCGGTCGGAATAAGGCGGAATGGGCGGTCGCCGTGTCGAGATCGGCTTTCCTCGATACGATTATACGTATGTCGGTGTGTAGGTACAGTTTACCGGATTTCGATGTCATAAACCTGCAAAAAAGAGAAAATAACATTAGCTTCATATACATGAATTTATACAGACCATCCAAATTTGGACCTAAATTCAGTTTACTTTAAGAGCGTTTCCACATTATCCGATCCGATATCGGTATCGGACGACGATAGCCGACATCCGATAGCCGACACCATGTGCTATTTTCACATATTTCCGACAAAATCGTTTCGATACGGCCATTTGCTCGATAGCTTAGTGCGGGCGTCATCATGGCAGACTATAATAGAAAACTTTATTTGCTGTATCTATTATATTTGAGACGCAAAAAAAGATCTGTCCCCAGACAGTATTGGATACATCCCATTGTGGAAGCTAGATATGTATTCAGAGGGAGCATTTTATACTCTTTTTAGCAAGCTACAAAACACACCTAGAAAGTTTTTTAATTACTTTCGTATGAGTGAATCCACATTAAATTATTTGCTAATTCATCTCACAAACAGTATCAAGAAACAAGACACACATTTTCGGCTCGGGCTCTACGCACACAGAGACAATTAAGATACACGTATAGCACACATACAAACATTATCGTCCGACGGCTCACGGGCGTCCGATGGTGCCTGCAACATATCGGTGTCGGCTCCGATATCCGATATCGGAACGGACAATGTGAAAGGCAGGTTCATATTTCATACATTTTACTTGCCCCGATATCGCTCTTAGAGCGTTTCCACATTATCCGATCCGATATCGGCATCGGACGCCGATACGATATCGGGGCAAGTAAAATGTATGAAATATGAACCTGCCTTTCACATTGTCCGTTCCGATATCGGATATCGGAGCCGACACCGATATGTTGCAGGCACTATCGGACGCCCGTGAGCCGTCGGACGATAATGTTTGTATGTGTGCTATACGTGTATCTTAATTGTCTCTGTGTGCGTAGAGCCCGAGCCGAAAATGTGTGTCTTGTTTCTTGATACTGTTTGTGAGATGAATTAGCAAATAATTTAATGTGGATTCACTCATACGAAAGTAATTAAAAAACTTTCTAGGTGCGTTTTGTAGCTTGCTAAAAAGAGTATAAAATGCTCCCTCTGAATATCTAGCTTCCGCAATGGGATGTATCCAATACTGTCTGTGGACAGATCTTTTTTTGTGTCTCAAATATAATAGATACAGCAAATAAAGTTTTCTATTATAGTCTGCCATGATGACCTGCCCGCACTAAGCTATCGAGCAAATGGCCGTATCGGAACGATTTTCTCGGAAATATGTGAAAATAGCACATGGTGTCGGCTATCGGATGTCGATTATCGTTGTCCGATACCGATATCGGATCGGATAATGTGAAAACGCTCTTACACCATTTAAAGGACTCGTAATTTCAGTATTCTTTAAGCAGGGACGGACCGTAAATTTTTGGGCCCCTGGACTTGGGGGCCTATAGTACGATTCAAATTTAATGGCGGCTCGGAAGTAAGCTGCGCTGTTACACTATTACTTCCTGTGTACTTGCCGAGTTTTATGAGATTGGCTACAATGACCAAAACTCAGATTGTTACGAAATAGCATTGTTATGAAATCAAATGTTCCAGGCTACTAGACGCACTGAAGATATAATTATGAGATAGCGAAGCCACTCGTGCTAATTATAATATCTTCAGCGTACTTAGCTACTCTCCATCGAGTCAAAAGTTCCAGGACATCTGACTCACCTAAGATGTATGAAATAGCGCGCAGCCAATACCTCCTGCGTACCTGGCTAGTCTACATTGAGATCGGCTACTATGACCAAAATTCGACCAAGAGACTCAAAAGTACCAGGCCAGCAGACTTACCTAAGATATATGAGACAGCGTAGCCTGTGCACTAATATAGTATCTTCAGTGTACATACTTAGGTACCCTCCATCGAGTCAAAAGTACCAGGGCACCACACTCACCTAAGATGTATAAGATATCGCAGCCACTTGTGCGCGTGTCCGCGTGCCGGCGGCTCGGCCCCCGCCGGCATGTACAGCGTGCGCTGGCGCAGGAACGTGCGCGCGCTGGCCGGCATGCGCGTCAGCTCGTACAGCACCACGAACATCTTCACCAGGGTGCCGTGCGGGTTGAACAGCGACACCTGCACGGTGCCCGAGCGGGCCACGCGGTAGCCTGACGAGCCTAGGTTTATGTGGCCCTGGGGGGGAAAGGAATTGTGGCTTATTACTACCAAAATGGCAAAACAGCAGTCGCGCTTAGGACCACTAGGCTAACGAAGCAGTTTCTAAACTTGTTTTGGTAAATCTTCTTCTTTATCGTGTGGGCAGTAAGGTCTAACGACACCCTAGTGTCAGAGTTTCTAAACCGCCTCAAAGGCCTCTGACATGGTTACCGATGTCAGTGATGTCCAAGATAGACTTAGAAAGTACATATGCATTAGAAAAGTCACATTGATACTTGCGAATCCACAACATCGTGCATGAGAGACGGGCGCCTTAACCACTAGGCAAAAGTTGGCCCTTTGAGCTTCAATACCTCCATAACCCAAAGGATCGGTCGTCACCAGAAAACGAAACTACCAAAAACTGTGTATATCATCGCAATTATATTTATGTTGCTTTCGGCTTCATAAAATACACATTTATAAACAGATGAAGAAATGATTTAGTGTCCGACCGAATGTTCGCTTTCGGTTTCGGTTTCGGTCGAGTTTCGGCAAAAATACGAGTTTCGGTTTAGTTTCGGTTTCGGTGGGAAACCTGCCGAAACTACGACCGAAACCGAAACTGCATTCGGGAGTCCCCGCACTGTGCTCGGACATGTTCGGCGCGGTGAATTCTATCCAAGCGACGAAGATTTTGCCGCGTCCACGTGCCTAATCATGTTGTGCCAGGCATATGTTTACAGTTCGTTATTTTTTTTTAAGGTTTCGTGTGATTTATTTTGAATTTGGTAAGTTTTATCACGTGATATAGCATAAGAGTAGGTAGTAAACACCAAAAACCGGACAAGTGCAAGTCCTAGTCGCCTAGTGAGGGTTCCGTACAAAGGTGATGGCTAAATGACTGCCCCCGGGCCAGATACATTCTGGAATGTATATGAATCTTACATAACCTCATAATATCTAAAAAATCATTCATGAATTATGTAGTATATTTTCCTAGCACTTTTGTGAACTATTAAACATAATAAAGTATCTAAAAAAAAAGAATTCATCACAAACATTCGCTTATAAATGTACAACCTCATTTTCGTTTTTAGTTTTATTATTTTTCGAAAGTGTCAGTGAAGAAAATTATATACTGTCAAACACACCTTTTTTCCTTTTTAGGCAATATTATTTTACCATTATATTATTCCCAAAAAGTATCTAAAACTTTTTTACATGAATTACTAATATTTAGCCATTCAGCATTACATTGTGCTAGGTACCATATTTATACATGGTACCTGGCACATGGGGCAGTGGTCTATACTTCCATTTAGCCATCTCCTTTGTAGGTACATATTATAAATAGTTGAAGAATCGAGTCTCGCAGTTTTTAACCGACTTAAAAAAAAGGAGGTTATCAATTCGACCCGTATGTATGTAATATTTCCAGAACTGCCCAGTTTTCGTATATGTTACTCTATATCAGCGTCTGAACAAATGTGCCAAATTTCATAAGTGTATGTATGTATGTATATTTTTATGTTTGTGTTCGCATATCTCCGTAACTACAAGTCCGATTTAAGTAATTCTTTTTTTGTTGTACTAGGTATTGTTCAACTTAGGGAAAGTTTCATCAAAATCGGTTTAAAAGTTTTTGAGATAGGGAATTTTAACCGACTTTTTATTATATTATGTTTGTTCGCGGATAACTTCGTCGTTTATGAACCGATTTTGATGATTCTTTTTTGTTGGAAAGGGTATACTTCCCAAATGGTTCCATTTAAATTTCATATAGATCTGATGATGGATTCTGGAGACAGACAACGGAACTTTTCAAAAAATTACAGCAAATCAACCGCGATTGCTGCTATCGCATAAATATGCATTGTTTAAGCAATCACACAACATAACATCACGCCTGTACACTCAAAAGGGTAACACACAGATGTATACAGTAGTATTTGAAAATTTCTCATCCAAATAAACGAAATTGCATATTCTGCTTTCTTATGACATTTAGTGGTGTCTCGTTAATTTACATAACATGACAGTTTCTTCATGGGTTTGGATGACAGGAAGTTGATACTAAAAAGCAAGAAATTAAAAACTTTTTTACAAAAAGATAACCACCTTCAAAAACTAAAAAGAGAAAAATAACTTTAGCTTTGGAAGTCGGTGGCAATAAAAAACAACAAACAGAACCAAAGCCGCCGACTTCCAAAGCTAAAGTTATTTTTCTCTTTTTAGTTTTTGAAGGCGGTTATCTTTTTTGTAAAAAAGTTATTTTCCGAGCTTTTTTTCATTCTTCATCGTAAATTAAAAACTATGCATCATAACAATAGTAAAAAATCTGTTTGAGCTTGTACCAATAATGCCCTTTCATACGATACCCCACATGAAACGGTAAAGTCACTTTTTCAGTTTTTTCAGTCAAAATTTTGGATCCCCATTCCTTACATAAAGACCCTGTTTTTAAGACTCAATTATATATGTACAGTTTTGAGATTTTTCCCTGTACTTGTAGTTTATGACTATGTTACTTGCCAAATTTCAAAGTTCTAGATCAACGGGAAGTACCCTATTCGTTCCTTGACATTATCGAAAAATACGTTTGTGCGGCATAAGCGGCCGTATCTAAGTAAATTAGAGGTTTGATTTTTTCACAGGGAGATTTAGATTTAAAACCTTATTTATTACCTACCCCCAAACTAAAATGGAGTGCAACATTAACATGATACTTGTTAGGAAGTTTCGGTTTCGGTTTCGGTTTCGGCCGAAACTGAGACCGTTGCCGAAATTCGTTTTCGGTTTCGGTTTGGGTCGTAAAAACCAGTTTCGGTCGGACACTAAAATGATTCTAATAAATTTGGATAATTTTAATAGCACGACGTGCTGTGCTGGGGCGCCTGCGTCTGGTGCCGAAAATCTCAAGCGGCGCAAATATATTAACCTTCATGAAAGTTATATGTTTGAGCAGTTTGGGGTTGAAACACTAGGGCCATGGGGACCGAGCGCTTATCTAGTGTTTCGCAATATAGCCAAGCGACTGGTCGATTCTTCACGTGACCAGAGGGCTTTTTTTTTTTTAAAGACGGGAAATCATCAAATAACTTCCCCCGCCCTGGGCGGGGCGGGAGGGAGTGTCAGACTTTTACTGACTAAAACCCGTCTATGTTTCTTCATGTGCCCTTTGCGTTCCGGGGGCGCGGTATCTCTTTCGAACAACCCGCAGAGTGGCCCCTTCCAAGTTTGCTGACATCTCTTTGAGGCGCGCGTGGAACACGAACGCGCCGTCGACACGGTCTGTCGTTAGTTAGTTAACGTACGGACGGTGAGCTACCCATTGCTCACCGTCCACAGACCCGCGCCTACGGTGGCCGGGAGTCGTCTCGTGGCTCCCGACGCCCGGAGCGTCTACCGCGGCGGCCGCTGGGACGGGGGATTCTCCTCTCCCTCTCCCGTCCCGTGACCAGAGGGCTGGACTTTTCTTGGGCCAAAGAATCAGCATTGCCATACAACGTGGCAATGCTGCCAGCCTTCTGGGCACATGCCCCATTGACAGCGATGCGGATGAGTTTTTTGATGCCCATGACCTTCCTTTCTTTTTGTTTTTTATTTTTAACTCTACTTACATAGTTTTTAATTTAATTATTATTATTTAACTAAGTTTTGTGTTCGAAAAATAAACGTTTTAATTATGTATGCATCAGAACCAAAACATTATTGCAATTGGGTAGTTGACACCACTAACCAATAGTTTCAAGTCATAACTTCTTCTAAAAACGCACTTTATTTTACCCATGAAAACCAAAACCGATTATTTTTCAATTTATTGTAAAATTAGATCATCATCATCTGCTTAACCTTTTCCCAACTATGTTGGGGTCGGCTTTCCAGTCTAACCGGATGCAGCTGAATACCAGTGTTTTACATGGAGCGACTGCCTATCTGACCTCCACAACCCAGTAACTGGACAACACGATACCCCGTGGTTAGACTGGTTGTCAGACTTCTTGGCTTCTGACTATCCGTAACGACTGTCAAAGATCTACAAATGACAGCCGGGACCAACGGCTTTCCGTGCTTTCCGAGGCACGGAGGAAACTCGCTATGGTAAATGGTCACCCCACCCATCCACAGACCAACCTCGGCAAGCGTGGCTTAACCCGGAAGATCGGTCTATGCGGCTGTAATTATTTAGCCACGAGCTCCTTATTGTAAAATTAGATCTTACTTTAAAATAAATAAATAGTTAGTCAATTGAGTAGGCCACGTAGTGACGTCACGGAGTTCAATTGCCATACAACATCTATGGGAGAATCGCGTTTTGACAGTTCATAAAAAGTATGTCAAGTGATGGTGGTGGACACTACCCAATTATGGTGAAAACATGGAACTTACAGCTTCATTAAACACAAGTTGTAAACAAAGATGATTGTACTCTAAATAATGTTAGCTCACCATATAAGGCGCGTTGGTCCCCCCCGGTGCGTAGAAGAACACAGTGACGGGCAGTCGCTTGTGGGGTGGGCAGAAAGACCCGTACGCGCCCAGCTCGGCCGTGAACCCGTGTACCGTCGCCACGGGCTCCAGCCGACCTTTCAGGGCCGACTCTTCGAAACTACCTGAAATTATAATAGTAGAAATATAGAAATCCGCCTTGAGCAAGCGTGGTGATCAATGCTAGTGTCTTGTCTTTGTGTGAAGATGCCTTTGCCCGACAATGGGACAAATAATAGGCTGAAAATATCTTTATAATTATTATGTATTTAAAATGTTCGTGTTACAAAGTTAGTTGCCATACTACGAAACGGCTTAACCGATTTTTATGTTTTTTTTTGTGTATATTCGGTAGGTCTGAGAGTAGTAGGTCATATACTATGAGCTAAATGGTGCTGATGCACGCGTCATATTCGTGAACGGGTGCTGTCAGTTGGGATTGGTCATCTCTTGACTGCCGTGGCTTACATCTTTATTATAATTTTGTTATTTTTTATATTCACCTTCATTGTTTTCACATATAGAAGCAACAAGAATAATGTAACCAAGTTTTTGTAAAAACCAAATTGAATGAAAAGAGTGTCCATGGAGTTTCTTGCTCGTTCTTCTCCATAGAGACCTACGTTTTGGAACGAGCAACTAGCTTCAATATTAAACTGTAACCTCTTGACAATTCAAAAGTGCCTGTAAATGGTCTAATTGAAATAAATGCTTTGATTTGATTTGATTTGATTTGTAGGTCTGAGGCGGTGAAATAATGGCAGATTTACTATTTTAGACTTTTATTAATTTGAAATTACACAGAGTACACGTTATCGGTTCTACGCTTATCGCCATCTTGACTTTTCTCCTTCCATCCTTCCTCTCTCTCACACACATACGTCGTCTCGCTTACACTTACTCACGCTTATTATTCTAACTACTAAGTACACATTTTAAAATCCCACATACTATATTCTATACCCCAAAAAAATAAATACTCCGAAAAATAATTCATTTGGCAAAACAACGTTATTTCTAAAAATAATGTAAATAAGATCTTCCATAACCAACACACAAACCTATGGCAATTTTTTCCACCATTTTTTAAATAATTGTAATAATGTCACATATTTTTTAATGCAAATTAATTAGCTTGAGAGATTGCAGGTTGCTTCGATTTAGCAGCAATGGTGCAGACGTAAGATTATACGAGTATTAGAATTTCACAAGCTGTATTGAAAATGTGAGGATCGTAGCAGGTGGTGTTCTGTGGTTACTGCCTACCCACCCCCATGGGAAAAAGGCGTGAGTTTATGTGTGTATGTAAATAAATAAATAAATAAATAAATGTATGTATTGTAAACATCAACATACCCAATAAGCCAGTGCTAGGCCGCATCCGTATCTTGCTGGCAGGCGCCTCCCGCGCGGGCGGGGTGGCGGCGCGGGGCGGCGCGGGCGGGGGGGAGGCGGGGGACGCGGGGCCCGGCGACACCGGGGACAGCGGGTGGAACAGCGCGCTGGAACATGGCAGGGAATCAGTCATATAATACACTAGCTGTTCCCCACGACTTCGTTCGCGTGCTGACAGTATACAGTACAAAATTAGAAAAAGTAAAAACTGATTCTGCCCAACCCCTATGTGACATAGCATGATGAATTGTACTTAAGATTATAGCTCAGGTTACTGCAAATGTAATACAGTTTTTTAAATTCGGGCAGGAGTATTAAAGTTATACGGGTACATACAAACTTACAAACAGACAAAATTCGATCGGGATACACAAAAGTACCAGGATATCAGATTCACTGAAGACGTATCACAATAGTGCACATCTCTAATACCTATTGACATCGGCCACCTTTCGGTGACGTATATGGTTACTGCTCCGCTCCCGTTGGTCGTAACGTAATGTTCCACACATACAGGGTGACTGGAAATTAGTGGCGGAGCCGTTAAGGGGAGATAGTCTAGGGTTATTCCGACAGATATCACTATAAGACCTACCGTCCTTAACTTAACCCTTTCCCAGATATTCCTACTTAATTAGTGTAACCCAAAAATTCGTACAAAAAAATTTCAAATAGTAATAAGTCCATATTCAATCCAATTTCATGACATTTACTATTTAGATTCATTGCATACAGGAAAAATTTTTAACCAGTGCGTAAATTTTGCCATAATAAACTTCAACACGTTTTATTAAACACGTATATTTTATTTTGATATGTCTTAGTACTAAAAAAAAAAGTTATCGCTTACGAAACATGTTTACTTAAAAACCATATTTCATTGTCACTCGGCGCTAGCGCATTCCCCACCCCCTCACCCCAGCCATGCGCCCGGGCGGCGGCGGCGGCCGCGAGTTTTCATTGATAGTATGGCGAATAGATTATGTCCTGGATGTTTTGCTTATTTCAAACTCGGATAAGGATGAAATTTTTTTTAATTTTTTTTTTTAACTACACACGGAAATGTGTTCTATTACTGACACTGAACTACCAAAAAAAGTTTACGCACTGGTTAAAAACTTATCCTGTATAATAATTAATATTTGTACACCAGTCGTGGTAAAACATGTTGATACAATCGATAAGTAACGTACCATCTATAGTAAACATCCATTTTTGCATGTATTATTATGACCTACACATGTTTTGACAAATAAAATGATCTTTATCTTTATCTGTAGACCTTCCTCTTGAATCACTCTATCTATCTATCTATTGCTAAAAACCGCATTAAAATCTGTTGTGTAATTTAAAACATCGACAACAACGACTTTTATACTATGTAAAGAGAGAGAGAGAGAGAGAGGGAGAGAGAGTTGTTTTGTACTATGTGTTGAGAGGATGAGTGAAAGGCGACTAACAAAAGGGATTTATATGGCAGATGTGAGTGGCAACGCCGGGAGGGGACGCCCTAAAAAGACCTACCTTGACCTTATTGGTGAGGTTCTTCAGAAAGGTCTGGTGCGCAGTACTCGTAACCGGCGTGCTTGTATGACCAGATGTATGAATGTGGACGAGGCGAAAGGAGTGTGTAAGGATCGTAGCAGGTGGTGGTCCGTGGTTTCTGCCTACCCCCATGGGAAAAAGGCGTGAGTTTATGTATGTATGTATGTAAAGAAAACACCCACCTCTTAATCCCAGAAATGCCATTAATGGAGTCATCGAAATCGAAGCAGTTGTTCCCCCTCCTCAGAGGAGCAGGGCTGGACGTGAGAGGCAGGCCGGTCTTGGTGTGGAACACCATGGATGCTGCGGAGTCGAAGCGCCAGCGGAAACGGTCCATCTCCGTCGGGGAAGGCACCTGGTTCTCCTGCCGACGAGGATCTGGGGACTTGAAGACCTTACCAATAAATATAAGTTTATCTTTCATGTTTTTTTTTTACGGATCCCTGATTTTTTGGTAATATAATATAGCCTATATCACTCAGGGATGACGTAGCCTTGCTATTGATGATTTTTTTTTTAATATAAGGCTAGCATTTCCGGAGATTCATCATCATATCAGCCGCAGGACGTACCAAGCCACTGTTGGATATAGGCCTTCGCCATAGATTTCCAATAAGACTGGTTCGAAACGGCCTGCATTCAGCGTCTTCCTGCGGTCTTAATCAGGTCGTCCGTCCACCTTATGTGTCCATTCGAGAACTTTGCAGCCCCACAAATATATTACATAATTTTGACGGATCATTGAGTGGTAACGTTGCTTACTATTGGTGAAAGAATTTTCAGAATCGGACCAGCAGGTCCAAAGATTAGCGCATTCTAAAATCAAATATAATTACGATACCTGGCCAATATTTATTAATAAACGCTTGTTTTTTTAGTAGCAACTATCAAAAATCAGTATTCCAGAATACTCCTCTTGCAAAAATCAGCATCACCCAGTTGCGTATGCGGTAGGCAGAGTTGTCGCGCGCCTATATCAATGCGTGCATAGCGCCTAAACCCTCTGGCGAGATGGCTAGTTCGAATTGGAAAATCACGTCAAAAAATATAAATTTTAACACAAAATTATTTTATTATTGATTATGAGCATAGTTATCTCCTTGAATTTGACGAGAATGCAAATCAACAGCTTGTAGAGAATAGATTATACCCTATTTTTTCCCAGACGGTAACAAATTCCAGATCATCATGATTTAATATCACCAAAAACCATCTCTTACCTTGTCATCCTTAGGAGACTGCTCATTACTCTCCAAACGCTCAAAGGTCCCATAGTCACACTTCTCATACAGCACATAATCCTCGTCGCTGATAGAGAACGTCTTCTGGCGCTTCGTCTCCCGCGGCCTCGAGAACACCGTGTCCTCCTTCTCCAGCTGCAATTCCTCCATATCTTTATCCCGTTGCGCAAACCTGTCACTCACAATCTTCTCAATTTTATCCACGATAGGAAAAAACCTTCGCAACTTAGGTCTCTTTATAACGTCATTATTATCATTAACACTATGATTAGTATCACAAAATGTATCACATTTATGCTTTTTAATCTTCTTATCGTCTTCAAGCATTCTTCTGTCTTCTTCGTTCTGATTTTTGTCGCCAACCGACGCTAGATTGTAGTTCCCTTCTGATCGAACCATTCCTCTCTCGTTACAACTGTCGCAGGTCATTTGAAGAAGAGTACCACATTGACAGGACAATTCTTCTGTTTGGGTGGATACTGTGTTGGTTTTTTTGAACTCAGCTGGTGGTTGGATGTCTGTGTCGACGAATGGTGATTTGGTTTCGATTCTGGTTGCCGGTAAAGTCAGATATGTTTGGTTTCTATAGCACCCGATTGCTCGGAACCTGTCGAATCTAGACGCTTGTAATATAGGTATTGATGTATGTGTTTCCTTGAGTTTCGTTAACCCGTCTCCTTCAGACGATGTGCTGTCGTGAAGCTTTTTGATCTTACACTCTTTGCGAAGCCTACGTTTGTATTTAGCTATTTCTTTAAGCCTTCGATCGTCCAGTTTCTTCGGCCTGTCCTTCCCGTCGGATTCATCATCACAGTTGCACTTATGCTTGCCGCTTTCACTGCAAGGTGTCAACATTCTGTCGTCGACAACATTTGTATTATCAAACTTATTTCCTATACTGAGATCATTTAGTTTGCCGACGATTTCTTCATGAATATTAGGCGGAGTGTCCTTACTAGTTTTTCTCTTTTGACATGTGCATTTAATGTGTGGTATGTCATCAAGTCTGGGTAAGCTTTCTAGTATAATATTGAGGTAAAGATTACTGCCGATGTCCGTGACTGGGAATTTATGATCGTTAGGAGGTCTGGCGAAGTCTGATTTCTTGTAGCTGTCCTGTGATATTTGTATGGAATATACGACGTTCAGTTTACGATCCGTTTCCTCATCGTCGCAATTCGCTTCTATTTTTTTGAAGTTGCATGTCTCTCGGCTTAGCTTGCGTCTGCGCATAGAGAAGAAATTGTTAGATGATGTTTTCATGTAGCTTATTGAGCGGAGTACCTATGGGAATTTTAAAATTTGATTAGTTCTATTGTATTATATCGTTGACTTATGTAAATTGGTATAGATTATTGTTATGCCTATATATTTGTCACTAGATGGTAAATAAAATAATATACCATCACGCCTGTAGTCCCCGAAGGGTTAGGCAGAGGTGTCCAAATATACCCAACAGTTCTGCGGTACGTAATAGAGGGCGACCCTATTCAAATTGCACAAATCCTAACTCCGAGCTGCTACTGAGAATTTAGTATAAAACCCAATAACAATTTGCTCGGCCTGGGAATCGAACCCAAGACCTCGCAGCAGTCGCGGTTAGGGCCACTAGGCTAACGAGGTGAATAAAATAACTTCAATAATAATTTCAAAAAAGATACACGACACACAAAAACTTATTTTCTACAACGATTTTCAGAGTTGCCGAGTTTCATTTTGAAATTGAGTTATCTGACGGGAAACTGACCAACCACAACCACAACAAATGAAATCTATAAATTTCATAACTTAACATATCATCACGCTTGTATTCTGGAAGGTTAGGCAGAGGTGTACCAATGTTCACCCACAGTTCACCGGTATTTTTAGGTCCCATGTAATAGGGGGGCGAGTCGATTACCATTACACTTTGCTCGACCTGGTAATTGACCCCAAGACATATAGAGACTAGGCTAACGAAGCAGTTACCCTACAATTGATTATTCCTACAATTGCATGTTAAGTGCAGGTGACTCTCTCGAGGTTCCTGTCGACCTGGTACTTCATCCCCAGTACTGACCTGCGTTCGGTGGGGCTGTCGTCGGCACTGGTCTCCTTGAGGCGCGCCAGCCACGCGGACAGCTGCGAGAAGTGCAGCTGTGACCGCACGGCATTCAGCAGCCACTGAGATGTGCTGAATGCTGGACTCTGGTCACCCCTGAAAGTGGATAGGAACTTGTTAAATTGAGGATCAAATAAAAAGAAGCATACATACATAAACATAAACTCACGCCTTTTCCCATGGGAGTAAGCAGAAATCACAGAAAACCACCTGCCAATAGTAGGCGTTATGTGGTTTCTGCCTACCCCTATAAGACTATAGGAAAGTAGGCGAGGCGAAAAGACTATGTAAGGCTCGTCTTACATGCTCCTTTTATCTCGTGCAATTTCATACAACTGATCATACAAGCACGCAGGTTACGAGTACTGCACACCTTACCTTTCTGAAGAACCTCACCAATAATAATACCAGATGGAAATCGGATGTCCTTTAAGAGGATTACCCCACAAACCAAAAGGTAAATATACATCTAACCGTCCTATCCCTGTGTTTATCTTGGACATCACTGACATCGGTAACCATGTCAGAGGCCCTTGAGGCGGTTTAGAAACTCTGACACTAGGGTGTGTGGGGTCGTTAGACCTTACTGCCCACACGATAAAGAAGAAGTAATAAACAATTAATTAACGGGTACTTCCGAGACAGCGACACGCCGGTTGACGCTGAAAACCAGCGCTGTGGTTCCGTGTCTCGTGCACGGGCCACGGCTTTATGCTGAACGTCAGCCTTTTCGCGCGGTAGTGGCGCATATTTCCGTGACAATATTAATACGTATTATTTATTATTTTTATTTGCTTTATGTTTTTGTATTTTCTTTGGGCTTATTAAAAAAGTTTCTTTAAGTATGTGCGTCGCTTTCGCATGAACAAATGGTTTTTCTTTCTTTTCTTTTGTTTCTAAGTGGATACCTGATGAGGACTTACTTCTTAACCTGCGCCCTCATGGTCCACCGCTCCAGCAGCAGGGCGCGGTGGGCATGCTTGTCGAACGAGTCGCCCTCGCGGCACAGCGACGCGTAGCACTCCTGACAGTCCGGGGCTAGCAGCACCTGGAAAGAGGAGATGGGAGATTGAGTTCTATAGTAATCTGAGTTCTGTAGTTCTAAGGTTAATTGCGAAATCACTTCTGAATCCGCGGTGATTAGTTTCGTATTCTTACAATGAGTGAGTTCGACACACTAGCGCCACCACGTGATGACTTAAGTGAGAAGTATTATATCGAGTGAGTATTTTGACGTTTTTCAATAGGATTTGATATTTTGCGAAGCAAGCGTGACTATCGAGATGACTTTCGAAGTGATTTGCCTTCAGAATAGCATCGCTGGCGATGGTTTTGAAAGTTTGTGCGGATGGATAGATGGATAAATGTTTGTGATTTTTTCAAGCTTCAACGGCTGAACAGATCTGGATGAAATTTGGCACTGAGATAGATTGTAGTGTGGAATAGCATATAGGATACTTATTATCCTATATGCTATTCTATTTATATTTCGTGGCACCGACTTTTTGTAGGACTTGTGCTTTGGTATATTAGAATTCATATGTCCCATTCTCTCCGACAAAAAACAACTTAATTATCTTTTAAAACAGGGCCTACTCTCTCCTAAAACTATGTTGCTGTGCCCTACAGGGTCCATAATAGTCTCAATTATACATTATATTTACCATCTAAAGGATATGGAAAAGCAATAAAGATATTGAGTAATAAAATCGGTCTTCGATTGTCTGACGTTGGCGGATAGCCTCTAAATATTATTGTATAAAAGTGTTTTTCTATAACCACCTCAATGCAGACAGGGATCTGCTCGTCCCACAGCGCCTGCACGCGGGTGTTCAGCTGCGCCACCACGGCTGGGCGTGGTTCCTCGCTCTCTGCTGCCTTCGGTTGCGTTTGGACCTGGAAAGAACAGGTGCAAGGTCAATATCAGACCAAAAAAAAATATACAAAAATGGTATGGTGGTCCTAAGCGCGACTGCTACGCTATAGAAAGACCTCTAGCGTAGCAGTTGTTCGACCAAACTGTTGTTGGGTTTTTCTATGAAATTTTCAATAACAGCTCAGAGTTAGGATTTGTGCCCGGTTAATGGCAATAGGCTCGTCCGCTACTCTTCTTTTTTTAAAAAAACGTTGTCCTTCTCTAGGAATTTCTCCTGTATCATGGGTGCGTTTACAAGCATATAAACTCACATACACAAACAGCGAGACCCGGAACAATTATCTGTAGGTCATACAAATATTTGTTCCGTGCGGGATTCGGACCCGCGACACGCAGCGCATCAGTCGATCGCTCAGCCACTGCGCCAACCGTGTCGTCGCTATTATATGGGACATAAATCACACCGGCGAACTGTGGGTGTACATTGGTACATCTCTGCCTAATCCTTCGAGGAATACAGGCGAGATGTTTACAGAAAAAATAAGCCATGAATCACCTGTGTGCTGGTGGAGGGTTTAGCGGGCAGTAGCTTAGGATGTATCAGTCGGTCGTGGGGTGGGGCGCGGGCCGCGGGGCTGGAGCTGCGGGACCTGATGATGAGCCGGCCGAGCTGCAGCAGCAGGCCGGGCCCGGAGGCCGGGGGCGCCGCCGCCGGCACGGGCTCGCTACTATGCATCTGGAAGAAGAGAGAGATGGGGTTAGTTTGTCTGTTTTTTTTTGTGCTGGATAAGAATTGCGAGTAATTCTTTTTTATTGTAAAGTAATACATGGATTAGCAAGGAAAGTAATTCTGACAATTAATTTCAATTCAGCTTCTTATATTTGTTTGTTTAAGGAACTTAAAGCATATAGACAATACAGTGTATAGGTAAAAAATACTAAGATCAGGTTGAGACTTTATTCCTAAATAGAGAGACAAAGTTCATATGTCTCATGTGCCTGTAATTACACCGGCACCCATAGCCTTCAAACCGGAACAACAACGCTGCTTTGCGTCAGGAATAGGTATGGTGGTATAGTACTTCCCCGAGCGCCTTCACAAAGAGCTCTACTACTATGCAACAAAAAACTACAAAAGCGGAGTTAATGCCCTAGGCATTCTCTACCAGTCAACCTAATCTGCAGAATAAATAACTGACGGGAAGAACATGGTAACTTCAAGCTTCATTAAGAGCCTTTTTCCACCAGCAACTCCATCCGAGGTCTCCCAAAAAAATCGTTACATACCACGCAACAAAGAACTGACTACACACAAAGGTATATGTTCCCTGACGCCATTCTCTGACAAAGAGCTCCGAATATAGGGCACCGGGAAACCGGGTCAATGGGGTGACCGTGGGGGGGGGGGGGGGTGCATCACGCAATGTAGGTCAAGGGCAACAACGCCTAGCAACAGCGATGTACTGTGTCCCTTTGTTGGAAAACAGAAGAAAAATTTGACATCGGTGAAGGAAATATTGTGAGGAAACCTGGGGTTATCTCTATATATATATAAATACCATCACGCCTGTATTCCCCAAAGGGTTAGGCAGAGGTGTACCAAAGTACACCCACAGTTCGCCGGTATATTTAGGTCCCATGTAATAGGGGGCGAGCCTATTGCCATTAACCGGGCACAAATCCAAACTCCGAGCTGCTACTGAGAATTTCATAGAAAAACCCAATAACACTCAAACCAACCCAATATCTCTATATAGTATAAAACAAATGCGGTTTTCAACAATAGATAGAGTGATTCAAGAGGAACGTAGGTATTTGTATTTCCGAACGCATTCATCCCTAATCTCTTCAAAGTGAGAGTGAACAGGCTTCTTCTGGGTAAGCTCACTCCATCGTTGAGTTCGTCTTTGTCACTTGTGATCTAGACTTGAGTCAAGAGCTTACCCATCCCGAATAAAAAAAAAAGAGGAAGGTTTATACGTATAGAACATCACGCTAAGAGGATCGGGAGCGGAGCAGTAACCAAAGACGTAACTGATCACTGAAATAGGATAGCATTATTACTTTTTTTTTTTTCAACAAATTATTGTAAAGCATTAAAAACTACTTATTGGAAAGAACGACTGTATTACCAGCTTCAATTCTTATAAATAACGTTCAAAAATGCCTTTCAATGTTTTTAGTGAAACAAAAGTTTTGACTTTGACTTCCACAAGCCTGAATTAGGAAACTGGGTCAAAGATACCATAGTCGTTGTAATGACTATTATGGTTTAATTAATGGGACGAAATTAATTACATGAAAAGGGACTGTAGGAAGTGGGTATGAGAAAGTTTGTGACCCGCAAAAATGTAGGTCAAACTTGAAAGTGGGGCAAAGCTCTTAAGAAGAATATTTCTTCGTGAACTTTACAAGGGCAAAGTTTGAGGTACTAGGGCAGCAGTACCTAGTAGTAGTAGAGCTTTTTGTTAAGGAGCTCGTCCGGAGAAGTACACCTTACTTATTTCTGCCGCAAAGCAGCGTTGCTGTGTGCCGGTTTGAGACATTTTAACTTTGTCTTTGGGATGGCAACGCATTAGCAAGGCCTCTGGTATTGCAGATGTCTATAGGCAATGGTGACTACTTAACATCAGGTGGACCGTCGGCTTGTTTCCCATCCAAAGGTATACAAATATTTGTTCCGTGCAGGAATCGAGCACGCGACACGCAACGCAGTACCCTTTTTTTTTAAGACGTGAAATCATCAAGTAACTTCCCCCGCCCTGGGCGGAGCGGGAGTGTCAGACTTTTACTGACTAAAACCCGTCTATGTTCCTTCATGTGCCCTATGCGTTCCGGGGGCGCGGTATCTCTTTCGAACAACCCGCAGCCCCGGCAGGCATCGGCCCTCAGTGGCCCCTTCCAAGTTTGCTGACATCTCTTTGAGGCGCGCGTGGAACACGAACACGGTCTGTCGTTAGTTAGTTAACGTACGGACAGTGAGGTACCCATTGCTCACCGCCCACAGACCCGCGGCCGCACACTGGGTCGAAACGATGATTTTAGTGACATAGGGGTCAACTTTGTTTTTTGACTTTTTTCTTTATGCAGATCGATAGAGCTCATTAACCTCAATAATAATTGTTCTGATACGTTTTTTCCTAAACTCGCTCCTTTGGGTGGAAAAATGCATTTTGTTATTTTTTTGTATGGAGCGGATCAAAAAAAATTAAATTCCTGCTAAGTGGCGAGTGATCCCGCTTTGAAACTATATTTTTCTTAAAGCTTGTCCAGTCTACTATCATTTGATGCTTTGAACATTTGCATAAAGTTGCAACACTGCCAAATAAATGGATCGAAAAAAATGAAAAAATACATTGAATAAAAAGCTTCATTTTTTATTTTCGGATGTTCTTTTAAGTTTTAATTGATATGGAATAGTAAGTCAAAGCACTTAATAACTCACATAACTACTTAAAGACTAACTACAATACATTTAAAGGTCCCTAATTTGCTTCAATTTACTAAGTACGTATTACTTAAAAATGTGCATATCATTTATCTATAAATTTCAAGATGGGAACGAATTACTCGCACGTTAGCACCGTTTTTAAGAAGAAATGGTAATTAATTAGAAAGTGCGATAAACTAGCCCGAAGGAGTAATACCTGAAACTGTGAACACTGAACAGGAAGCTCGAGATTTGTAATATTGAAGAAGTTGAAAATCTACCACCATCTACTACAGAAGCTTCAACATCTACATTTACACCTTGAAAACCTTTCGAAGAATTGGGCTCCATCATTGGGTTATCCCGGGGTGAACGGAAAGTTACTACGATCACTAATTTAAGAACACTGGAAATGAGGATGTAGGAAAAATTATTAACCATTTGCTAAATCACCCCGAAGATCTAGAAAAAGTTAAGCAGTATTTAAGTGCAAATAAAGCAAACAATACTACATATTCACCCGATAAGACACTGCCTTTATTAGTTTTACTTAAATTAAGTAAGTGGCAATATATAAGCCTAAGAGAAGCAGTACCTAAGTGAAAATGGGTCTGTTTTATACCCTTCTAATTATAAAATTAAGCAAGAAAAGTCAAAACGTTATCCAGGGAAGGAGGCATAGCCATAACTGAAGAAGGAGCTGGTATTAAACTGCAAGCATTACTAAACTTAACGGTTTCTAGGCTTTTGGATGTAATTGCTTTGGATTTGGACTCTGCAACAGAGTTACTACGTATAAGCAAATGGGGCTTTGATGGAGCCTCAGGTCAAAGCAATTACAAACAAAAGACTGAGACAGAGTTTGATGACTCTACTATTTTGATGGCCAGTCTAGTTCCGATAAGGCTTCAACAATCTGATGGAAGAATTGTTTGGGAAAACGACCGACCCTCATAAACTCTCTATTGTCGTCCGATGATGTTTAAATTTACCAAAGAAACCTAGACAACAGTGACAACTATAAAGGGTAACATAAGAGAAGAAAAAGAAAGACTTCAGCCAACAAGAATCCACCAAGCCAAAAGGTTTTTAAGGGATGCAGCAACAAGAGCCCGCATAACAGGGATTCGTGAAGATTTGATAGAAAGGTTTCACGTGATTCCTCAAACCGTAGCATATGGAAAGCGCGTGGACCTTTCTAAATTTTCTGAATTTTGTAAAGATACGGCAGAATTGTATGTTACCTTGTATCCCTGGTGTTATATGCCTTCTAGTGTACATACATTGTTGTTACATGGGAGTGATATAATAAAGACCTTTGGTTTCCTACCTATAGGGAAACTGTCGGAAGAGGCAGCGGAAGCTCGTAATAAAGTTTTTAGAAATTTTAGAGAGAGTCATTCTAGAAAGATAAGTAGAACGGACAATTATTTTACACAATCTTCTTTTGTCGTGTGATCCAAAGATCACAAGTCTACGGCCTCGATTGCCGAAACAAAAAATAATGGTTCTCTTTCCAAAAGGCAAAGAGCTTCTGCTGAGTTTTCCTTCAGAATCCGATTTAGATTTTATTGATGCAGATTTTTTATTTATTTATTTTTTGATGTAGATAATTTACAAGTTAGTCATAGCGATAGTGAATACGATTATTGGTAGATTGTAAGTTTCTTGATTTTTTTTATAAGTTAGTATGTCATGACTGAAAGGAAATAGTAAATTTGATGTTGTATATAGTTAGTTTTAAGTTTTTACATTTAGTAAATATGTATTTGCGTGTATATCTACTTACTATTCAGTAATAAATCTAATTTAAAAGATCTATAAGTTCATTAAATAAATAAATATAAATGAATACATCAAAATTTTTAAATAATACGTACTTAGTAAATTCAAGCAAATTAAGGACCTTTAAATGTATTGTAGTTAGTCTTTAAGTAGTTATGTGAATTATTAAGAGCTTTGACTTACTATTCCATATCAATTAAAACTTAAAAGAACATCCGAAAATAAAAAATGAAGCTTTTTATTCAATGTATTTTTTCATTTTTTTCGATCCATTTATTTGGCAGTGTTGCAACTTTATGCAAATGTTCAAAGCATCAAATGATAGTAGACTGGACAAGCTTTAAGAAAAATATAGTTTCAAAGCGGGATCACTCGCCACTTAGCAGGAATTTAATTTTTTTTGATCCGCTCCATACAAAAAAATAACAAAATGCATTTTTCCATCCAAAGGAGCAAGTTTAGGAAAAAACGCATCAGAACACTTATTATTGAGGTTAATGAGCTCTATCAATCTGCATAAAGAAAAAAGTCAAAAAACAAAGTTGACCCCTATGTCACTAAAATCATCGTTTCGACCCAGTGTGGGCCGTGGCCGGGAGTCGTCTCGTGGCTCCCGACGCCCGGAGCGTCTACCGCGGCGGCCGCTGGGACGGGGGACTCTTCTTTCCCTCTCCCGTCCCGCCTCCTTCTCCAGCATTCCAGCTTCAACGCAGTACCCTATGCTCAGGCATTCAGTGTTGCAAGCAGTGATGGATGTAACACATCAACTTATTACCAACGAATGATATTATCGTTCTGTTGCCAAGTGCAATACTTGAGTTTATTGCTTTGTATAATTTGTCACGTTTTCGATTCTATTATTACATATGTTAGTGGGTACATATTGCATTAATTTAATGTTGTACGTGTTTCTACCGTACATAGTAATAAACAAAGCCGGAATTAGGGGCATACTATATGAATGAAGGCCCACCTGATGTTAAGTGGTCACCGCTGCCTATAGACATCTGCAATACCAGAGGCCTTGCAAATGCGTTGCCATCCCAGAGACAAAGTTGAAACGTCTCATGTCCCTGTAATTACACCGGCACCCATACCCTTCAAACCGGAACACAGCAACGCAGCTTTGCGGCAGAAATAGGTATGGTGGTAGTACTTCCCCGGACGAGCTCCTTCACAAAAAGTTTTTCTACAGTTTAACCTCCATTCTTAACTGGAGAATGTATATTAACAGATTTTAACTATGAGAAGACTCACTCTTCAATTTCACACACATTTTTGGATACGATCCAAAAACGTGGAGCGAGTGTGTATTTTGGTTTATTTATCTATACTACGAATATTATAAAGCGGAAGAGTTTGTTTGTTTGAACGCCCTAATCTCTGAAACTACTGGGCCGATTTGAAAAAATAGTTTTACGATGTATAGCCCTTTTATTGAGGAAGATTATAAGGTATATATCATCACGCTACGATATACGGGAGCGGAACAAAAACCATATTATGCAAGGTTTCGGAAGAACTGTTGATGGAATTTCTCAGTAGCAGCCCAGAGTTTGGTAGTTAGTGGTGTGACACCCCCGTGTCTCGGAAAGCACGTAAAGCCGTTGGTACCGGCTGTCATTCGTAGATCCTTTGACAGTCGTTACGTTTAGTCAGAAGCCGGGAAGTCTGACAAGCAGTCTTACCAAGGTATCGTGTTGCCCAGTACCTGGGTTGTGGAGGTCAGATAGGCAGTCGCTCCATGTAAAACACTGGTATTCAGCTGCATCCGGTTAGACTGGAAGCAGACCCCAACATAGTTGGGAAAAGGCTAGGCAGATTGTTTGATTAATGCTGAATCTACGGGTAACTGAATCGTTAGCCTAATGGTCCTAAGCGCGAATGCTACGCTAGAATGTCTTGGGTTCGATTCCCAGGTCAAACAGTGTTTTTGGGTTTTTCAGCGAAATTTTGAGTTGCAGCTCGGTATATTAGGTTTTGTGCCCAGTTAATGGCAATAGGCTTGCCCCCTATTACATGGGACCTATTAAACATACCAGCGAACTGTGGGTGTACAATGGTACACCTCTGCGTAACCCTTCGGTAAAATACAGGCGGTATGTGTATGTGAAAATGTAACATGGCGACGATTGCATCCAAAATGTTGGTCTTTTGTTCCGCATACGCATTGATAATAGGTAACCTATTTAGAAATCGATTGCTTATCAAATTGTTATCATAAACTATAGTACCGCAAGGACGTCTGTGTTTGATAATATTATCACGCTAGCTTATTACCGCAACTTCGTTCGCTTGCATATCGGTATTCACTGGGGTTTTTGTTGAAGCGCGGAACCCATATCCTTATTCAAAATGAAAAGTTGTATAGCCTAAATACCTCCTTATAGCATCAGCTTTCTGACCGTGAAAATCTCGTCAAAATCGGCCCAGCCGTTTCGAAGTTAAGCCGGGACAAACAGACAGACAGTCAAAAATGGCTTAAGCGTAACTGAAAATATTTAAAAGTATCAAATAATCCGGAAAAATTGAGTACAGGTTGAGTTTAAACCCCAAGAAAGGACATAGGCTATAGGCTACTTTTTAGTCTCGCGACTTCATCTGCTTCTGCAAAAACCCACCTCAACGCGAGGGAAATCGCGGAGAAAACTTAGTATTATTCATAGATCCATCAAAATTTCATATACCATGACATTTCTGAATTCTAAAATCTTCGTATAATTTCCTGAAAGTACCAGGCAAACAGAATTTGTAAAGATATGACATTATGCAACTCACATAGCATTGAAGGAAAACAGCTGATTTTACACGAGCGCTCTCCTCCGACGTTTATCTTTAGAATGAATTGATTTTCCCTCTTATCTTTACGAGGTAAGCAGAGAATTTATCTTTAACAAATTACAGGCACGTTTGTAAATCATGCATTTTATGCGATAAGACTAACAACTATTGCTGTTTGAGCAGTGACGGTACCAGGGGCACATAAGTTGTGAGAAGTATCATTGTGCACATAGGAAGCCAACCGAATCCATTGCGTACTTACTATACGTCAAAGAATTCTCTACGCAGTTTGCACACGCGTACTTTTTGCGTAATATTCTGATGGTGACGTGAATTTTCTCTTAATTTGCTATGGTACTTGGTTTATCGTCATGACTTACACATATTCAATGCAAAGAAAATCCAACTTCTTTATAATTTTCTGCCCTTATCCCATGTTACTTGGGGACTGGGGTCAGCGCAACACGTTTTCTTCTTCCATTCCGTCCTGTCTACCGTCATGCTATCACTGAGTCCCTAGTTTTCCATATCATTCTTCACACAATCCTCGTTTCTTCAACCTTCTTCCCCATCCTTTCACATTTGAAATATTCTTCAGATATTTCGTCGTAAGTCCCTTGTGGCATTCCCAACATTTTTGACACAGATTTTCGATGGAAACAAATTGTTTGTTTAGCAAAACATTTTGAGTAGAAATTCTTCATTCTTCACGATTAACAATAAAATCGTTGGCAAAGTTAATTTATTCCTGTAAATTAGCTACATCGTCCGTAGCATACTAACCTATATAAACAACAAAATACTATTGATATACTAACTCGGGGACTATCTAAATTCTGCTCGCGGAAACGTATCTAAAAATACATTTTGTATGTTGACAAACATTCTGTTATCTCTTTCTGGCTTGTAGATTTCGAGCTGCCTTCTCTTTTTCTCTCAGTCACAACATATGCCCGCGATAATATTATGACGATTATTCTACGTGGAGCAAGCCATGTTTTGATCGTCGGTTAGCAACCTGTCCAATTTGAGCTATTTTTTTCGCAAATTATCACTCTTTATTTAGTATGTCGGTTTAACGATTAAACGTCATTTCTGTTAATTGTCAGTTCATTAACTTAATTACTAAGGTCATAGGGTCATCAACTATAGACGATACAAAGTTGATTAGAGCTCTTTTGTAGACTAAACTCCTGGTATCGTTACGTCATTTTAGCAGTAAATTTCAAGAATATCATCATCTGCCTAGCCTTTTCCCAACTATGTTGCGGCTTCCAGTCGAACCGGATGCAGCTGAATATCAGTGTTTTACATGGAGCGACTGCCTATCAGACCTCCACAACCCAGTAATGCGTAATACGGTACTCTTGGTAAGACTGGTTGTCAGACTTTCGGGCTTCTGACTAACAGTAACGACTGTCAAAGATCTACAAATGACAGCCGGGACCAACGGCTTTACGCGCTTTCCGAGGCACGGAGGAAACTCGCTGCTACTGACAAATTCCAAATGGAAAAGACCCAATAACACATTTTGCCAGACCTGGCAATCTATCCTAGGCTCATCAGCCGCGGTAGCGACCACGAGGCTAACACCGGAGTCACAACAAACAATAAGAATAACAGGCTAGAAAAATTGACGTATGCCCAAATTATTTATCCAAATTAGAAGATTATGTCATGAGAAAGTGAAGTTTGGCCAACTTTGACGGGGTTGCCATGGTAAATCTGGGCACAAGCCAGGTTGCTGTCACTTTTATTTGATTATTGTCTGCTTGTCACGTTTCCAAGGGTTTGCACGAGATTTGAGCACCATTGATAAGCTATTTTAAGGGTGTGGTAATTATAGACATTTGAGCGGCTTCCTAAGGAGAATTTTGGATGAATGGCCATTGTTTGGGTAGTGGTTTGGGCAAAAAGCAACTTTTGTTAATAATTTCGGAGTTTTTTAGCAACTAGGTTAGGCCCGTGACTTCGTTCGCGCAAATAGAGGTTATCACGGGGTGTTATTTTTTGCAAGAGAACCTTGATTATTTTATTTTTATTTATTAAAACTGCAACTTATGCACGTCATGTAAAATACACTGTACAAAGGCGGACTTAATGCCTTGAGAATTGTGTACCAGTCTAGATTTATAATAGGACCCGGAAGATGGCGCTGCAAGCCCAAGTCCCGCTAAAACAAAGCGAAAACTCGGACCCCAAGACCTAAAAACTTAGGAAAGAGGAAAGATGAGCACCAAGTACTAGGATACCAACAAAGCTAAAGGAATCGTCTTGTTGATAACACACACTATTTTCCTAAGTAAACAAGTCCTATTTAAAAATATTTATATTGCATTGTCATGCAATGTGCATAGTCATGTATTAAAAAATCCAGCTCAATCGAATACCGGGAAGTGGATCAAATTTAACTTAAAGGTTTAAGTTCCTATGGTCTTCCGCCTCCATTATCAGACCAGTTCTGTGACATCATTATATTGCATTGTCATGCAAATTGCACATTTAAGCAAAATTACAGCTCAATCGAACTTCAGGAAGTGAGCCAAATTTAACTTTTAAGATTTGATTAAGTTCCAAGGTAAACCAAATATGAAAAGTACCATTATTCAAAATTCCATCTTGGAAACTGCTTACCCCCACTATACCACGTGCCATTAGCGTGATAATATAGCTACAACAGGTGTTAAGAAATCATGCATCACATTATGTAACTGCGCAGAACAGTACTAGGCAACCAGGAAGTTAAGAAGTTGTACTAATTTGAATAAACCTTCGGATGATGCCGCAAAGCATAATACACTTTAACACCGTTGAAATAAAGTCTGAATTTAAGTGAAGAAGTGCTGATTACCGAAATAGTAGCATGATTATTTTAGTTTTTAATTCGTGAATCGATGTTGGATTCGGTCTGACGTAATAATATTCAGTGTTGCCATGTGTTTTTTATTTAGAAATTAATAATACGATTTAGTCAAATGGCTATTTAGCTGGCAACTATAATGACGTCATCAAAACTTAGTGAAAACAAAGGATGTGGTCGCGGTTTCTATCAAAAACGATTCAGCATTTTCAGAGTTCATTTCAAACATTATTATTCGTCGGAACAAAACTCTAAAACACTATTGTTTTTGGTTTTATATTACTATAGCTTATTGTCTTCTTAATATTTTAGTTTATTCATAGATAATAAACCGGATTATTTCACAGATTATGAATAATTTGGTTTGCTAATTTTACTAGTATGACATCACATGGGTGAACTAATGACACAAATGATTGACATAATTGCGTAGTAGACACTATTAAACAATAATTTCAAGACATAAACTTCACTAAAAAACACTTCATTTTAACCCTAAAAACACGATGAATTATCAAACTATAAAATTACATTTTTAGTTGCTTTGTGAAAAGTTAGTGACAAAAAAGTGACGTCATAATTTAGTATGGTCATACAAAATGTATGGGGAATCGCGTTTTGACAGCAGTATTATGTATGTATCAATACAACAATCCACTACAAGTCGATCTAAATGTATGGAACTGCTTTTTATATCTTATTTATGAGTAAAGTCAGTTGTTACTATTACCCACCCCAATAATTGACATTGACATTAGCAATTCCACAAGTAAGGAAAAAGATGAATAGCTAAAATCCATCATCATCATACCATCACGCCTGTATTCCCCGAAGGGTTAGGCAGAGGTGTACCAATTTACACCCACAGTTCGCCGGTATATTTAGGTCCCATGTAATAGGGGGCGAGCCTATTGCCATTAATCGGGCACAAATCCAAACTCCGAGCTGCTACTGAGAATTTCATAGAAAAACCCAATAACAATTTTTGCTCGACCTGGGAATCGAACCCGGGACCCCTTGCACAGCAGTCGCACTTGCGACCACGAGACCAACGGGGCAGTTAATAGCTAAAATCATAGATTAAAATAGTGAATGACGAACAAACAGTCAATCAAAGATCACGCTTCGCCGCTCACACGGTGACAAAGTACTAGGCGCCCATAACGCTGAAAGAGCTTTTGTATGTTAATAAGACCTTCGTCACATGCCAACATAACGCAATAGACAAATCCGATCAAATCACAACCTAACCGTTAACAGATAAGATTCAATTTAAACAAACGACTTATACGACCTTTGGTCAATAAAATAGAAGCAAGGTAATTTGTAATTAAAATCGGAAATTTAATTTTCATCTCTATACATAGGGCGTAGGGTTAATATTTCAATGAGCGAGGTTTGCATATACGACCTTTTTGGATTCGGGGCCGGCTCGAATGCACTGTGACGTCAGACCTCCCCGAGCCCTTCTGACCTAGATACGTTGTCGTCAAGCGGAAAATATTATACCGCTGCAGCGAAAAGCGCTTCGCCGAAACAAAGCGTCTAATGGAGTGAAATAAAAGCTGCTGAAAGTAGCAGTTTGTAAAAGACTGGTCAAATGTGAGAACTATTTAATTGGCTATTATCTGCTTATTACTACGGTTAAAAATATGATGGACAGACAGACAAGCATAAAATAAAGGTCTTCTAAATACGGGACCCTTCGAGTACGCAACGTCAAAAAAAGAACTTTGTAAATAAAGCGATTGAAGCTAAAATCCGTTTAGTAATACAAATGTAGAGTGACGCGATACATTCGCTGAATGGTCAGTTGTCAGTTTTCAAAGATGGCGTCCCTTGGTCTAGACTTGTTACTAGTGGTGTGTGTTCGCGGAATCGATTTTTTAAAATCGATTAATCGTTCTGGTTTAAATTACGTTGTTATTGTTAGTGATCTAGTTTGTCTTTTGAGTCGGAAGAGAATCACAGAGAATTTTACTAGATGATTTGTTGTTAAAAATAAAATAGAAAGAATATTTTTTATTTTTTCTCATAAAAGGAGGCGGTTCCCGATTTACCTCGTATGTTATTTTTTTCTATATTTGTTATCTCATAACTTAAACATTTTTCTAAAGTATCGGCTGATTCATTGTTTATATCGTTTAAGGCAGTTGTCTTTTAAGCTTTTTATAACAAGAACTCTTGGTGCTAAATCGCTTGAAATAGGATGATTATTTTAAGGGAACTACTTATGATACTTCATAATTCATGAAGATTTCCATACAAAATTTAAATAAAGACCCAAATGCTTTAACTTTCGATTTTCTTAGAAAACTTGGTAAAAATGGACAATAGAAAGTCAAAGCATTTATTTCAATTAGGCCATTTACAGGCACTTTTGAATTGTCAAGAAGTTACAGTTACAAGTTAAAGCTAGTTGCTATATGCTGGTAGATTAATCAAGTACATGAGTCTAGACCCTCCATTGACGAAATATTTCACAAGTAAAAAAAATCTGCAAAAAAAAACAGTTCCATAAAAAAGTACAACACCTACACGCTCAAATGTATAGAACAGTAGATGTTCTTTTAATAACCAACGAAAAATGTTTTCCCTTGAGGGCTCATCACTCTTATATACAAAATTCATGGTAAAAGTTATCGGTGCTAAGTTCCTTTCCACCCTATAGACAGCTATACGTGGTGGACTTTTTGTCAAACAACAAAAAAAGACAAAATTCTCTCTACAAGAAATCAAATCAAATCTCAAAGAAATCAAATCTTTTTACATACATTTTGTTGTACAAAATATATGTAAAAAATTTTTGGCGATTTCTGTAATTTCTAGTACTCATACCTTCAATGGTCCCATAACTGCCATAGAGTCTCGACATGAAATAAGATCGATTAGTATGTAATTTTCTTTTTTATCGTATTTAAACATTTATTTCGCTGACTGTACCTTTTTAGAGTTCTGTACCCAAAGGGTAAAACGGGACCCTATTACTAAGACTTCGCTGTTCGTCTGTCACCAGGCTGTATCTCATGAACCGTGATAGTTAGACAGTTGAAATTTTCACAGCTGATGTATTCCTATTGCCGCTTTAACAACAAATACTAAAAACAAGAATAAAATAAATACTGATGGTCTCCTAGGACCGTTTTCCTGTAACTACAACAGTTAAGGTACCTGCCCTTAGTAACCCGTATCAAAATCCCACTCTATATACACGTGTAGAGAAGACAATCTATCAAGCTGGGCACGTGTTGAAAATTACACTGCTCATTGACCCGAACAATGCCACTACCGCCTTGCAACGCTCACTGGGGATAGCCTATTTACAACCTGGAAACCTCTCTTTATACCAGCCTACACTTTCATTATCCCCTGCGAAAGAAGACGGAAATAGGTTCCTATTCTTAGCTTTTATTTGAACTTTATTTATCGGCTAGCTAGCTTTTGGGTCCGTGGGTTACGCTCCCAGTCGTCGAGGCACCTGTGGTTGACGCACCCGATTCGATTAATTTCATATCTTTTTTTTATTGTACTTTTTCACTTAGTACAGTAAACGAAAAAAGTGTTTCATCATAATAATAAAGTATTTTTCTTTGCTAAACAAAAGTTTCTATCACATAGCAGAGAGTATACGATCGCCACTTAACCTTATCCTTACACACCTTTAGTGAAAAGTGATGATACATAATTATATACTATTTTGTGTTTTTTTTTTGTAAATATATATTTAAGGTTTCACAATAGATTATTAACTGCGCTAAAAACATCGATACATTTCACATACAGTTATTTTGAAAGCTTGATTATTTTGTTATTGAAACTGACTGTTATATTGATTTTAAATTATTCTCATTTGTTTGGTTACACAGTTTGATTATGTTTAATTATTATTGTTACAAAGATGAAAATAATATTTCACTACGTATAAACTTAGTTGCACTGCAGTAATTTTTAAGACGGTTTTTTTTAAATCATTTTCTTATAGTATTACATGTGAGACTTATAATTTAATTAAGTTAAATGACTCTTTTGATTATAGGTGATTAGGTATATAGAAAACATTTTTTTTTACTAGTGTTCTTATTGAGTTATAAAAATAAAGAATGAAAAATTACTGAATCTTAAATTTTTCAAAACATACCACCAATATAAAAGCATTTGTTTGTTTTAAATATAATTATGATTTTTATGTTATACATTATAACAACAATATACATTTAATATTTTTGTAAAACAGTTTTGTGCCTGACGTTACATTTGATCAAAAATTGACTTGAATTAAATAAATCGAATCGGGTGCGTCAACCACACAGGTGCCTCGACGACTGGGAGCGTAACCCACGGACCCTAGCTTTTGGCCGTGACATCGTTTGAATGTCAATCATCGCGGATTGAAGAGAAGCCTATGTTTTGATTTAGATTCCAAATACCTTTTTGTCTAATTCAATTATAATCGGTTTAGTGGTTTTGCTGTGAGGTAACATACAGACAAACAGACTAACTTTTGCATTTATTCATTTTAGTTAAATACTAGTTTATACCCCGAGACTTCGTTCACGACACGTGGATATCGGCCACCCGCGATTTTTTTTTGTGTAGAATCCCTATTGTTTTTCCAAAATAAAACTAGCCAAAGTTACTTTTTACAACATCAGCTATAAACCCAGTGAAAATCCCATCAAAATCGGTCCAGCCATTTCGTAGATTATATCACTATGAGGTCAAAGGAAGCACTTACATGAACAATTGGGTCAAGATTGGAGTCTCACTCTGTGATAAAAATAAACAAGTCAAGTGGATTGGGGACTACCGATTCATTGAACTAACCTAATGACCTAGAAAATGGCTGTCCATTTATCAATTGCATAAGTAAACTAAAACGTAGCAGCTCGGACTTAGGATTTGTGCCCGGTTAATGGCAATAGGCTCGCCCCCTATTACATGGGACTTAAACATACCGGCGATCGCTGGGGGTGTACATTGGTACACCTCTGTCTAACCCTTCGGGGAATACAGGCGTGATGTTATGATATAATGGTAAACTAAAACGCTGAATTTCTCAGTAACAGCCAGTTTGGAAGTTATTGGTGTGACACCACGGAAATGCACGTAAACCGTTGGTCCCGGCTGTCATTCGTAGATCTTTGACAGTCGCTACGGATAGTCAGAAGCCAGGAAGTCTGACAACCAGTCTTACCAAGGGGTATCGTGTTGCCCAGTAACTAGGTTGTGGATGTCACATAGAGACTAAAAACAAGACACTTTTTGCACTTTTCATCAACCGTACAAATTATTAGATTAAACAAATACAACGATATACGATTCTTGTGCTATTTTAATAAGTCAATAAACTCATAGTTTTTATTTAACACGAACGACAACTATTTGACCTAAGCAAAGTTTACTTAAGCAAGACCTAACTAAGAAAACCAGGTTACCTAAAGAGAAAGTTAAAATATTGGAAAACTTGATAAACAGATTCCAAAGACTAATAAGAGAGACTATAATACGAACAAAGATGTCGCAACCGATTCTCAAGAACCAAACACCATAAATAATCGATTCCCAACAAAAATAATCGATAAAAAATCGATTCACACAACACTGCGAGCGCGTGCGTAAAAGGAATTGACGCAACGCTAGGTTTCAAACCTTGGCACCGATTATACCGATCACGATTCAAAATGAACGTACCTATATACATTAATATTTCGATTAACGTTTCGTGATTAATATAATGCAAAATATTAATCGATATTATAGACACGAATCGATTTAATGGTGATCTAATAATAGACTCTTTATTTCCCGTTGGGGTTGCAGAAGTACTGAAATTTCTTTTATTTATATAAGGAACATAATTGCTGTTACCTTGGCCCAAATTGTGATATATTTTGATGCCAGTTAAATCTAACCTTTGAATTAAAATTCTAAATCTGCTCCACACAAAGTGGCTTCCCGCTGTCTGTCCCTCTGTAAGCTTAGATCTTTTAAACTGCGCAACGGATTTTAATGCGGTTTTTATCAATACATAGAGTGATTTAAGAGGAAGCTTTATATGTTTAAAATATCACGCTACGACGAACGAAAGCGAAGCAGTAACCAAAGACGTCAGAAAGTCAAATAATTTATTTCAATTAGACCATTAAAAGGCACTTATGAATGTCTATTACACGAGAAAAGAATAATAATATTCTTCTTCTTAGCTTATGGATGGTAAATAAACGAATATAAATAAATAAAATAAATATGTTTTAAATTTAGTGTCATTAACAAAAATAGCTTGATTCAGAAAGCGGTACTCCTAGACACGGCGCGTATTGTTAGGAGATTCCTTTCTCAGTAGCTCTGACCACCGGTAGCTTGGACCCTGTTCCCGATGCCGGTAGGCTACTATTTTTTATATATTTAAATGTTTTTATTTTTTTATAGTAATATTTAAAAATGTAATTAAGTAATGTGTATATTAAATAAATAAATGGAATAATAATATTTAATCCAGTTGAATAACTAAACAGGGGTGACACCGCGAGGTATAATCTAGTTCTAAATAAAAATTCTAAATTTGATAAAAATCTTTCAGGGGTGAAAGTTCTCATAAGTACTAACAAGTTTTATTGTGAGATCAACCTTGAAATGTAATAATACTAAAAGCCTATCATTGTCCCACTGCAGGGCAAAGGCCTTTTCTCATACGGAGAGGGCACGAGCATTGAGCACCAAGCTTGCTTATGGCAAATTATATGCAAAAAAATCTGCTGTTCTATTAATTTTAATCGTGTTGTAGTGCTTTTTAAATTTTGCTTTCTTAAAACGCCTGTTTGTTTTTACCCGACTACGGCGAAGCAAAAAGGAGGGTTATGAGGTTGACCGGTATGTATGTATGTATGTATGTATGTATGTATGTATGTATGTATGTATGTATGTATGTATGTATGGATGTTCATCTGTTCCCTCATAACTTCTAAACCATTTAACGTAAATTGACAAATGAGGTGTCATTGGAAGCGTCTAAATTGTCCGCTGGTTATAGGCTATGTTATGTTGCAACAAATTGTATGTGGCGCCATCTAGGGCTCAGGAAGATCTGAAATAATATTTTTTTTCTTCCAAATATGGTCGTGTTGCATATCAAATTAAAGGGCTTAATTAGCACATTTCAAATATATATACATTATATTAGTAAATTGTACATGGCACCCTTTAAAACGTACCATAAACATAGCTAACTAACCAATATTTGGTTTGGGAGACCTAATAGATTATTCCATATATTGTGTGTATGTTGCAGTTCCAGTAATATTACGTATATAATTTGAACCCCAAAATAATTGAAATAAAAAAGAAGTTTCAAAAACTAAAACCCGACTACAAAAAAATCACGTTCTAAAAAGTATGAAACAAGAAAACATTCTCATCTGAAAGCCGTGGTCGTATGCCACCTATTCCGGTAAAACAGCATGCATATAGTAAGAGAACATTAATCTGTAGCAGGCAGGGCAAAGTGGCATACGACCACGGCTTTCAGATGAGAATGTTTTCTTGTTTCATACTTTTTAGAACGTGATTTTTTTGTAGTCGGGTTTTAGTTTTTGAAACTTCTTTTTTTCCTATTTCATATCATAGTTAAAGTTCGTATTCTTCGGGTTCGATTCCCAGGTCGGGCAAAAAGTGTTAATGGGTTTTTCCATTTGGAATTTCTTAGTAACAGCCCGGAGTTTGGAAGTTGGTGGTGTGACACCCCCGTGCCTCGGAAAGCACGTAAAGCTGTTGGTCCCGGCTGTCATTCGTAGATCTTTGACAGTCGTTACGGATAGTCAGAAGCCAAGAAGTCTGACAACCAGTTTAACCAAGAGGTATCGTGTTGCCCAGTTACTGGGTTGTGGAGGTCAGATAGGCAGTCGCTCCATGTAAAACACTGGTATTCAGCTGCATCCGGTTAGACTGGCAGCCGACCCCAACATAGTTGGGAAAAGGCTAAGCAGATGATGATGAGTTAAAGTTCGTATTCTTAAGTAGGTACCATAACCTACTAAAAGATGCACAGGAATTTCAAAGTCAATCTGTATGTAGGCTGTCCGATTTAATTCAACACCACACCGTATGTTAATCGTATCAGCTGTCAACGTGTGTCATAATTGTATCGAATCGAAATTGACGTAATCGATGCTGTTTGTTATCGATGACTCTGAATCAGACATCGGTATTCCACATGCAGTGAGTATATCGATTCCGTAATCGGATTAAAATTCAAAAACAAAATGATTATAGCATACTAAGATGTTGTTTACAATAGACACATCACTGTATAGTGGCATCTCTTAACGTTTTATGGTAGCCTAGTACTTGACCGCTGACTTATACAAATGTCGCGACTGCTGAGCTTGGGGATCCAGGATTACCAGGTGTTTTTAGATATTTCCATTAGGAACTTTTCAGTAGCAGCCCGGAGTTTAAAAATTGATGGTGTGATACATCCATGACTAGGAAAGCATGTAGATGTAAGTAATGGGCGTTTGGGTTCAAGAAAATGAATCAAGAAAATTATCAAGATGATAAACTAAACCATTTACAGGCCACTTTTGAATTGTCAAGAAGTGGTCAATAAGTCAGAAAGTTGATACTAGTTGCTCGATTCAAAGCGTAGGCAGGACACTCTTTTCAATTAATTTTCTAGCAAAATCTTGGTTACATTATTCTTAATGCTTTTATGTGAAAAAAAATGTAGGTGAATAGCGATATAAAACAATTAAAAAGCCATGGCAGTTGAGAGATGACCAATCTTAAATTCCCAGCGAAAAAAATATTGCTTGGCCAAAAATACACGACTGACCACTACCCAAACAATAAAATAACCTTCGAGTACCCGAAAAAGCCGGAACGAACCCGAAGAAACCCGAATGAACCCGAATCAGGTTCCTAGCAGCGTACTAAAGTAAGAATGACGTCATCTCTCAACAGTTATGGTAGCCTAGTACTCAACGGTGAGTCAGTAACGGTCAATTAATGGTTTTACTGCTCACCCAATGATGCGTAGAAACCGTGTGTTTTAATAGTAATAAAACTATGATAATTATTACCTACTGTGAAAATAATAAAAAATACTGAATAGATAGATATTTATTTATTTGTCTAATCTCTGGAACTATCAGAACGGATGTCATTGGATGGCAGTCAAGCCGACGGCCCACCTGATGTTAAGTGGTGACCGCTACCTATAGACATCTGCAATACCAGAGACCTTGCAAATGCGTTGCCATCCCAGAGACAAAGTTGAAATGTCTCATGTGCTTGTGATTGCACCGGCACCCTTCGAACCGGAACACAGCAACGCTACTTTGAGGCAGAAATATGTATGGTGATATATGCATTTTGTTGAAAGTCTGATTCATGAGGAATAGTATAGGCTGTATAACATCACGCTACGTCGTAGCGTGATGTTATACAGCCTATCGGCTACGTCACAAGGGAGCGGAGCAGTAACCTAACTTAACGCATGACAAACCGTGTGATATTCCTAGTATAATTATAAATGGGGCGCACTCACAAATATTATCATATCACTGTCGTTCTGTTGTGGTTACACAAACAGTACACATTAGTTCGTGTTCTCGATAATATTACGTCTAACCGCTATGCTATCTTAGTACAATATAATTAACCTACAATTTAATTACTAGCATGAATTGGAATAATATTCTGCCGACTGAATTTCGGTCACGAAGGATGATTTCAATTGAGACTAGCAAACTACGCAGGAGATATTAAAGTGCACAAATGTGTGCGCAAATACAGGTGCACTCCCTCTTTCTACTCCGATAGGACGGGCCCGCCACACTGTTTCCAAACCACTGCAACTCCTGTAAGCCAGAATCAACAGTGGCGACCACAAGAAAAGCGCCGAGACAATGAAGCTCGACGAGTCCCGGAGAAACGATTCAACTGTTTTGGATCCCGCAACGAAATTAAACAGAAAAGATTAGCGGAGGAGTAAGAAAAATATAATTATAATATAATACATACAATAAATATAATACATCATGCCTGAAGTTGCGGGTTCGATACCGGTAAAGTACCAATATGACTTTGTCAATTCACATGTACTTTCTAAGTTTATCTTGGACATCTCTGACATCGGTGAAGGAAAACATCGTGAGGAAACCTGGACTTATCATAAAAAAAAACGGTAATTTAAAAAACTAAAAAACCCGACTGCTATTCTTTAAAAATCCCTAAAACAAGATAAATTGTGGCAGTCGGGACCCATTCTAGAAATGAAGGATTAGTGAATTGAGAGCACATAGGTACCTATATTACATTGCAGATGGTCCCGAATGGGTCCCGACTGCTACAATTTATCTTGTTTTAGGGATTTTTAAAGAATAGCAGTCGGGTTTTTTAGTTTTTTAAATTACCGTTTTTTATTTTTTATTTTTTTAGTGTTTTAGAAAAGAAATTAATATACCCAGTATCACTCTTACAGTAAATACGAATCTACCGACACCTCTCAAGCTAAAATCCATCGAGCCGTTCAGCCTGCAGAGCGAGCCAAACATTTGAATTTGGCGCCAAAAATCCGCCATTTTGTTTTTTTTTTTTATATATACCCAGTGTCACTCTCACAGTAAATACGAATCTAACGACACCTCTCAAGCTAAAATCCATCGAGCCGTTCAGCCTGCAGAGCGTGCCAAACAATTATACATACATACATACATACATACATACATACATACATACATACATACATACAAACATACCCTCGAAAAACATAACCCTCCTTCTGTCGCAGTCGGGTAAAAATAGTCTACAATCGTCAATCTGTCTCGAACAAGCGTGGTGATCAATGCTCGTGCCTTATCGGTATGAGAAGAGGCCTTTGCCCTGCGGTGGGACAATAATATACTCGTATTATATATTTTTACGGTCACTTGCCCTTCATACAAAGTAATGAATGTCAGATTTCATAACAATTTCAAGTTGCAAATTATTTTGTGCCTTTCGCAAAACAAGGTCAAAAGAAATTGGGACCATTGGCTCTTGCTGTCAGTGAAATGACTCTAAAGGTGCTCCCTCACCGGGAGCATTCGCGTGTAATGTAAATGTAACGTTACAGATTTGAGCATTACATCAGTGAAGGAGGAGAACCGAGCATTACAATGCGCACCTTGTAATGATACAAAACGGGCATACATCAGTGAAGGAGAAGAACCGAGCATTACAATGCGCACCTTGTAATGATACAATGTGTAATATCTTGATACAACTTGTAACATCAATGCGCTCCACTTCCCCCAGCCCCCCGCCCCCGCCCGCTCAGTAGCCTACGTGACAGTGACCGCTTCGTCTGACATCTTGCTATTAAATGCTCAAAGTTGAATCAACATGTTACATTACACGCAAATGCTCGTTAGTCAGGGAGGTATTATTGAAATGTAATGCTCAAAGGCGAATCTATAATGTTACAATACACGTGAATGCTCGCGGTGAGGGAGCACCTTAAGGGTGACATTGCTCTGAAACGGAGAGGAGACGCGAAGGAATTTATCAATCACATTGATTTTTAGAGTTCCGTACCTAAGGAGTACCAATTCGAAATGTCCAACTTATTTAATCGTGATGGCCTAGTTGTTAAGGCGCCCGTCTCTTAGCGAGGCTGTGGGTTCGCAACCGGGCACGGGCAAGTACCAATGAGACTTCCCATTTCATATGTACTTTTTAGTTTATCTTGGACATCTCTGACATCGGTGAAAGAAGATAATCTGGACTATAATAAATACAAATCTGCAATTGCCAATCCGCCTTAAGCAAGCGTGGTTGGTGAACAATGCTCGTACCATCTCTGTATGAGAAGCCTTTGCCCTGCATACAGAGGGGTAGGCAGAAACCACAGAACGCCACCTGCTACGATCCTTACACACTCCTTTCGCCTCGTTCATACATCTGGTCATACAAGCACGCTTACGAGTACTGCACATCCGACCTTTCTGAAGAACTTCACCAATAAGATCAAGGTAGGTCTTTCTTTGCCTATTATTGGCCTGCAGTGGGTCGATTATAGGCAGGTATTTTTATATTAAAACTTTAATTTGCCCGACCTAGGGATCGAACCCAGTCCGAATAAGTTCTTTTTTGCTTTGAAGCAAAATCAAGAAAATCCATAGAAATCTCCCAAAAGGAGATAGTACACTAAATCTACGGTACCAGGATAATATAGCCAGAAGGAGGTAGGTATTTCAAACTTACTGTTTCCAACTTCTCATCGTCGCACGTATCGAACACTTTGGCACACTCACCTGTAAAGAATAAAATAAAAGATTAAATAATTAAATATTTGTCGCTTGATTTTATGCGCGCCTGGTAGCGAACTCGGCTGAAGGTTATGTAATGAATTAGTCTATTTCTGAGATATTATTCATATTATGTAGCTAAATTAATTATTTTTTAATAGTTGATTTGGTGAGTTGTTAAATTAGCATTTTTAATAATAAAATTATAATATTAATTAATTAGTATGTAAGTCTGTATGTATAGACGCTCATTGTCTCGTCAAATAATAAGGTCAGGTAAGGGACGGATTGCTACGTTAATATTCTTATATAGGTACTAAAGTGACACTACTACAAGGGCAAAATATAAGCAACAGCTGATTTTTTAAGGGAAAACTTCTTGAGCTGCGTTGAGCAATTTTTAGCAGAAGCAAACTTATAAATTGGCGTCACCGACATTCTGAAGTAAACACGTTGCCGATAAGCTAAAAAGGAAAAGCGTGGTCGCGTCACCAACATACTAATTTTATCGTATCACCGACATTCACATGCTACTGCGTCACCGACATAGTATAGTCACCGACATGGTTAATTACCGACTAGAGAGCGTTCAAGTAATACGTAACGCAATTTGGGGGGAGGGGGGGTCTCGTAAAACGTTACGATGCGTTACAGGGGCGGAGGGGGTCTTTCTTACATCACGTTACGTAACATTGTTTTTTTTTAGGAGAATGAAGGATGAAAACAATTGTGTGTAAAACCAAAAATTTCTAAAAAATAAACAAAATACGCAGGTGTTGCGGATTAAAAGTCTACGTTACTAGGTGCCTTCCCCCTTTACAGATATAGGAAGTAAACAATTGACAGTTATGTGCACGTACACATACTATCACGCCTGTATTCCCCGCAAGGTTAGGTAGAGGTGTGCCAATGTACACCAACAGTTCGCCGGTAAGTTTTAGGTCTCATGTAGTAGGGGACGAGCCTATTGCCATTAACCGGGCACAAATCCCAACTCCGATCTGCTACTGAGAATTTCATAGGAAAACCCAACAACGCCTTGCAATTGGGAAGATGACACCACTAATCAATTGACGTACTTTTTATGAGCTGTCAAAACGCCATTCCCCCATAGATTTTCTATGACAATACTCAACTATGACGTCACTTTTTTGTCATCTCAATTCACTAACTATTTATTGATTTCAAAGCAACTAAAAATCGATTTTTATAGTTATTTAAAAAATCATCGGGTTTTTAGTGCTAAAATTAAATGTTTTTTTGTGAAGTTGTTTCTTGAAATTATTGGTTAGTGGTGTCATCTACCCAATTGGACCCAAGACTTCTAGCGTAGCAGTCGCGCTTAGGACCACTAGGCTAACGAAACAGTCAACCCACACAGTTATGTGCACATTTGAGCCATATAATCATTAGAGCCTTGAGCATCGATTGTGCACATCAAGGGCCGGGCCGAGCCACGGTACTTTGAGCAGCTAATGAGCCAAAACGAGACCATTACGTTGATAACATTATTTTAGCTAAGGTTAAGGTTTTAGGTTAATTTGGTTCATTCATAATTTTATCATCATACTATCACGCCTGTATTCCCCGCAGGGTTAGGCAGAAGTATCAAAGTACACCACACACCACCAACAGTTAGCCGGAATGTTAGGTTAGGTCCCATGTAATAGTCATATTATATTCATTGTTTTAGTCGATTTTTAATTAAACTTCGTCATCTGCCTAGCTTTTTTTAAACTATGTTAGGGTCGGCTTCCAGTCTAACCAGATGCAGCTGAATACCAGTGTTTTACATGGAGCGACTGCCTATCTGACCTCCACAACTCTGTTACTAGGTAACAGGATACCCTTTGCTACGACGATACAACGACTGTCAAAGATCTACGAATGACAGCCGAGACCAATGGTGACACGTGCCTTCCGAGACACGAGGGTGTCACACCACCAACTTTCAAACTCCTGGCTGCTATTGAAAAACTTCAAATGGAAATATTCACCAGGATCCAGGATCCCACGCTCAGTAGTCGTGCGTCAACTTTGAGATGAACAGAGCAGTTCCTCATTATCATATCAGCCGCAGGACGTCCACTGCTGGACATAAGCCTCCCCCATAGATTTCCAAAAGTACCGGAGCAGTTATTTAAATAAAATACCGACTGTTCTAAATTTAAAGACATGACATTCCGTATGTTACGTTTTTTTTTTTTTGTAAGTTTTTTTTTTTAATTATACATTTAATGAGTTAATAAAAAAAAACATAAGCATTATAAAACTAAGTCTACATTATATAATATTAACAACACCATTTCATTTCCGCATTTGAATAAAAAAAAAACATCTCAACAAAAAAATCTTAAAATCCAGAGACCACAAACATTATCTTCAATAATTCAAAATGGCCAAAACAAAACGTCAATAAAAGTCAGAGATCACAAACATTTCTCAAACTCATATCCAAGATGGCCGACGGGAATGAAGCTTCCCTTCCAATTTCAAAATTTCAATACTCCTTAAAATTGAATTCGCTAGGTACAGGGGGTGTGTCTAGACAGGGTCTAGACGGTTCAGACCTAACCTAGGTCAACGTTCAGACGACAAAGGGTCTGTATAGCGCGTTCACCTGCCAGACTGTTAGTCGTATGTATGTTTGTGTGTGATTTACTAACTAGGAAATGGATGGATATTTTTTAATTTTAGTCATATTTTTTTCCAGTAATATTTTTAGTTCATTAAATACTTTTAGCAACATGGTATCAATTTTTTTTTACATTTTATAACATAGCGATTGTTTCGTCTGATGCCAAGCTCGCTTTTACCCGCGACTTTGCCTTAATAGTCTTTAGAATTAAGCTAAAATCCTATATTATCTCAGAAAAACACAAAAACGGGATAAAAGTTATTATATGTATTAAGCTAGATCAATACCTATTTAAATACATTATTTCTTGGTTTTTCAGATGGATAGACGACCTGATAAAAACCGCAGAGAGACGCTGAGCGCAGGCCGCTTCCAACCGGTCCTTTTGGAAATCTATGAGGGAGGCCTATGTCCAGCAGTGGACGTCCTGCGGCTGATACGATGATGATGATGATGACTACCTATCTACAATCAACCTATCTGAAGGGAGCTCAGAAACGGCTACTGAATCAATTTCAGCTATTTCTCTACAGCGTAGAAGTGAGAAAAAAAAACAAAATAACGCCATATCATCACAGACATCCCATCACGCCTGTATTCCCCGAAGGGTTAGGCAGAGGTGTGCCAATGTACACCCACAGTTCGCCAATATGTTTAGGTCCCATGTAATAGGGGCGAGCCAATTGCCATAAACCGGACACAAATCCAAACTCCGAGCTGCTACTGAGAATTTCATAGAAAAACCCAATAACACTTTTTGCTCGACCTGGGAATCGAACCCGGAACCCCTTGCACAGCAGTCGCACTTGCGACCACGAGACCAACGGGCAGTCAATGATAACTTAACTTTTGACTTGATTTACCAGGCACAAATCCTAACTCCGAGCTGCTACTGAGAATTTCATAAAAAATCCCAATAACAATTAGCTCGACCTGGTAATCGAACTAAAGACCTCTAGCGTAGCAGTCGCGCTTACGACCACTAGGCCTAAAGAAAAAACATGGGTAAAATAACGCCTACTAACCTTATTCAAGCTATGAAGAAAGAAGGACAGAAACTGTCTCTTCGTATACATTATACATAATGCATGAAGCAAACAGCCCCCCTAGCCAAGTCACAAACGATAAACGCAAACGCTGAGTAGGCTTTAATAGATCTTCAACTTTATGTACTTGGTTTTAAGTTGAAGATCTAATGAAGATTGCATAGCGTTTTCGTTCGTTCAATACTCAATACTCAATACTCAATACTCAATACTTTATTGCTTTCCATTTGTACATATAGGTCTTATAAAATATTGTTAAGATCATAATGGACCCTGTCGGGCACAGCAAAGTTAGGAGAGAGGACGAAAAACCAAGCAGCAATTCATATTATGAAATTAATTATTTATTATTATGTGATGCATTAATAATTATTTTGATGTGTATTTTAATTAAATTAAATAAGCATGTAATTATGACTATGTATTAGCAAAATTATGTCAAATATTTAAATTTTTGTCGTCATTATTGTTAAATCATGTCAGTTATTTTCCTTGTTTTGTCATCATTATTATAAAATTATGTTATTATTTAAGTTAATTTGTCTAATGTCTCTATATAGTATTCAATTTTAGGTATTTTTGTATCGTCATCATTTTAAAATTAAGTTTTTATGTATTTAGATTAATTATTTATTAACTTTTGTAAGTAGGTTCATGTTATAGTTTATGTTTATCATTATAGTATTCGTCTACAGTGTAGTAGCATTTGTCTATTAGAAATTGTTTTAGTTTGTTGATAAACATATTATTACTATCTGCATTTTTTATGAATTCTGGTAACTTATTGTATATTTTTATAGACATAACAAACGTACTAGAAGAGTGCATTTTCAATCGCGAAGTGGGTATGTTAAGTCTATTTTTATGTCGCAGTGTAATATTAGTTTGAATATCCCCTCTTTTGGTATAGAATTGTGGGTATTTTCTAACAAACTTGCAAATTTCTAGTATATAGAGACAGGGTAAAGTTAATATTTTTAGCTCTTTGAAGTAGGGTTTACAGGAGTCGGTATCTTTGACATTCATTAATATTCTTATCATTTTTTTCTGTAAAATGAATAGTATGGGCGCATCAGTGCTATTTCCCCATAAGATAATGCCATATTTGAGCCATGAGAATGCGTATGAGTAGTAAGTAACTAATGCTGTTTTAAGATCTGTTGTTTTTTTTATTTCCCTGAGAGCGTATGTAAACTTTGATAGTTTAGCTCGTATTTTTTGAATGTGGGGTTTCCAATCTATATGAGAATCTACGTCTAGGCCTAAAAGGGTGAATTTATTTACAACTTCTAAGTTGTGTCCGTTATAATTGAAATTGATATTTATAGGTGTTTTTTGTCGTGGGTAGAAAGTTATTATTTTTGTTTTAGTGAAGTTAATTTCGAGATTGTGTTCGTTCATCCAGTGTGTTGTAGTGTCAAGTGTGGCAGTCAATTTTTGGTTTAAGTCTATATTATTGTCACATGGTGTTAAAATAGAAATATCGTCGGCGAACAACACGCATGGCTCATTGATGTGGTTCGGCAGATCGTTGATGTAAATGAGGAACAGTAGACATCCTATCACTGTTCCTTGTGGTATTGATGCATTTACGGGTATGTTTTGAGATCGGATTAATTTAAGTTCCAGTCGCTAACGCTTAGAAATCTTTAATAGATTTTCAACTTAAGGCTCTTGGGTATTAAGTTGAAAATCTATTGGTATCTACCGAGCGTTTACGATTATCGTTTGTGACTTGGCTAGGGGGCAGGTATATACCTCGACCCAGGAGTCCCCATGACCTTTGACCTCATTTGCAACTTAAATACCAGCCTGTTATTGTTCCACTGCAGGGCAAACGACACTTCTCATACTGAGAAGGCATAAGTATTGATCACTGTTCTTGCTCAAAGCGGATTGGCGATTTCTGACCTAACAATCAAACATACCAATCAGACGGCACGGTTGGCGCAGAGGCCGAGCGATCGACTGCTGCGCTGCGTGTCGCGGGTTCGATTCCCGCACGGAACAAATATTTGTATGATCTACAGATAGTTGTTTCGGGTCTGGCTGTTTGTGTATGTTAGTTTATGTACCTATATGTGAACGCACCCACGATGCAGGGGAAAATCTTAGTGTGGGGCAACGCTTTTAAAAAAAGAAAGAAAGAAAAAGAAATAAGGTACCATGATAGTGTTTTGTGACGTCACAGTTCATGTCGGATCTCTTTGTCTAATCGGTGCGTAATTACTAGTTTAATAAATGCTTATATTGGTCGTATTTCTTGACCAATTATAAATTCACTTTTTGTCACATCTCCGTTTTTATTTGTAATTCTCAGTACTAGCTCTGAGTTTGAATTTGTGCCCGATTAATGGCAATAGGCTCGCCCCGTATAACATGGGACCTAAAAACATACCGGCGATCTGTGGGTGTACATTTGTACACCTCTGCCTAACCCTTCGAGCAATACAGGCGTGATGGTATGTGTGTTTGTTTTTGTCAGCTCTGCCACGGAATTTTCGTATTTTGTTGATAAATGCGATTTAAACAAATTCATGCATATTCGCCATTGTGTACAGCTATGTGTAACGATTATGTATATTACATGTACATAATTACATCGTATTTGTATGTGTTGTTATTCTTTGTTTAATTATACAGGGCCTTGTTATAAAACAAAGCGAGTTTCGACCTTATATAGCACTTGAATAAATAGTATTAAAATATACCGCGCGGTGTCATCCGCGTTCAGTTACGTCTTTGTTTACTGCTCCGCTCCCGTTGGTCGTAGCGTGATGTTCTGTACGTATAAACCTTCCTCTTGAATCACTCTATCTATTGCTGTAAACTGCATTAAAATCCGTTGCGTAGTTTAAAAGATATAAGTGTATATAGAGCGGGAGCGACTTTGTTTTATACTATGTAATAAAGATACATAATATACATTAATTTTGTTTGACACGTGGCTTTTATTATCTAGTAAATAAACGTATGTCGTGTTAGCCCAGTGGTTAAAATACCGTCTCTCATACATGGGGTTGTAAGTTCAATACCGGGTGAAAACCAAGGTGACATTTTCAATTCAAAGTTTATCTTAGACATCACTGACATTGGTGAAGGAAAACATCGTGAGGAAACCTATAATCAACAATAGTCTAGATATGACTTTTTGTGGTACACCTCTGCCTAACCCTTCGGAGAACACAGGCGTGATAGTATAGATAGATGATTTTTTGTTAGTTTCACAATGGCCAAATCAAAGTCTATAAAAAAGAATTTTTTTGAGAAAATCTACCGACAATATCGGCAAAAGCCGAGGACTATCGCTAGTTAAATAAAAAAAAAATACTTACTAGCACTAAACAAACAAAACATTACTTAAACACTAACTATCACAGATTACAAATACAAAAAAGAAATACAATAAAAAATCTATCACAGAAACCACGCGTTCACGTAAAAACTTTCGAAAAACGAAAGCGCGCAACACGACTACACCGCTCGCCGTCTCGATGCATACTGACAATAATATTCCCAGCTGTTTTTTTTTTCAGACTACCTACAGGTTGTCTAGACGGGGTTGGGGTGGGGGGTGTAGGGGTGTATTTTAACAGGTCTATGCACTTTTGGAAAAGATTTTTCGTCCAATCAACGTGAACAAGGGACGGTCAAACACCTCTGAGATTCTCAATCCAAGATCAGATGGCAATGGCAACTTTTTAAAGAGATTGTTTTTATTAGCTACTTTGAGTTTCATTTTTATAGTTGAGCTTTCGACTTGTCTTATTAATTTTTAGGGCGATGGCCTACAAGGTCGAATTTTCTGATTAACATACCATCACGCCAGTTTTCCTCGAAGGGTTAGGCAGAGGTGTATGAATGTACGCCCACAGTTCGCCTGTATGCTTTGCTTAGGTCCCATGTAATAGGGGGCGGGCCAATTGCCGTTAACTGGGCATAAATCCTAGCTCCGTGCTGCTACTGAGAATTTTATAGAAAAACCCAATAACACTGTTTGATCGTCCTGGGAATCGAACCCAAGACCTCTAGCGTAGCAGCAGAAAATTGACATCGTTGAAAGAAAACATCCTGGGGATACCGGGACTTATTTCTACATAGTATAAAGTTATCCGTACTTTAATATTATAAATGCGAAAGTAACTCTGTCGTCTGTCTGTCTGTCTCTTCTTCACGCCTAAACCACTGAACCGATTTCAATGAAGTTTGGTACAGATATAGTCTGGGACCCGAGAAAGGACATAGGATAGTTTTCATCCCGGAAATCCCCCGGGAACGGGAACTATTAATCCACGCGGACGAAGTCGCGGACAAAAGCTAGTAAACTACAAACTAAAAACAAACGCGGCTTTTATCATAGAGTGATTCAATAGGAAGGTTTATACGAATAGAACATCACGCTGCGATCAACGGGAGCTGAGCAGTAACCAAATACGTAACGTTACGCGGATGACGCTGCCGTCAGAAGCTGGTAACTGTTATAATACATCAAAATATACCATCACGCCTGTATTCCTAGAAAGGTTAGGCAGAGGTGTACCAATGCACACCCACAGTTCGCCGGTATATTTAGGTCCCATGTAATAGGGGGCGAGTCTATTGCCACTAACCGGGCACAAATCCAAACTCCGAGCTGCTACTGAGAATTTCATAAAAAAACCCAGTAACACTTTTGCTCGACCTGGGAATCGAACCCGGGACCTCTAGCGTAGCAGTCGCGCATAGGACCACTAGGCTAACGAGGCAGTTATAATACATCAACAATTTAAAAAGAAACTCAATCAAAAATAAAAACCTCTTTCGCCATCGAAAGGAATAGTTTTGTTTACCAATAGTATTAGCTAAAACCTGTTATAAACACACGGATGCTATCGTCCTACTTTCAAAAGAAAACCAGTCAACTTTTTTGAATACAAATATGAGTACTACTAGCTTTTGCCGGCGACTTCGTTCGCGTCAATATTGGTTCTCGAATGGAGACCACGCACCGGCAAGCGCAGCGTAGGACGTCCACCCACAAGGTGGACAGACGACCTAATTAAGACCGCAGGAAGACGCTGGATGCAGGCCGCTTCCAACCGGTCCTTTTGGAAATCTATGGAGGAGGCCTGTGTCCAACAGTGGACGTCCTGCGGCTGATATGATGAATGTTGTGCGAAACAAAATTGCAGGTGAAAAAGTAGCCTATGATGTCCTTATTATGGTCCTACTCTCGTTTTATCTAAAATAACATTCGCTTCGGTATTTTTAATACAACGTTATTAAAAGTGGTATTGAGAATAAACGAACCAAATAGGCCTTACAATCGGTTCTGTAGATTGACAAACAAACGGAGTTTCTCTCGCAGCTTGGGTTTCTGGGTTCAATTCCGAGGTAGGGCAGTGTAAATGTGTTCTTTTATTAGGTATTTATTATTTTTTGGAAATACTTAATAATAACAAATCACAATTTCTCAAATAACTATAATATTTTTTTGTCAATATACCGGATTATTATTTTTATATTTTATATTACTTAGTGTTTAATTGTTCTTATCTGTAATGTACGTACGTATAATATTTTTTATGTCTCAATGGCGATACATAGCAGACCTATATGGATAACTTTATTGTACTCGTATCATCTTAGTTTACCTATGTTCTACTATAAATTAATTTTATTTTAATTTGGCACCTTCCTAAGCACCCCAGCAAAGCTGGTGGCACTAGCCTAAACATACCTCTTCACTCCTATTAATTAAGCCAGTGCTAATCAAATTCTCATTTGGCTACATCCTGACCTATCGTAACCCCAATTATAGAAAGTGACACTTGAGTCCTTTGACCTTTCACTTAACGTTAAAACCACTCACTCTTCGTCAAATTAATTCAAGTCAACAGGTTTAGACTAAGTGATGGCCCAGTGGTTAAGGTGCCCGCCTCTCATGCATGAGATTGCGGGTTCTACACCAGGCAAGAAGCATCATTCTTCCTCATAGAAACCTACGTTTTGGAACGAGCAAATAGCTTCATCTTCCTATCGAGCTCGACAATTACACCTTGACAATTTAAAATTGCCTGTAAATAGTCTTATTTAAAGTCAAAGTCAAAGCATTTATTTCAATAAGACCATTTACAGGCACTTTTGAATTGTCAAGAAGTTACAGCAAGTTGAAGCTAGTTGCTCGTTCCAAAACGTAGATCTCTATGGAGAAGAACGAGCAAGAAACTCCATGGACACACTCTTTTCAAAATGGTTTTTACAAAATTCTTGTTACTTCTATATGTGAAAACAACGGACGTGACAAAAAAAAACAAAAAATATATACCTAATAATAAAGAAGTCAAACATGGTTGTTAAGAGATGACCAATCCCAACTGACAACGCCCGTTCACGAACATGACGCGTGGCTCAGTCAGCCCTAAATAAATGCTGTGATTTTAACCTATGTGACTTTTTCAATTCATATGTACTTTCCATCTTCTCTTGGACATCTCAGACAAGGGTGAAGGAAAATATCATAAAGAAACTGGGACTTATAGTAATAAATATAAGTCTGAAATCGTCAATCTGCCTCGAGTAAGCGTCATACAGAGAGGCACGAGCACTGATCACCACGCTTGCTCAAGGCGGATTGGCAATTTCAGAATTCTATCAATTATAAGTCCAAGTTTCTTCACGATGTTTTCCTTCACCTATGTCAGACATGTCCAAGGCAAACTTAAATATTACATATTAAAAACAATAAAATTAAAGTAAAATATACCATCACGCCTGTATTCCCCGAAGCGTTAGGCAGAGGTGTACCAATGTACACCCACAGTTCGCCGGTATATTTAGGTCCCATGTAATAGGCGGCGAGCCTATTGCCACAAATCCGAACTCCGAGCTGCTACTGAGAATTTCATAGAAAAACCCAATAACACTTTTTGCTCGACCTGGGAATCGAACCCAGGACCTCTAGCGTAGCAGTCGTGCTTATAACCACTAGGCTTACGAGGCAGAGGCCTTTTCGCGCGGTAGTGGCGCATATACATTATTGTTATTGTTATTTTTTTTTATTTTTGTGTTGTGCGTCACTTTCGCAATGAATAAATGGTTTTTCTTTCTTTCTTTCTTTCAGTTAGCCAAAACAAAAACAATTCAATGCAAACAGCCAAGGCACCACAGAGATTCTTAATCCCAACTAACAGCAATCGTTCCCGAACATGACGGCATGACGCATGAATCGGTACCAGATGTATGGGATCGTAATGTTTTCCGACTCGCCCCAAAAGGTGAATGAAGCCTAACAAATTCATAAATTGTATTAACTTTATTTTCCTTCTTTTTTACGGTGTTTTTGTCGTAAATATTTGCGCCTTGACTTATTTCTTCGTAATTCTTGTGGTTGAAAGTACCAAGCTGAGGATAATCTTATTTATTTATTTAGCTACAAGTAGGTCGTAGGTCTTGGTATGGCGACAATTTTTGGCATATTTCTCTCAGTGACAAGTTTTCATTTGGTATAGGATCATTCAAAGTAATGTTTGAAAGCTGTATTGCATTTCTGGGTAACCAATCTTTCAGGATTGAGGATACCAACTGATGTTCCAATTTTCTGACTTTCATTTTACTTTTATAAAACTTTTCCTTATACATCGCCTGCGCCGCACACTCCGAAAGCTATTTCACTAAACTTAATCTAGTAATATAAGTATATCACTAAACGTGGACCGTTTTATAACTATATTCCTAGTAAGATAGTAATGAATCGCTTTCGCTTTCGTGTTACGGTATATAATTATATCCCTAGGGATATAACTATATTACGGCTTTATCTATCTTACTGCGACATGGACATGTGAAGAGGAGGGATGAGACGCATGTGACCAAAAAAGTTATGAATACAAAATGTGGATGGATGTAGAGGAAGAGGGAGGCCAAAGAAAAGATGGATGGATTGTGTGAAGAATGATATGAAAGAGAAGGGAGTCAGTGATAGTATGACGGTTGACAGGTTGGCATGGAAGAAGAAAACATGTTGCGCTGACCCCAAGTAAAATGGGATAAGGACAGGAAGATGATGAAGTAGGTAATACAATAAGGCTTTTTACAATTCAATTTTAAAAAGCCTTATTGCGTTGACTAGTTTAGCTTTCGTTGGATTCCACTATTCAACCGGAGAGATGACTAGAAATCTATAATTTACGCAGTAATATTTTTTTTAACTAGTATTGGATGGCAAACATTCTGAAGTGACGGCCCACCTGATGTTAAGTGGTCACCGCTGCCTATACACATCTGCAATACCAGAGGGCCCAGAGGCCTTGCAAATGCGTTGCCATCCCAGAGACAAAGTTAAAATGTGTCATGTGCCTGTAATTACACCGGTACTCATACCCTTCAAACCGGAACACAGCAACGCTGCTTTGCGACAGAAATAGTTAAGGTGGTAGTACTTCCCCGGACGAGTTTCTTCACAAAGAGCTCTACTACGACTACTACCTAAAATATTACCTATTTTAAAAGAGGTGAAATGGATTCAGATACCTATTCTGAGCAAACTACTTGCAGGACGTGCGTTTAATAAACATACCATCATCACGCCTGTATTCCCCGAAGAGTTAAGCAGAGGTGTATGTTTACCAATATACACCAACAGTTCGCAGGTATATTTAAATCCCATGTAATAAGGGGAGAGCCTATTGCCATCGACCGGGCACAAATCCGAACTCCGAGCTGCTACTGAGAATTATATACAAGCTGTTGATTTGCATCCTCGTAAATTTTTAGGAGCTTGTCATAGAAAAAAAGAAGTAATCAAATATAATTACGATACCTGGCCAATATTTAATAAATGCTTGTTTTTTTAGTTGCATCTATCAAAAAACAGTATTCCAGAATACTCCTCTTGCAAAAATCAGCATCGCCCAGTTGCGTATGTGGTAGGCAGAGTTGTCGCGCTATATCAATGCGTGCATAGCGCCTAAACCCTCTGGCGAGATGGCTAGTTCGAATTGGAAAATCACGTCAAAAAATATATATTTTAAAACTTTATTTTATTATTGATTCGTGTTAAGAATCACGAGCATAGTTAACTCCTTGAATTTGACGAGAATGCAAATCAACAGCTTGTAGAAACACCCAATATAACTGCTCGACCTGGGATTTGGACCCAAGACCTCTAGCGTAGCAGTCGCGCTTAGGACCACTAGGCTAACGAAGCAGTCAAGTAGTCGAAGCGGTTAATATGTAACGTGTTGTATACTGGTCCCACAACGCGTCGTCCACTAACCTCTAGCGTCCTTAGCCAAGTTCACGGTCAGTTTTTGTATCAGTTTTTTAGCTCGAAGCTAATTGTAGTTTGGACGTAAACCATATCCGTGTGCCGCCTACGCAGCTAAATATTATGAAGAAAATACTCTCCGTATGTCCACTGACAACGCTCATCTTACTATATACACCATCACGCCTTTATTCCCCGAAGGGTTAGGCAGATGTGTACCAATGTACACCCACAGTTCGCCGGTATATTTAGGTCCCATGTAATAGGGGGCGAGCCTATTGCCATTAACCGGGCACAAATCCAAACTCCGAGCTGCTACTGAGAATTTCATAGAAAAACCCAATAACACTTTTTGCTCGACCTGGGAATCATCTTCTTCTTTGGGGACTTTTCTTCTTCTTCATATTATAAATTCGAAAGTTTGTGAGGATGGATGTTTGTTACTCTTTCACGCTTAAACGGCTGAACGGATCTGGATGAAATTTGGCACTGAGATAGATTGTAGTGTGGGATAACATTTAGGATACTTTTCATCCCGGAAAAATGTACGGTTCCCGTCGGTGACATTTAATTTAACGCGGATGAAGTCGCGGGCAAAACCTAGTAAGTAATGTTATTAAGAGGAAAGATTTTTGTTTGTTTATACCCAATAATCTCCAAAACTATTGGACCGCTTAAAACCATTATTCACCAATAGATAGCTACATTATTCCTGAGTAACATCCGTACTTAATATTATAAATGCGAAAGTAACTCTGTCTGTCTGTCTGTCTGTCTCTTCTTCACGCCTAAACCACTGAACCGATTTCAATGAAATTTGGTACAGATATAGTCTGGGACCCGAGAAAGGACATATGATAGTTTTCATCCCGGAAATCCCCCGGGAACGGGAACTATTAATCCACGCGGACAAAGTCGCGGGCAAAAGCTAGTAGACTATATAACATCACGCTACGTCACACGGGAGAGGAACACTAACCAAGCACGTAATTTAACGTAGGTGAAATAAGCCACGCGGACGAAGTAGTTCGCTATTTAAAAATAAAAATGAATTTTCTTTGTTTTCAAGCCAAAAGTTGGGTTTCTGACCTCATTAAACGATGACTTAGCTGATTAGGGCTCTGCTAATTATCAAGCAATTGAAAGATGATGCATGTTTATGAGAATTAATCATTGTATTTATTGAAGTGAAAACTTCTTTAGCGGCGTTGTACACTTTTTTTGTAATGGGTAAAAAATTTTAAACTCGCGCCAGGACACGTGACCTGATCAAAAATTGACAAATTTTTGTACGATAGCGCAATAAATAAATATTGTATTATATATTTTTTTTTTATTGTATTTTTATTGTATTTTTATTATTATTGTAATATACCACATAAATGATAGTACTTTTATATTGATAATTAAAGCAATTCGTGCAAAATTATTACCTAACCATTCCAAAATATCAAAAATGCATAACGTTAATATTCAAGTTTTCACTTCTGCCGGCACTCCCGGAGTGCAACCCGTCGTTTTTTTTTTTAACTAGCTTTCTCACGTGATTTTGTTCGCGTAAAACAGTAATTTGTTTGTTATTAAGTTTCGTTAGATGGTAAACAAGCCAACGGCCTACTACCACCATACCTATTTCTGCCGCAAAGCAGCGTTGCTGTGTTCCGGTTTGAAGGGTATGGGTGCCGGTGTAATTATAGGCACATGACACATTTCAACTTTGTCTCTGGGATGACAACGCATTTGCAAGGTCTCTAGTACAGCAAATGTCTAAAAGCAGCGGGCTCAACATCAGGTGGGCCGTGAGCTTGTTTGCCGTACAATGCCACAAAAAAAAAATGTCAACAACAAAACATTAACCTTGAAAGTCTATCGATCCCTTCCCCAATAACAAGCGTGAAGATAGTCACGACTGCCGAAAATATCCAGTCATTGGCTTAGAAAGGAGTGGGGCAGCAAAACCCAGGATATTCGGAGTCACAGACCGTATGAAGGCCGCTGAGAGCAACGCACTTTGTGCCAATACCCTGCTCGAATTATTGCGCGTACGCATCTCGACCGACTAATAGGCCGGTGTTTCTTGTCCTGTGGGGGATTTTGGAAAACCACCAGGTGATTTACGGTGACGGGCCTGTTGGTCTAGTGGTTAGCGGCCCTGACTGCTAAGCCGGTGGTCGTGGGTTCGATTCCCACCCAGGACAAACTTTGCGTGATGAGCATGATTGTTTGTTCTGTGTCTCACTGTGATTTATCTATAATATGTATGTATTTCTAAATTATATAAGTATGTATATCAGTTGTCTGGTTACCATAACACAAGCTCGGCTTAGTTTGGGATCAGATAGCCGTGTGTGAGTTGTCCCAAGATATTTATTTATTTATTTAGAGGTTTACTGATTTGTCACACCGCTTTGTCCCCTTATGATGGGGATAGATCAACGAGGAGACAGTAAACGAGGTGACAGTTTATACTCTATTCACTGTAATGGGAGTGAATACCCCCCCCCCCCCCCCCCCCCCGAGTCCCCGAGTTGTTAACAGAGGGACAGATCAAACTTTTTCTTCCAACCATTTCACCTAAGGGGACAAAACAGGGTGACAGACCGACCACGCCTTAATATTTCATTAAGAACGGTTCAGGATTAAATCTTGCAAGCAATTTTCAACTCTATTTCTGTTGCGTTTTAGTTCTTTATTAAAGAACTGCTAGAGTATAGTTGCTGTTGAAGAAAAGAGATGGTTCTATAGGACATGTATAGCTCCGTCTCTGTCGCACTAGGAAATGATGGCGTTGCTACTTCATCATTATTATGACATGAGGAGGTATTATGTTATACAATACTAGATACTAGCTACCGTCTGCGTGAATTTTGTTACAGTAACCTAATTTTGTAGTAGTAGTAGAGCTCTTTGTGAAGGAGCTCGTCCGGGGAAGTAAGCACTACCACCATACCTTTTTCTGCCGCCAAGCAGCATTGCTGTGTTCCGGTTTGAAGGAGGTACCGATGTAAATACAGGCACATTTTTTTATACCTCTGGAGGTGGCAAAAAAGCTAACGGCCCGCCTGATGTTAAGCGGTCACCGCTGCGTAGGACACTTGCAACACCAGAGGCATCACTCGTGCGCTGCCAACCCCGTAAAAACCTCAAAACTCCTTTCTTGAAGAACCCCATCCTGTAGTCTCTTGGGAAAACCTTAGCAGAACACACATGAAATATTTTTGAATTTTCATGAAACAGTTTACCATTAAATGTTAAAGAAAAACTGGTGTAATAAGAGGGGGCGAGTCTTTGCCATTAATTAACCGGGCACAAATCCTAACTCCGAGCTGCTACTGAGAAATTCATACAAAAACCCAATACCACTTTGCTCGACCTGAAAATCGAACCCAAGATCTCTATACTTACAAGCAGTCGCGCTAAAGACCACTAGGCTAACGAGGCAATCATACCAACCCAACCAGATCAATAGGTACATAATACGTTATGTAAACATAGCTATGTGTGGGAGAAGATTATGGTAGTTACGCCCGCGTCATAAAGGGTGGAAACCCCACGATACAACCCCCTGTCATCCACAGATGGCATGGAATATTTCCCGACGTAAATAGTAGCTTTATGAAGTACAAAAATTCCAATTATAATATTATAAATGCGAAAGTTTGAGACGATGGATGGATGTTTATTCGTTACACTTTCACGCTTAAACAGCTGAACAGCAGTATGATTCTCTAAGCCTCACTTCGTAATTCGAAAGCTGAATTCGCAGTGAGATAACAAAATGGTATTCTGTTAAACACGATCACGCCGGTGACGTCACCAGCACCACGGCGAACGAATACTAAACCAATGACAAGTTGGTTCGTTATCGAAGTGAGCGCGATCACTTTAGTGAGACTCGTTTTCGAGTTTGCATTTTAGAGAATCGCACTACAGATATGGATAAAATTTGGCACTGAGCTTGATTGTAGTGGAATTACACACGCGGACGCGGAAGTCGCGGGCAAAAGTAAGTCTATACTAATATTATAAAGAGGTAACATTTTTTTGTTTGTAACCCATAGGCTCCGAAACTACTGAACCTATTTTAACAATTTTTCACCAATAGATAGCCACATTATTCCTGAGTAACTTAGGCTTTATAACCTTACGCTACGACGCATGGGAGCGGAGCATTAATCAAAGACGTGACTTATGGCGGGTGAAACGAAGTTGCAAGAAGATCATCATCTGCTTAGCGTTTTCCCGACTATGTTGGGGTCGGCTTCCAGTCTAACCGGATGCAGCTGAATACCAGTATTTTACATGGAGCGACTGCCTATCTGACCTCCACAACCCAGTAACTGGGCACCACGATACCTCTTGGCTAGACTGGTTGTCAGACTTCTTGGCTTCCGACTATCCGTAACGAAGTCGCAAGCAGAAGTGAGTAGTAAATAAATAGTGATACAATAAAACTGCATCAGCGCTTGCGCACACATTAGTAGTATATTTGGAACGTTAATGTTTACTAATAAATTAGTCATCTGTCTGTCAGTATGTGACGACGCATTACTATATGCTTAGTCTTTATTAGTGCCCAGATAATATACAAGGTGTTAAGGAGTGCCACGTTAGCCTAGTGGTCCTAAGCGCGACTGCTACGCTAGAGGTCTTGGGTTCGATTCCCGGGTCGAACAAAAAGTGGATTAGGGCCCGGTTAATAGCAACATACTCACCCACGAGTACATGGGACCTTAACATACCGGTGTACGCGTTTCCTTATTATTATAACCATCACCATCACGCCTGTGTTCCCCAAAGGGTTAGGCAGAGGTGTACCAATGTACACCCACAGTTCGCCGGTATATTTAGGTCCCATGTAATAGGGGGCGAGCCTATTGCCATTAACCGGGCACAAATCCAAACTCCGAGCTGCTACTGAAAATTTCATAGAAAAACCCAATAACACTTTTTGCTCGACCTGGGAATCGAACCCGGGACCCGCCTTATTATTATTATTTATTATTATTATGTAATAAACCTCTGCCTAACCCTTTTGGGAATACATCTACTCCCAAATTACAACCATGTTGAAGAGACGTAGACCTAACATCTCTTGGACCTAAACCCACTAAGATATTCTTAGCCCAGAACAGGAAAACCGCTTAACAACAATACAGTCACGCTTGCCGAAACACGGCTTTTTTTCCACAAAAAAAAACATAGCAACATGATTTTTAGAAGGTTATGTTGCAAAAAATATAAACAATAGACGGCCAGTTTATTTTGAACTGTGTGGCTCATTTGTTAAGACTCTTTTTGCAAAGTCATCATACCAGAACACCATGTAATTTTAAGCAGATTTTGGGAAGAGGGGCATCCACTACCTATAGACTTCATGAAGCCCAAAGAAATGTAAAAATGTAATTCTCCAGGCCGATTCCGGCCACGGCGGCTAACCTTAATGCAGACTAGCCACGTACGCAGGAGATATTATAATATTATAGTGCACAAGTGTGTACGCAAACACAGGTGCACTCCCTCTTCCCTAACTCTCATAGCCCGATGGGACGGCAATCCGACACGACCGGAGAGAGATCAGGCGCAGGACCAACGGCTTACGTGCTTTCCTAGGCACGGGGGTGTCACACCACCAACTTTCAAACTCAGGGCTGCTACTGAGAAATTCCTAATGGAAAAACCCAATAACACTTTTTTCCCGACCTGGGAATCGAACCCGGGACCCCTTGCTCAGCAGTCGCGCTTGCGACCACGAGACCAACGGGGCAGTCATCAGCGGGGGGTCAGTTAATATGTATGTCAAATTTTAATAGACTGTACTGATTTTAGGTTAAAAGGTATGTTGTGTTTGTTTAATCTTGTCCCAAAAAACCTACATTTCGATTATCCGAACGAGTTTCGGTCCCAATTAGTTCGGATAATCGAGCTTCCACTATAGTTAATTAATAATTAAGAGAATCTAATATTTCTTGATACTCGTACATGATGTAGTCATCATGTACCAAGAAATACTAGTTTCTCTTAATAAGGACGTTCGCCCGGTCAAATAACAAAAACATGGCCGACGTTGTGTTGACGTTTGCATATTTTATCTATGCTCCAAAAAAAAACTTAATATTACTTTATAGTTTTTGCTTGCTACTCTATCCGAGCGAATATCTGTTAAAGCGAACGCAAAGCCATGTTTGTAAAAGTAGCTTTTTTAGTTGTTTTACATATATACATACCATCACGCATACATTCCCCGAAGGGTTAGGCAGAGGTGTACCAATGTACACGAACAGTTCCACGGTATGTTTGGGTCCCATATAAATGGGGACGAGCCTATTGCCATTAACCGGGCACAAATCGCAACTCCGAGCTGCTACTGTTATTATATTAATATTTTCCGCTGAAATTCCAAAACCCCAATAACAATTTTTGCCCGAACTAGGAAACGGTCCCTCGCTCAGCAGTCGCGCTTGCGACCACGACACCAACGGGGCAGTTGTGCCATACATAATTTATAGTAGAAATAGCATGTCAATCGATTGGTGGTATCTACTGACTAATACCAGGAAATCTGAAACTAGGTTTCATTGAACGTAAGTGATAATCAATATGGTGGTTAGTCCGTGAGACATGCACTCGTTACGTGTTTAATATTAATGACAATGCTGCCTGTACTAGCTACGATCAATTGTTCGTGTGTGGTCTTCAACTTTACTAGCATTCGAATATTACACCACACACCATCACGCCTGTATTCCCTGAAAGGGTTAGGCTGATGTGTACCAATGTACACCCACAGTTCGCCGGTATGTTAAGGTCCCATGTAATAGGGTGTATTCGAATATTCTACTTAACAAATTTCAGTAAAATGTAACTTTAACCGTAGAGGTTTTAGGCTCGATTCTTAGGTCGAGCAAAAAGCGTTATTGGGTTTTTCTATGAAATTCTCAGTAGCAGCTCGGAGTTAGGATTTGAGTCCTGTTAATGGCAATAGGCTCGCCCCCTATTACATGGGACCTAAACATACCGGCGGACTGTGGGTGTACATTAGCACACCTCTGCGTAACCCTTCGGGGAATACCGGCGTGATGATATGATGAAAAAGAAACATGAATACTTGTCTGCATAAGAGACGGACAGAACCACAGGGCCATATCAGTAGCTATGAATAAAAAACCAGAAATAAAAATATCAAGCTTATTGCAAAGGAGATTGCCAACGTGAAATTCGCGATGCAAAGTTGAAAAAACTGCGCTCGGGGTCAAAGACCCGAGTAGGGTTGTGCGACATGTGCAGTTTCAATTACGGTAGGGATGTGCCGATGTCGATAGTAATGTGAATTATCGATAAATATGATTAGTAGGTAAGTTGGAAGGGACCCGTTTGTCTTGGTATGGGCATGTGAAGAGGAGGGATGAGACGCATGTGACTAAAAGAGTTATGAATATAAGGCCGTGTTCAAATCAAACTGACTGTCAGCCGCCGAATGTGAGCAGGCTCACTATGAGCCCCAGTGTAAACGTGAAAATAAACGGTATTGTGAATATAATAATTTCAGCGTCTACGCATAGCGAGCGTAATAACGTATCGTCAGTTAGATGTGAACGAAAAAGTGAATATGTATGGAAATACAATAAACTGCGTAACGTTCGCTCACTTTCGGCGGCTGACAGTCAGTTTGGTTTGAACACAGCCTAAATGTGGATGGATGAAGAGAAAAAGGGAGGTCAAAGAAAAGATGGTGATTTGTTTGTACCGAATAATTTTCAAAACTACTGGACCGATTTTAACAATTTTTCAGCAGTAGATTGCTACATTATTCCTGAGTAAGGCCGTATACAGAAAGAAAGCTGGAAACTTATAAGCGCTTACTGGCGCTTGACAGCGCTGGTCCGTTCTACACAAAGGAAGCAGGTTGAAGCTGAACGAGCAAAATATCGTACTCATCGGACGATGATGATGACGATGTGGCGCCAGCGCTGACCGGCGCGGGTCGAAGATGTTCGGAACTTGTCGGCACCGTTCAGTGCTGATCGGCGCGCGTTCATATATTTTCCTGCGCGGGTTACCAGCGCTGTCAAGCGCCGGTAAGCGCTTATAAGTTTCCAGCTTTCTTTCTGTATACAGCCTAATATAGGCTATATAACATCACGTTAAGTAGCGAGCAAACAAAACAAAAATCTACACCTTTCTAATATTAATCATATAATATATATGTCACCGGAAAATAACAAGATCCGTAAGTTTATCAATTTACTAGGAAGTTTATAAACTTTCGTAAGATTCTAAACGGGAGATTAATAGTAATATTTTACGTCCACATTTTCGTAAATTTATCAATTTCCGACGTCATACTAACGAATATGTATTCGTAAGATTTTATATGGTTCGACCAATCACAGAAACTCTTTTAAATATACGATCTTTGAAATACGTAAAATAACACACTGCTCTCTGATTGGTCAATGTTCATAGTGGCAATGCTTGTGTCCAGCTGGCGGCCGCGAGGAAGGAGAAGTGACACGTGACAGCCAACCAATCAGATCGCGCGTAGCGTTTGGTTACTGCTTACTTATTATTTTACGAGTGAGTTCAGTAAGTTAATCAATTTACGAAAATGTGGACGTAAAATATTACAATTTATCTCCCGTTTAGAATCTTACGAAAGTTTATAAACTTCCTAGTAAATTGATAAACTTACGGATCTTGTTATTTTCCGGTGACATAAATACTACTATAAAAAGCTGAAGATATTTATTTGTTTGTGTGCTTGTCAGTTTGTTTCCACGCGCTAAACTCTGAAACTGCCAGCCGGATTGGCCAAATTATTTTTCTACAAGATAGCCAGATTTATGAGGAATAGTATAGGCTATATAACATCGCGCTACGACCTACGGGAGCGGAGCAGTTACCAAAGACGTTACTAAACGCGGGTGAAATAAGCTACACGGATAAAATCGCGCGCAGAAGCTAGTCGTGTACAATATTTATAAACTGTGTATCGTACACTTTTAAATAATAGTATCGTTGCATTATTATTACATCATCATAACCATAATAATAATAGATTGAGTCATACATTTACTATTTGTATGAAATAGGTATCAATCAGTGTTGATCCACGCGTCATGTTCGTGAACGGGCGCTGTCAGTTGGGATTGGTCATCACTTAACTGCCATGGCTTAAATCTTTATTATTTATTCATTTTATTTTAATATTTAATATTCACCTACCCAACTGCTTAGTTAGTCTATGCCTTAGTTCAGACACGGCGGGAACCGCGCGATTTCAGAATCGCATGGAAATCGCGCGAGTCTTATTTGTATGAGCTATTAGGTAATCGTTCAGACATAAACACACGGTTAATCAAGCCGCCCGGTTACGGTAACCCAACCGCCAGAAAATAGAATCGCGCGGTTCCCGCATGTCTGAACTAGCCCTATTGGTCCTAAGCGCCACTGCTACGCTAGAAGTCTAAGGGTTCGATTCCCAGGCCGAGCGAAGTGTTACTGGGTTTTTCTATAAAATTCTTAGTAGCAGCTCGGAGTTAGGATTTGTGCTCGGTTAATGGCAATAGGCTCGCCCTCTATTACATTACATGGGCCTTATGGTGGGTCCACACGACACAGACTTAACACAGACTTCTATAGAATTTTGTCTGTACAACAAATCAGTACAGCCAAATGTCGGTGTATCAGAAAAGTCGGAAGTCTGCGTACATGTCTGTACGATTTTCGGAGCAAACAAAACTCATGATTATTGGATTACTTAATTTATTCATTAAAATCGAAGTCTGAACTAGCGTTGAAAATGCCGAAAATAACAATTTGTTTTTTTCCACGAAAAAAACAAATTGTGGTTTTTTTCCGTTTTTTTCGCATGTCACATAGAAAAATTAACAGAAGGAATCCTTTGGAAAGAAACAGGATTCTTTCGAATGTTTCGGTTAATGTTTTGAAAAGTTGAAAAAAACAAGTTTTATTGAAATTGAAATATATTCATTTCAAATATTTCATTCTACCCTCCATTTTATTAGTAGGTACGTACTACGTATTATTATGGAAAGAGTTAAAGCATAGAAGTTAATATTTAAGTAAATACGTATTTGAAAAAAAAGACATGAAAAGTTTCCCGTTTCTTTCATATTTTTCGGTTTTTTTCGGTTTTATTGGAAAAAAACATGAAATATATACTGGCAAATTTTCTTGAAACTTTCGAATGAAACATTGAAAAAAACAACGGAATGGGGAACAAACGGGAATTTTTCCTGCTTTTTTCAACGCTAGTCTGAACTGATGAAAAGTCTGCACAGACATTTGGTAAAGTAAAATTTTTTTATCAGACTTTATAGTCTATGCAGATGTCTGTACAGACAAAAGTCTGTGTTTAACATACTGGCAAACTATGGGTGTACATTGATACACCTCTGCCTAACCCTTCGGGGAATACAGGCGTGATTGTATGTATGTATGTATTTCCGTTCGCCTAATAGGTCAACCAAAAACCCAACAAAATAATAAAATTCCACCAGTGGTTGAAGTAAGAAGCAATTTAATAATATGTTGTGAATTATATTACAGTTATTTGTGATTAATGTTTTAACAGTATCGTTTGCATATTTCATTAGGATCTTGACCTCGAAATTTCTAATGAGAGGCATTGCTGAAATGGACCAATTGGTCAGCTGTGAGGCACATGATCCTGGTTTTCTTGGGTTGCGTACCCAAAAGGGTAAAACGGGACCCTATTACTAAGAGTAAGACTGCGCTGTCCGTCTGTCACCAGGCTATATCTCATGAACCGTGATAGTTAGAGAGTTGAAATTTTCACAGATGATGTATTTCTGTTGCCGCTATAACAACAAATACTAATAACCAGAATAAAACAAATATTTAAGGGGGGCTCCTATACAACAAAGGATATTTTTTTTGCCGTGTTAATAGATAATGGTACGGAACCCTTCGTGCGCATTTCCGACTCGCACTTGGCTGGTTTTTTGTAAAGTAAACTTTTTTTTTAAAAGGCTTTTATTGCTCCGCTTTTAAGGTCCGTACCGTATAACACACTAATGCTTTTTACATTACATAATCTCACTAGTGCGATAATCTTTATAATGCCTTACTAGCTTCCGCCGAAGACTTCGTACGCGTGGCTTATTTCACTCGCGGTAAGTTACGTCTTTGGTTACTGCTCCGCTCCCCTGTGGCGTAGCGTAAGGTTATATAAGGCTATGTTACTCAGGAGTAATGTAGCTATCTTTTCGTGTTTCTTTTTTTATCTGTCCAGTAGTTTTGGAGCTTATTCGGTACCAACAAACGAACAAAAAAATCCTCTTTATAATATTAGTATATAGATAGGGGCTCCATTAATCTCTCGCCTTCAGCCTGAGCTACAATACAACCTCGACCATAATAACAAACTTTCCACACTAGTATCATAATGTACTTATTATTTCATTCTTTGTTTTAATGAATACAGTTTGTGATGTTAATTAGAAAGTAGACGTGATTTTATACTTGCTGTACGCATGTTCAATGGAAAACAATGTTGCTGTCATGTTTCCGCAATTCATTAACTTATATAACAGCTACTAATGACGAGTAGTAGAAATTATGAGCAACTATAGCTCCTCCCGCTTCTTCGTTTACGTGGCATAATATTGTTGCTTTGGGCAGCCGTTTTTTTTATTTTTAAGATACATTTTTTTCGAAAACGCTTGAACTAAATTTTCGTGGTTGTATATTCAATAATGACGGATTCATATACAAATTCAGTTTCATTTTAGCACCTTCAAGCCTTTTTCTCGAGAAATTGACTACATATTATGTCTACCTGTCTGTCTGCTACGCTTTTACGACTAAACTACTGAACCGATTTTGATGAAATTTGGTATGTGGTAAGCTTAAACCCCAAGAAAGGACATAGGCTAGTTTGAATTCTGTGACTTCGTCTGTGTACGCGGTACGGTAACCGAAATTTATGCGAATGAGGGCACGGGCAAGAGGTAGTTATCTATCATTTATTATAAAGAGGTAAAGTTTGAGATTTTGTGAGGTTGGAGGGGGTAATCTCTGGATCTGCTGAAAATTCTTTTACCCATAGAAAGCCACGTTATTTGTAAGTGGCGTAGGCTATATAATACAATATAACGCTACGACACACGGGAGCGGAGCAATAACCAAAGACGTTACTTAACGCGAGCAGTTCGCTAGTACCTTTACAATAAATAGAAACAAGGGGACCGTAAGTAAATTCACACGAACGAAGTCAGGGGCAAAAGCTAGTATAAATCTTGACAATCCAAGTCATGAAATAAGAAACAAAATGGTACCAACAACGCAGTTGCCATGAGCCGTTTTTCTCAGACAAAAGTACAACATTCATATGATAATATCTACATAAAACGCTGTTTATGCACTACAGTAACAATTTAAATCCGTATTCTATTGACATTAGAGTTCAAAATGACAAAGCATCGTACTTTTAGAGTTCCGTATTTGAATGTACCTTATTATTAAGCCTCTGTTGTCCGTCTGTTTGTAAGCGAGTTGTATCTCATGAACCGTAATGGGCAGAGGTAAAATTATCACAGTCAGACCATAAATAAAGGAAAATAATAAAGGGACCTTTAATTTTTTTAACCTATACAAAAAAAAACTTTAGACTTATTCTAGAAAAAGAATAAAGGAGCCGCGCAAAGAAAAACCTCGTGATAACCGAATTTTATGCGAACTAAGTCCCAGGCATCAGCTAATCTAGACTAATATTATAAAGAGGTAAGGTATGTGAGGTTCATCATCTTCCTGCCCTTATCCCATGTTACTGGGGTTCGGCGCAACACGTTATCTTCTTCCATGCCATCCTGTCAACCGTCATGCTATCACTGACTCCCTTCTCTTTCATATCGTCCTTCACACAATCCATCCATCTTTTCTTTGTCCTACCTCTTCCTCTCCATCTATCCACATTTATATTCATTAGGTACTCTTTTGGTCACATGTGTGTCATCCCTCCTCTTCACATGCCCATAAGGTAAGGTATGTGAGGTTGTAGGGGGTAATCTCTGGATCTACTGAAAATTCTTTTACCCATAGAAAGCAACGTTATTTAAGAGTGCCATAGGCTATATAACATCACGCTACAACACACGGGAGCGGAGCAGTAACCAGAAACGTAACTTAATACGGGTGAAAATTGTACCAGAGCATCAGCTAATTTGAAATAAATGATTCGATTCGTATGCAAATCTAAATTTTCAGACTACCGGAAAGGCAGGCTATGGACACATGATAAAACGCTCCTAAAACCGAAAAGTCCGGAAAGGAAATGCGTCATTGAAGATAAGTCCCAATTATCGCGAAGGATATATGAAGTGTTTCCTTGTATGACACTGCATTCAAAACTCAAAATTTAATTTAGTGGTTAAGGCGCCCGCCTCTCATGCACGAGGTTGTGGGTTCGCAACCGGGCACTGGCAAGTATCAATGTGACTTTTTCTAATTCATATGTACTTTCTAAGTTTATCTTGGACATCACTGACATCGGTAACCATGTCAGAGGCCCTTGAGGCGGTTTAGAAACTCTGACACTAGAGTGTGTGGGGTCGTTAGACCTTACTGCCCACACGATAAAGAAGAAGAATTCTCGCCTCTCCTATTCTGTCCTCACCGGTGTGAAACCACCTTAAGGTTGGATGCAATATGGCGCGTGCCATAATGAAAGGACATTAGGTTCAAGGAGTTGTGAAGGGCGAACAGGCAAAGTTATGATATTTTGACCAAATGAAGGAAACAGCATTATGATTGTAAACGACCTTGAGTGACCTTTGGGAGAAGTGGACCTCGAAATTTAGTGGCTGAACGATAAGGAACTGAATTCTGAAATGATCTTTTGTAACAATTGCGTGGTGACTTTTTCGTAGAATATACTAATATTATAAAGAGGTGAGATTTTTTGTTTCTTTGTAACGAATAGGCTCCGAAACTCCTGGACCGGTTTAAACCATTTTTTTACCAATTCATATGTACTTTCAAAGTTTATCTTGGACATTACTGGCATCGGTAACCACGTCAGAGACCCTTGAGGCGGTTTAGAAACTGACACTAGGGTGTGTGGGGTTGTAAGACCTTACTGCCCACACGATAAAGAAGAAGACCAAATAGATAGCTACATTATTGCTGAGTAACTTAGGCTATATTACATCGGAGTGGAGCAGTAACCAAAGACGTAACTTATGGCGGGTGAAATAAGCCACGCGGCCGAAGTCGCAAACAGTTCACTAGTTTTTCATAGAATGGCAAACAAACGGACAGCCCTCCTGACGTTAAGTGGTCACCGCTGCCTACAGACATTTGCAATATCAGTGGCCTTGCAAATGCGTTGCCATCCCAGAACAAAGTTGAAACGTCTCATGTGCCTGTAACTACACCGGCACCCATACCCTTCAAACCGGAACACAGCAACGCCGCTTTGCGGCAGGAATAGGCATGGTGGTAGTACTTTCCCGGACGAGCGATTCCCAGGTCGAGCAAAAAGTGTTATTGGGTTTTTCTACGAAATTCTCAGTAGCAGCTCGGAGTTTGGATTTGTGCCCGGTTAATGGCAATAGGCTCGCCCCCTATTACATGGGACCTAAATATACCGGCGAACTGTGGGTGTACATTGGTACACCTCTGCCTAACCCTTCGGGGAATGCAGGCGTGATGGATATTCCCCGCAGTGGGAAAATCACCAACATATGAAGCTATAGTAAGAATAAGATTGAAACAATAATGCAAATTAAATGATATTAATTTATTACGACGCAGTATGTGGGCGCGAGGCGTATTTAGAACAAAGGTTCTTTGTCTCTTCTGTCTTTACTTGGCGTATCAATCATCAGTACTTGTCATCATCCTAATCATACTGTTACAACAAACTAGCTTTTGCCCGCGACTTCGACCGCGTCAAAGTTGACATATTATCCCAGGAGAACCGTACATTGGTACAGTGGTATTCTAGAATATATTTTTATCCAGATCCGTTCAGTCATTTTAGCTTGATGAGTAACAAACATCTATTCATCCAAACTTTCGCATTATTCTTTAATTTTTTATAAAACGTTTCCCCCCACACGAGAAGTTTCTCCTATATCGTGGGTGCGTGTACAAACATAACCTCCCAAACACAAACAACCAGTCCCAGAACAACTATCTGTAGGCTATAGGTACTAATATTTGTTCCGTGCGAGAATTGAACACGCGACACCCAGCACAGCAGCCAATAGCTCAGCCACTGCCAACTGTGTCGTCAATCCTAACTAATATAAATGCGAATGTAAGTTTGTTTGTTACCTTTTCAAGCCTAAACCACAGAACAGATCATCCTGAAATTTAGCATATAAATTGTCAGGTGTACAGCAACGGACATAGAGTACCTACCACCATCACCATCACGCCTGTATTCCCCGAAGGGTTAGGCAGAGGTGCACCAATTTAGGTACACCCACAGTTCGCCGGTATATTTAAGTCCCATGTAATAGGGGGCGAGCCTATTGCCATTAACCGGGCACAGATCCAAACTCCGGATAGAGTACCTTTCAATCCGAAAAAAAACATTGTTCCCGAGGAAAACAACAATAACGATCTAATGTGAAGAATGAGAAACAGGGTGTAAAGTTCCTCATCCTCCGTTGTAAAGGGAGGATCCTCCGGGTGTTGTGTCTGGTGGACTACTGATCGTCGGTTGCTCTCGGGATTTTGTTTGTATGCTAACGTCGCCGTCGTGGTGAACTTTGACAGATCGATCTAGGAAACGTCAGTTTGTAGTTGTAGGTGACATGTTGAACGATAGATGTCGCTACACTAATATAAAAAGAACAGCTAGTGTAGTTGTTGGGCTCGCATGACAACCAACATCATCCTAACACGTGGATCCTCTGCTCACATAACAGAACAATTCCTATTCTTTAAGATATCCATTGAATACCTCATATCTATTAAACCATTTAAGGCACTGTTATACTGTGGTACACGCGCACGTAGAACACGATGTGCACGCCCACGCTAGCTGCATGTGTCCGTGATTCAGATCACGTGTGTTTACGTTTGTAGACACATGTGATTTCAATGGGAACCCATTGAAGAAGTTTTTTTTTTATCGATGGGAAATCATCAAATAACTTCCCCCGCCCTGGGCGGGGCGGGAGGGAGTGTCAGACTTTTACTGACTAAAACCCATCCATGTTCCTTCTTGTGCCCTTTGCGTTCCGGGGGCGCGGTATCTCTTTCGAACAACCCGCAGCCCCGGCAGCCATCGGCCCTTAGTGGCCACTCCGAATATTTTCCGGCATCTCTTTAAGGCAGGGTTTCTTAAACTTTTTGTAGTCACGGACCACATTCACAATTTTAAAAAATCCACGGATCCCTGTCAAAATTTTTTTTTGAAAAAAAATAAAAATTGTATTAATAAAAATCTTTATTTGGTACTTAAGTACAACTAAAACTAATGAAATTATACTAATGAGAAGGGTGCTGCTGTTTGGCTTCAATCAGAATATTAAATTGTCTGTGATTACGTATTGAATTCGCCACTCACCAACTACAATGTGTCTCGTCGAGTTTACTACACAATTTCTTAATATGTTTACACTCTACAAACTGACCTACTGCGGACCCCTGATACACATGCTACGGACCCCTAAGGGGTCCGTGTACCCCACTTTAAGAAACCCTGCTTTAAGGCGCTCGTCGAACACGAACGTGCCGTCGACACGGTATTGAAGTAGATTGAATGCACGAATATTCGTGGACAGCTACAGCTGTGTACTACGACATACGGCCATGCTACAAACGGATGGTTCCAGGCTCCGTGGACCCACGCTAGTAAGATGCGTAGCCTCTGCGTGCACATCTTACGCTGGAGCTGAAGGCCGCGTGTATAGCGTGCGCTGCATAAAAATGCGTGCGCGGTAAATCGATGACGTCACCAAACACGTGGCGTATTCGTGGAGTGCAGTGGACGTTATCACATACACTCTTATACATAGTGAAGCTAAGTACGCGTGCACCAGTGTTGCGAAATTTATTCGAAAGAGTGCCCGCGGCCCTGGAACGCAAAGGGCATTAGGAGGAACACAGAAGGGTTTTAATTAGAATCTGCCACTCCCTTCCGCTCCCCTAGAAGCCGAACGAGAATTGAGAAGTGATTTGATGATTTCCAATTATAAAAAAAAAAGTCAACGTGTGCAACGTGCGCGAGCGCCGTATTAAACAGCGCCTTAAGAACAAATGGCAGATAAACTTTCTCGAATTGAAGAGGTGCCAATGTACTTTCATTGACTTGATTCTCAAGTGACAATAAACTTACTCTAAGACTATTAAAAGATTTGTTATAGAAATTGTTATTGGGTTTTTCAATTAAGAATTTCTTAGTAACAGCCCGGAGTTTGGAAGTTGGTAGTGTGACACCCCCGTGCCTCGGAAAGGACGTAAAGCCGTTGGTCCTGCGCTTGATTTCCCACTGTTCGGATTTGCCATCCCATCGGACTAAGAGAGTGCTGGAAGAGAGAGTGCACGTCTGTTTGCGCACACACTTGTGCACTATTAATATCTCCTGAATTCTCTGCACGCTCGCATAGTCGTCCCATCGAACTAAGAGTCAAGGAAGGTGTAGTGAACCTCTGTTTGCGCACACACTTGTGCACTATAATATCTCCTGAATTCTCTGCACGCTAGAATAGTCGTCTCATCGAACTAAGAGTCAACGAAGGTGTAGTGAACCTCTGTTTGCCCACACACTTGTGCACTATCAATTCTTCTAGGAGGATGTTGTTATTACAATCAGGTTAGTACTACGTCTCACAATAATAAGTCATTAGTATTGCAATCGTATGCAACTGTCTGCGTCGCACTAATATCGTATTGACAAGACACTGATTGATAAAAGAAAGTTATTTATAGTCGCTATTTAATTACTCTGCTAAGGTATTGTAGATTCTTGGAGTAACTCCTAGTTATGGTTTATTTATTTATTTATTTATTAAAAAAGGTCCTTGGTGGACCTTTTAAAGGTCCACCAACAGCTTCTGTGTTACATATACAAGGCGTTGATTTGCATTCTCGTCAAATTCAAGGAGTTAACTATGCTCGTGATTCTTAACACGAATCAATAATAAAATAAATTGGTTCAGTTTTTTTTTTTTTTTGACGTGATTTTCCAATTCGAACTAGCCATCTCGCCAGAGGGTTTAGGCGCTATGCACGCATTGATATAGCCGCGCGACAACTCTGCCTACCGAATACGCAACTGGGCGATTCTGAATTTTGCAAGGAGTATTCTGGAATACTGTTATTTGATATTTGCAACTAAAAAAACAAGTATTTATTAGATATTGGCCAGGTATCGTAATTATATTTGATAACTTCTATTTTATTATGACAAACTCCTAAAATTTGACGAGGATGCAAATCAACACCTTGTATAACGCTACGGCAGACGAGAGCGGAGCAGTAACTAAAGACATAACTTAGCGTAAGAAAGAACGCGTACTATGTTGCATGCAGAATATAGAGCAAAAGACAAAAGGACTATTCCTTTGACACCCTCGTTAGCCTTAGTCCTAAGCGCGACTGCTACGCTAGACGACTTGGGTTCAATTGCCAGGTTGAGCAGTGTTATTGGGTTTTTCTATAAAATTCTCAATAGCAGCTCGGACTCAGGATTTGGGCCCGGTTAATGGCAATAGGCTCGCCCCCTATTACATGGGACCTAAACATACCGGCGAACTGTGGGTGTAGATGCCAACTCCGCCTAATTCTTCGGGGAATACAGGCGTGATGGTATGTTATGACGTTTTCTTTGTCACAACCTCCCACGCGGAGACAGGGTGGGTGTCAAAGGTCACGATGGAAGTATCAAAAATCACTATATTTATACAAAAGTGACGTGTCCATAAATAGCAGAATTACATAAGACACAGACTAAGTTGCGCGAAGAAAACAAGGCATTTTCACAGCTGACCTTAGCACACGCGTGCATTGATAACACTACTTTCAACGGAGCTGATAAGTTGGTGATAGTAAGTAGTATTAATTATTTGTAATTATAATTGCATAGCATTTTCCCGTGATTTTGTCTGCGTTATGCCACGGGAACCATACATTTTCCGGGAAAAAAAGTACACACTGTCAAAGTGTCATTCAAATCCGTTCAGCCGTATAAGCGTGAAAGCGTAACAATCATCCACCCGTCCATCCATCCATCCATCCTCAACAACTCTCGCGTTTATAATATTATTAGTAGGAATAAGAAAATAGGATAGGAAGTATGAGTATAGTAGGATTATTACAAGAAAGAGCAATGAACATCCATTCATCTTCACAAACTTGCATTTATAATATTAGTAAGCAAGCTAACGGCCCACCTGATGTTGAGCGGTCACCGCTGCCTATGGACACTTGCAACACCAGAGGCATCACTCGTGCGCTGCCGACCCCGTAAAAACCTCAAAACTCCTTTCTTGAAGAACCCCATGCTGTAGTCTCTTGGGAAAACCTTAGCAGGGAGCGCTTTCCACAACTAAAGCGTACGAGGCATAGGATTGGATAATAGGATTCTAAGTTTATCTTGGACATCACTTACATCGGTGAAGGAAAACATCGTGGCAACCTGGACTTGTGAACTCTTGACGAATGTTTACAAGGAACGTGGAGCATAACAAAAAAGCCTTTTTCTTTCTGCCTGTCTCGGTTTGTTCCGGCAGCTAATTTCCGAAACGGCTGATCCAATTTAGACGAGACTGTTCGTTACAAGGAGTAACTTTAGCTACCTTTATTTTAGAAAAAGAATTAAGGTTTCGCGCAAAGAAAAAACCCCGATAACTGACATTCACGCTACGACACACGGGAGCTGACCAGTAACCAAAGGCCTTTTTTGTTTTGGTGCAAGGTGGAAATGCTCTTATGCTCGAATTTTTACCGACTAATACCACCGCGGTGTTCCACCTCTGCCCATGGCCGGGGGTGCGGGATTCGCATAAGCATTCACCGCTCCCCCGACAGGCCTCGACCAGCTGTACCTTAGCGGATCCCTCCTCATCGTGCAGCCATTCCAATAATGGCCGCAACCACTCTCGAATGACACGAGAGGTCATCATAGAGACCTACGTTTTGGAACGAGCAACTAGCTTCAATTTTAAACTGTAACTTGTTGACATTCAAAAGTGCCTGTAAATGGTCTAATTGAAATAAATGCTTTGACTTTGACACGCATGGGATACAGAGTGACCAAAGACCTAACTTAACACGAGTGAAACCGCAGGGTACAACTGGTTTATTAGTGAACTATTGATTGTTACAAGCCAAAACATTCTTATCTAAGTAGTTAACAATTTCCTCAATTATCATTAAGTATGAGGTGATTAGCTTATTACTTCTAAGTGTTTCAAGGTGGTTTACATCCTACAATCCTACAAATATTATAAATGCGAAAGTTTGTGAGGATGGATGGATGTTTGTTACTCATACATACATACTTAAACTCACGCCTTTTTCCCCAGGGGGTAGGCAGAAACCACAGAACGCCACTTGCTCCTTACATAATCCTTTCGCCTCATCCACATTCATACATTTGGTCTTACAAGCACGCCGGCTACGAGTACTGCGCACCTGACCTTTCTGAAGAACCTCACCAATAACGTCAGGGTAGGACTTTCTAGGGCGTGCCCTCCCGGCATTGCCACTCACATCTGCCATATAAATCCCTTTTGTTGGTCGCCTTTCACTCATCCTCTCAACATGAACGAACCATGTAAGCATACTCCACCACTCACCATCCTCTCTACCCATGTAATTTAAAAAAATCATGGTCAGCACTCGCGTTGATGACCAAAGAGGCAGTTCTTCTAAGCAAATGTGGCAAAAATGCCGTTGTATGAATTCAATGGCTTGTATCTTAAACAATGGAAGTTTAATGACTCACAAAGCGTTTTATGACGGAAAATGCTTGCGTTCTTAGAAGAATTATTCTTAAGACATCCCTTACATTGCCGAGATAATTAACGTTTTTACGATTATGGAGAAGAATATTTAATGAAGAATGTTCCTATAAATCCTAGTTATTACATTTTCTAACAAAAAAAAAACATTTTCTTTTTTTTTCGCGTGAATTAACTTACGGATCCTAAACTTTTTTGACAACAAAATATAGCGGGATAACGTAGCTTTCTATTAGAGAAAGAATTTTGAGAATCGGTCTAGAAGTTCCCGAGATAATCATGTTCAAACAAAACAACAAGCTCTTCAGTTTTATACTCTTTATCCGCGATTTCGTTCGCGTGGATATTCTGTACGACTCCTTAATTTAATGAAAATAAAACATAGCCTATGATACACGCTGATAATGTAGCTTTTCATAGTTGAAAGAATTTTCAAAATCAGTTATGTAGTTTTTGAATTTATCCATTACAAACAAACCTAAGAGAAAAATATTCTTTCATAATTTTAGTTTTGAATTATAGTTAATTTGTCAGTCATAATTACCAAGACCGCTAGAAACATAAAAAAGGTTTTAATACTCCTAAAAGCAGCATATTAATTAACTGTGGCAACATTGAACAAAGTCCGTCAAAATGCAAATTTTAATTCGTCAAGTAATTACAATTACTGTGAATACATTTCCCCTCGTTGAGTCATAAATTTAAACTCGCGAATTGAATAGAAAACCTGTCAAGTACGAGTTGAATTCGTACTCGAAGGGTTCTGCAGTGTGATTCTCTAAGCCTCGCTTCGTAATTCGAAAGCGGAATCCGCAGTGAGATTACAAAATGGTATTCTGTTAAACACGATCACGCCCGGCGACGTCACCACGGCGAACAAATACTAAACCAATGACAGGTTGGTTCGTTATCGAAGTGAGCGCGATCACTTTAGTAAGACTCGTTTTCGAGTTTGCATTTTAGAGAATCGCACTGCTGTACTACACTACAACATTTAATTTAGGCACCGATTTTGTGACTGATTATGGGGCCGACTTTTTACAGCTTTCTTCTTCCGGACAAAGAAGTATGTCAAAAATCGGCCCGATAATCGGTCGTGCGTGTTTTATAAGGGGGTCCCCATCCCCATCTTTAGTTTTTAACCTTATTTTATTAGTCAAAGTCAAAAACATTGATTGCAAACTAAGTGTTACAATTTTGGTATTATATTAGTACTTACAAATTAGAATCCTTTTACAAGCATTGCAATTATCATTCGCTTACCTTATCATCCTAAATTAGTATGCATTAAACATTATTATTTTATTATTTAAAAATATAAAAAAATATATAAAAAATATACCATCACGCCTGTATTCCCCGAAGGGTTAGGCAGAGGTGTACCAATGTACACCCACAGTTCGCCGGTATATTTAGGTCCCATGTAATAGGGGGCGAGCCTATTGCCATTAACCGGTCACAAATCCAAACTCCGAGCTGCTACTGAGAATTTCATAGAAAAACCCAATAACACTTTTTGCTCGACCTGGGAATCGAACCCGGGACCCCTTGCACAGCAGTCGCACTTGCGACCTCGAGACCAACGGGGCAGTTACGGGGGGGGGGGGTTTATTATTTATTTGTAGTTAAAGCCTCAATAGAAATATCTACACACTCTGTGAACATTTTTATTAATTGCCTATTACGGTTCATGAGTTACAGCCCTCTGGCAGACAGTAGTAGGACAACAGAGGCTTAGTAACAGTGCCCAGTGAACCTAAAAAAAGGTATCGCATCTGACTTTGAAAGCCAACTAAGCCTACACAAACAGCTGTTATTTAGAAAATGGCCGCGCTATTTGCAGATAAAAGTGTGTCACTTCTATATATTTTAGCAAACTAAGTCAAGGTGAACGTTTTACTAACTTACGAAGGCTCTAGTGTGCACTAAGCCGATATAAACACAGCGATATTTGCATCCCAATTGATTTTAGTTCCCAAATCCTCCGCTAAAGAACAATGGCAGTAGTGTCTTTGATTTCGATCTTCGATTCTTTTGAATTTAGAATGCATAGATTCGATGTTGCCTATTGTAAAAAAAAGAACAATACCATTGACAACAATAAAGCATAATAATGAGTGCCTAAATATTTTTTTAAATAACCGATGAATGCCGATAAATTATTGTCGATATTTTTACCGTTTTATTTTTCCGGTAAACAGTGATTCACGACAATTACGGTTCATGAAAGTAGGTCGGCCAGTAAAAGTGAATTGTGTTTCTTCTCGTTAATGCCATATGGCTTAATAAAATAGTTATTTAATTTTACGCCTAGTACTCGTTTACGAGCTATTAACAGGGACGTATTTAGTGTCGGGGCCCTAAGACAAAACAAGGCTCGGGGCCCCTTTACCCTTTTCTAAATACCAAAAATATTTTTATCTACCTTACAATTACGCTGTTTTTTTTACTTTATTACGAAGGTACGCCAATCCAAGTTTCAATAATAAACATATAAAAAGAATATATTTCTCATGGTTATCTTCCTAATCGTTTTGTTTTTTGTTATTGTGGGTTTGTTACATACAAATATTATATGTCTCATCATCCTAACTGCCTCGTTAGCCTAGTGGTCCTAAGCGCGACTGCTACGCTAGAGGTATTGAGTTCGATTCCCAGGTCGAGCAAGATGTATTGGGTTTTTCTATGAAATTGTCAGTAGCAGCTCGGAGCTAAGATAAGTGGCCGGTTAATTGCAATAGGCCCTTATTACATGGGACCTTAACATACCGGCGAACAGTAGGTATACATATCATAAGCTCGGGGCCCCTAGCTAATGCCCCTAGGCCTACACACCCTAGTGAAAAGTCCGGCCCTGGCTATTAATGTCGACTACAGACGTAATACGTTGAAAGATGTTGAAAGGGTGACGCTGACGTCACAAATGTATGTAATTTCAATACGTATGGTATTAAAATTACATACATTTGTAGTTGACGTCGATAATTGGTACAATCTGATAAAGGCAATACTGTAAACGTCACTGATAGTAGGTAGGTAATAATATTATTTAACACAATTTTTTACTTATGATATGGAAGCCATATCGTAAGCTGGTTATTCAAGGACATCATCATCTGCTTAGCCTTTTCCCAACAATGCTGGGGTCGGCTTCCAGACTAACCGGATGCAGCTGAATACCAGTGTTTTACGTGCAGCGACTGCCTATCTGACCTCCACAACCCAGTTACTGGGCAACACGATACCTCTTGGTTAGACTGGTTGTCAGACTTGGTTATTCAAGAACATTATAGTAAAAATGGCTTTTAAAAGACTGGCAAATTAAAAAGTTAAATTTAACCTAACCTTCCAAACTAACTAGAAGGTCAATTCTAATTAAAAAACGTTCAAAATCTGCTCGCATTTTCATCTTAGCGACAATGACATATAGGTAAATCTAAATTATAGTCATTTCTGACAGATTGAGACTGAGATTTTGTAATCGTTAATAAAAGTAGAATTGCTGGTGGTGCAAACTATAAGAAATGCTATCCATCACCATCTCAACCCTGGATAAAACTGATGTATCCTTCTTTTTGACTAGTAATTAATGGTAACCAAACTTTACGGCCTATCGTTTACATGGACCATAAGCGACTTCGTACACAACCGATTTTTTACAGATAACAAAGAAATCTGTCAAAAATCGGTCGGATAATCGGTCGTGTGCGTTAGTATCCTAAGAAACGGTTTAGTTTTCTAAAAGGACGGTAGATGGAGGAAGTATTTCGCCATGATTTCAGCATTAATAGGTAGGATTGCTAGGTGGGTACCTAGTCAACTACCTACCCTATTTATGCTGAAATCGTGGTGTAATACTTCCTTCTTCCTTCCTTTTACTTTACTTTTTAAGTGTGGGTTCACAAATGATAGCACACGCAGGACAGAAACCTGTTTACAATGGCACTGTTTTAGCACAAAACAATCTCAGATTAAAAACTTGTATCTAACGAAACAATATCACATAAAATAATGGAAACTTAGCGTCGCCTGTGAATATAGGCATCAAGTTTTTTCCTAAACACCGCACAAAAAGTAGAAAGTACAGAACGCCCCGTGTTTAAACACGCAAACACAGTGTGAAAGTGAATTTTTTGATGCGGCAACACGCCATATTGTTTTCCGTTACATTTTAAACATAGAATTAGAAAAAAATCAAAATAAAATTCCAAATTCAAAAGTGTAGTTCTTTAGGGCCTCCGCACACGTCCGATATTTTGTAGGACTGATTCGGAGCGTTCAATAAATCCATAGTTTTATGGGTCCAAATTTTTTGCAGGACGTGTGACAAAAAATCGCTCACCGAGTGTGACGTCACCCTCAAACTTATCAACAGAATTACCAGTTAAAAAATTAGGCTTCGGCAAACTGTTTCACTACATTGGTATCACAATGTGACAGTCAGTAACCCAACTGTCATTGTCAAACATGGTCTTTATTTCTCTTGAAAAAAAACTGTATTTGGTGTTGAAAATGGTCTTTAAGGTTCAGAATTGCATACAAGTATTTATTATTCAATATACCTTGGCAAAAGATTAAAAACTGAATACATTTTACATAATTAAATACATAATTACACCAAGTTTTTATACATAGTATATATTTATTTGAGATGTGTTTGCTCTTGACACTAGTGTAGGTCAAATTCAAAGACACAATCATTACCAGCATATATGTGTTACCATACACAATTATCACCATACTGCATTTTTTAATGGGTAGGCAGGTAGGTTATAAAAAAAAAATACCCGTTACAAAACCAGTCATTACAATCAAATAATGACGTCACTCGCAAAGTACAAACAGCACGCAATTAGACGTTTAAAAAACTAATATAATTTCACTGCCAACACTACTTTTTGCAAAACGAGGATGAACAAAGAAAAACTTACTACAGGGCATCGACATGCGAATATCGATAACTGCACATCACTAACGGGGAACTGGCTGGACCCGAAACGACTTGAGCCTCGTCGCAACTTGTTTATTAAAAAAAAAAAACGACCCATGAGACCAATACCCTTCTGTGCCCGCAACAAAATAGAACAGCTGACTTTTATTGTTATTTTCTTTAACAAAATCACTTAAAAACACAATGTACATGTAAATTGAACCACTAAATGGCTTTCGTAAACTTCTGTCGAGTTAACACCACCGATTCGAAAACCCACTTTTCACTTTGTAAAATGGAGTAACACGCACAACATCATAACTAAACCGCATTATAACATGAAACTACATGTCAATTAACTTTCTAAAAGGCAGGATTACGAATTTATGATACGTATTTACGAAACAGGAAAAAAGAAATAATGAAACATATGTTAGCGTATTTAAAATAGAATTACCTTCTACGGCCGCAAACTGTGTCGACTGACTCCGCTCCTAAATACCTGGGCTATAATATAACACTCCGGTAATCGTTTCTTTTTCTCTTAAAATACATTATTACACTGTTTAATCAATGTCCGGACGCGAAAACGCAGTCCAAAATTCAGATTTTTAATGCAAATTCGGCAGTCGCAAGAGCGAGCGTCCTATATTCGCTCGCGACAGAAGCACACTAAAAAAGATGCATAGGTATGATGTCAGGCACTGTCAAGTACTGTCAGCTGGGTTTGGTTCGTTCTCATTGGTAAATCGATTGAAAATCTCTGTAGCACACTTTGATGTAATCTATCTATCTCTTTTCCTCCACCGACCTCTCGCTCTGAGTGTAACGACCTTGATAAGGTTTTACGGCAATCCAAGCAATATTTTTAAGCATTTTTTGGTGCAATTATCATTTTTTGGACACATCTATATGTGTGTCGTGTTAATTTCATGTTTAATATCCGGATTTTGCCAATCTAAATCATATGGGAAACAAAGCAATGTGTCAACAAGTTTTTGCATGTGTGTGTATGTAACAAAAAAACATATTGACAACAAGGAGGTCCTCCTGATTGGTTCAAACACAGCTGTTTTTGACACGCGTAGTGTTATTACTAGTCTGCAAGCGTCATCACTAGGTGGCAGCATATTCTCATTAACATCAAGTAATCCAGGAAAATAATGTTTATTTTCTAATTTGATAATTTATTAAGCTTTAAAATATGGCGATTAACAATAGTGTTTAGCTCACAGCATTCGTAGCAATGGCTGTATCACATAAAAAGTACTGGAGTTGAGTACATTTAGGATATACTCAGTGCTTCGTTTGATCAAAGTGCACCTTGTAACCATAGCAACCGGGGTTAGTATGATGACATTAAAATACGGCTAAATTAAAAACACCTCACTTCGGGTGCGAAACAAAACGTATCATCGACTTCTTAATTTTATAGTATGCGTGAACGTGTGAAAAGTGTCATTGCTTCTTCTTGGTGTTTCTTATCGTTCAAGTTATAAATAAAGTAATAAAATGGACTCTTTAGACCTGTTAGCTCGCGAGGATGAGTTCAAGAAACTCAATAAACAACTTGAGAAGAAAACAGAGAGCTTGATGAAAGAAATTGAACAAGCTATGGTTGGTTTTCGTCCATTGACTTTGAATACTTTTTGAGAATGTTTTTGTTAATATTATTGACTTTTATTACGAACTCATCTTGGAAAATTATAAAATAAAGTTCTCATCTTCATTGCCCTCCATAGCTCGGTTTCCCTCACTGTTGACTAGAATGAATTGTCTGTATTTAAAACTTCCTTTTGCGACTTCGTTCGTGCCAAAGTTGATATATCCCACGGGACCTGTACATTTTTCCGGGATAAAAAGTAGTGCCCAGCCTTTGTGCTATGCCAGACTATCTATGTCCAAATTTCATCCAGATCTGTCCAGCTGTTCTGGCGTAATTGAGTAACAAACATTCGTCCAAACTTTCGCATTAATATTATAGTAGACTAGCTTCTGCCCGCGACTTCGTCCGCGTCACAGTTGATGTGTTATCCTACGGGTACCGTACATTTTCCCGGGATAAAAAGTAGCCTATGTGTTATTCCAGACTATAATCTATCTTTGTGCCAAATTTCATCCAGATCCATTCAGCCGTTTAAGCGTGAAAGAGTAACAAACATCCATACATCCATACATCCATACTTACAAACTTTCGCCTTTATAATAGTAGTAGGATAAGATTAAATAACTAGACCGGTCATTGTGAGTTGTGACTATCTTTAGGGGACGCCTATATCCAGCAGAGGATGTTGTTAATCTAATATGATGAGAAAGATAAAATATTGTAGCTATGTGAAAGGTCTTCCGTAAAAATGGTTTCTCGTTTATTGTTTACTTACTATAACATAAAAAAATAACACAAGAAAATAAATATTTTTATTACCTACATACAATAATAATTGTTCTTGTTGTTGTACTAGTGACATCAACATAATTATAAAATTGTTAAAGGGTAACTGGTAATTAGTGATCATTACTTATTATGATAAAATATATATAATATACCATCACACCTGTATTCCCCGAAGGGTTAGGCAGAGGTGTACCAATGCACACCCACAGTTCGCCGGTATATTTAGGTCCCATGTAATAGGGGGCGAGCCTATTGCCATTAACCAGGCTCAAATCCAAATTCCGAGCTGCTACTGAGAATTTCATAGAAAAACCCAATAATACTTTTTGCTCGACCTGGGAATCGAACCCGGGACCCCTTGCACAGCAGTCGCACTTGTGACCACGAGACCAACGGGGCAGTTACTTATTATGATTGTTCTCTTTATGATAACAAACAACTATATAAAAAAAAAACCGGGCAAATCTCCGATATCCCCAGTAGAATATTGAGTAACAAAAATAACATAAACAATCAGCTGTAATTTAATTTAGTTAACCTTTTAAATAAACAATACTATATAAGTTTTATCTTGATTATAGTTACCAAACAGTATATAGAATAATTACCAGTCACCAGGCCTCTCTTTCTAAGTGTCAATGTTAAGTTGCTGTGTCCCTTAGGCAGCAGCCTAACCAACCAGTATGTTGCTGTCATCAATACATGACTGTCATCACAAATCACATGCATGACTTGTAAAAAAGATGCATGGAGCTAACACTACATTCCTTGCTTTCCCAATCTGTGAAATAATTTTCATGTTTTTTACAATATAACAATTTTTCCCAAACATTAACCAATTGAACCTAACACTAGCTTCCATTAAAATATCATTCTCAATCGTGCTTCCTTTTAATTTCAGCACAAACAAGACATATTTTCAGAATTCTCGCCAAGCCTAACATTATCACCTGCGCACACCATTAAAAAGCACTGCTGTGACTCTCATGGGCCTGCCACCCCATCATCTTTGCCTCCACACTACAAACCCATACAAAAAAAGAAAAAACCACCTCAAACGGCTCAAACCTGTCTTCCAGATTCAAATGTTCAAACATTTGGCGCCAAAATTGAAAATGGAACACAAAATTCTAATGTTGGTAGTAATGTAAATGAAGAGGTTCAAACAAAGAGTTTGAATGCATGTAATTGTTGTGTCAATGTGAAGGTTGGTAGAATTGGAGATGATGAAGAGTTTTTGTATGCATTTGTATCAGTCAATGTTAAGGATAAAGTTTTGCCGCAGTCTTTCTTGAAAGGTAATTTAACATTTTATTATTTTGAATTTATCAACCCAAGTATTAGCCAGTAGTTGAGCTCTTTGTGAAGGAGCTTGCCAGGGGAAGCACTATCTCAATCCTTTTTTCTGCTGCAAAGCAGCTGTGTTCCGGTTTGAAGAGTATGGGTCCAAGTGTAATTACAGGCACATGAGACATTTCAACTTGTCTCTGGAATGACGATTCATTTACAAGGCCTCTGGTATTGCAGATGTCAATAGGCTGCAGTGACCACTTAAAATCAGGTGGATCGGCTGGGTTGCCATCCAACAATATTTAAAAAAAAGGTTATGTATCTGAGTAATCAAACCTAGATTTAACGACTAAAAAATTAGCCTGGCTACAGCCTTTACCCTGCAGTGAGACCGTAATATGCTGGTATTATTGCTTGCCATATTTAATCCAAGACATTTTTCAGAAAAAAAAAACAGACCAAATACTTCATTACTAGGTACCTACTAGATGAACTTTACAAAAATCTGCTAAGTTAGTTCTGCTAGTGAGTACTTTTACTTCAAATAATAATGTTGTGTTTCTGCATTTCCAGAAAGGCCTACAGTGGAGAATATATGCAAGTTCCTGTCATCCAAAGTGAAGCTGATGCAAGAACAAATAGATAGACTACAGGGCATGCTAGATAAAAAGGTCAGGTATAGCAAATCTAGCTTTGATTTCATCATTATATCACAGATTAAATAAGTACAGATACTTCACTCCATAGACAAAACTTACCTACAACATGTTCGTGCGTGAGAGAGAGAGATAGCAATAACGCGCGTCACACAACACAGCACTAGGGCTATCTATGCTGAGAAATGATTACACAAAAGAATAGGTGACTATAAAGTATTATTGTGTAGTATTATTGTATGTACTGAAATATGTATTTTCTGTACACTACAAATTGCATTGCGAGGTTTAGACATTATTGAAGGCGCGAGTATCGTTTATTTTGTTGCGGCAGGTATAGTACACTCAAGCGAGCGGGTGACAACCGACTGGATTAGGTGTGCCCGGGCGCAGGCGAGCCGTAGGCACTTAAGAGAGTAACCTTGAACGAGTGACGGAGGCCTGATTATATGCCTATTATAAGGGTTTTTTCCACTTTGCGTTTGGTGGCGGACTGCTACGGCCCTGGAGTCGTGCGGGTGTCGCATTGCAATTTGGTTGCTGCGCTGCGTGTCGCGGATTCGATTCCCGCAAGGAACAATAGGATTTCTTTTGTATCTTCGGCAAAACTGGCGCAATTACATAAATTCTTTACTCATAGAACACTTATAAGTGCATGTACGTTTTATGGTATATTAGCTCCTGCCCGCGACTTCATCCGCGTCAAAGGACATGTTAGGTTTTTGTATGAAGGCTGGGCTTGTATTCGCAACTGCCGTGAACCGAGATGAAATTATATTTTTGTGAAAGTACATAAATTAAGGAGACTTAGTATATTTTTTTATTTTTTTTGAAAGCACCCTTACTTAATTATTTTATTTTGAAATAAAATTGTAATTAAAAAAAATTGCAACCCACAGTAATTATTGACTATAGCAACATTGTTCTGAAAGATATCATTGTGACCGTCAACCGTCAATCATATGTCAAGTGTCAACTATTCGTTCAATGTAGGGATGTCCGAAATACTAAAACAATCGATATATTATATTGTAACGACGTTTTAAAAATATACCATGTGTAACAAAAACATATCGCTTTATCAGTATGATTCCAAAGAAAATCCTGGTGCTCTAAGGGCTGTAACTTATTATATTATTATAACTTATTGATGACATGACACAATCTGATGAACACAATACGATCGACGGGCCTGTTGGTCTAGTGGTTAGTGGCCCTGACTGCTAAGCCGGAGGTCGTGGGTTCGATTCCCACCCAGGACAAACATTGTGTGATGAGCATGATTCTTTGTCCTGTGTCTGGGTGTGATTTATCTATAATATGTATGTATTTATAAATTATATAAGTATGTATATCAGTTGTCTGGTTACCATAACACAAGCTCTGCTTAGCTTGGGATCAGATAGCCGTGTGTGAGTTGTCCCAAGATATTATTATATAAGATATTACAATGAGATTCCATTAGGAGGCAAAGGAATCAATCCCATACGTCCAAATCATAAAGATAATTCGTTGGTTTTATTTTAAATACATTTAATGTTGTTTTAAAATATTTTAAATAATATAAAGGTGTATAATATGCTATGAAAAATGATATTTGAGTTTTTTCTTTGTTTTAATGTGCAAAAATAATATTCCAAAAAAAAAAGAATCTGGATTTAAAATATTTATTTATTACATAATGGTGCTTTTAATATTTTTTTTGTTTATGTAAGGCTATTCTAAATAATTTTCTCTATCAGAAAAACCGCACATGATAGTGGTTCAAAAATAAAAATATTTTAAGCCCAATTCCTCACATGTCCTTTGATATTATTATCCCACAAGAACCGTACATTTTTACGGGATAAAACGTATCCTATGTGTTATTCCATAATACAATCTATCTCAGTGCCAAATTTCATGCAGATCCGTTCAGCCGTTTAAGCGTGAAAGAGTAACAAACATCTATCCATCCTCACAAACTTTCGCATTTATAAATATTAAGCAGGATAGAGGGATGGTAAAGTTTGTTTTATATCTTCGAAAATACCGAACCGATTATAAAAAAAAACTAGCTTTTGCCCGCGACTTCGTCCGCGTGGGTTAATAGTTCCCGTTCCCGGGGGATTTCCGGAATGAAAACTATCCTATGTCCTTTCTCGGGTCCCAGACTATATCTGTACCGAATTTCATTGAAATCGGTTCAGTGGTTTAGGCGTGAAGAAGAGACAGACAGACAGAGTTAGGTACTTTCGCATTTATAATATCAGTACGGATCTTTCACTAAAAGAAAGCTTCACTATCGCCAAATACCATAGGCTATATGTTTTATAGTAGCATTGACTTCGAGACAGACAAAATTGCGGGCAGAAGCTAACTTATATTGTTTTCTTCTCCTTCCAGGCCACGCAATGCGACGGTCACTTACGGCAGATGGCTGAGTTAGAAGGTGAACGACTAACTCTACTGTCAAAGACTAATAATATGAAAGCAAGTACAGCGGATATGAAGGCTAAGAATATGCTGCTGATGGCCAAACTTGGTGTAAGTATGAACCATCACGCCTGTATTCCCCGAAGGGTTAAGCAGAGGTGTACCAATGTGCACCCACAGTTCGCCGGTATGTTTAGGTCCCATGTAATAGGGGGCGAGCTTATTGCCGTTAACCGGAAAGAAATACTAACTCCGAGCTGCTACTGAGAATTTTATAGAAAAACCCAGTTACTCTTTGTTGGACCTGGGAATCGAACCCAAGATCTCTAGCGTAGCAGCGCGCTTGGGACCAGCTAATGAAGCAGCTTCGAACTTAAGTGTAAGTATAAAGTCAAAGTCAAACTATTTATTTCATTTAGGCAACCCAAGCTAGCTGTAAGCTCAAAGGGCAAACAATTTTGCAATTAAGGTAACCAACACAGCTCTCTAAATTGCGAAACTGAAAAAGTCCAGGTTTCCTCACGATGTTTCGCGTTCATAATATGAAATGTGAATTTTTTACCACAACCCCTGGTTTTTTGCATACATACATACATAAATAAACTCACGCCTTTTTCTCATGGGGGTAGGCAGAAACCACAGAACGCCACCTGCTACGATCCTTGCATACTCCTTTCGCTGTCATCGTCATCTACGTTATACACAATACTACGTTTTATACATCATATAATACAGCCTATAATCAAAGATAGCGTAGCTTCCTATTAGTGAGAATGAGAATTTTCAGAATCTAACCAATAGTTCCTGAGATTTGCGCGCTTAAACAAAAAAAAAACAAATTCTTCAGCTTTATAACAATACTATAGATGTCTTTTCTCTCCCTCTTTCTAGGAAAAAGAGCGCCTCTACAAGGAACAAAGGACCGAGACAGACAGACTGACCTGCGAACTAAAACGTTATAAAATGAAGTGCAACAGCGTGGAAGCCAAGAGCGCGGCACAGCAGGAGACCATTGACAACTTGAGGCAGCAACTTGATACTTTGAAACGAGCTGAAAAGGTACAATAATGCTAGCTTCTTTTCTGGACACCAGCAATCTTAAGGGTTGGACCTCATCTGGCAGCACGGAATCGCATTTGTTCCGCCTGTGCTACCACGTGCTGCAGTATGCTGCCGCATTCCGCAGACAAAAAAGGCGATCGTCGTCGAGGAGCGGCCGCGTGCGCCATTGTACGATAGAGTGAGACAGCATGCGATAGCAAGTGATTGTCAGCATGCTATCGCGCGCTTCAGCGTTCCGGAGTCCCCCTGCCGACCATTGCATTTTGTCCGTGATGCCGATCGCCTTGAGGATTCCGCCGCGTGCTATCGCATTATGCTTTCTGTCTCGGTCTAGCAAATGGCAGTTCTAAGCGACAGTATGAGAAAGGGTGACGGAAAAAGGCGATTCCGTGCTGCCAGATGAGGTCCAACCCTAATGCAGACTAGCCACGTATGCAAGAGATATTATAGTACACAAGTGTGTGCGCAACCACAGGTGCACTCCCTTTTCCCTCTTTTAACTCTCATAGTCCGATGGGACGACAATCCGACACGACGGAAGGGAGATCATGCGCAGGACCAACGGCTTTTCGTGCATTCTAAGACACGTGGATGTCACACTGCCAACTTCCAAACTCTGGGCTGTTACTGAGAAATTCTTAATGAAAAACCCAATAACACTTATTGCCCGACCTGGTAATCGAACCCAGGACCCCTCTTTGTAATATTAGTGTTTATAACCGTTTGTATATTTATTTCAGGAATTCCGAGAATCTTCGCGCAATCTTTCAGCGTCGCACCAAGGCGCCATCTCTCGGCTAGAGCAACACATTAAAGTGTTAAACACACGCAGCGACCGACAGATGGCGCTGATCGACAACTTGAGGAGGCAAAACCTTCTGTTGAGCACAGAGGGCGCTTTGAAGATTCTTGAAAAAGAATATTGTGATTTTTTGAACCAGGAATTTTAATTCTCATTCCTGGACATAGGGATCGTCCGGGGAAGTACTACCACCATACCTATTTCTGCCGCAAAGCAGCATTGCTGTGTTCCGGTTTGAAGGGTATCGGTGCCGGTGTAATTACAGGCACATGACACATTTCAACTTTGCCTGTGGGATGGCAACGCATTTGCAAGGCCTTTGGTATTGCAGATGTGTATAGGCAGCGGTGACCAATTAACATCAAGTGGACCGTCGGCTTGTTTGCCATTCAATAATATAAAAAGAATTATGCCAGGAAGGCAATTCAATTTTTTTTTAGGAACGCTCATAGTCAACACATTTGCAAGGCCTCTGGTATTGCAGATGTGTATAGACAGCGGTGATCACTTAACATCAAATGAGCTGTTCTGTTAGCTTGTTTCCCAACCAATGATAAAAAAACTACATAGGCCATCACGAGTTATTATTTTTTAAATAAAAATTGTTATGATTTTATTTTTTGTTTAATTTTGTATACTAGCCAGAAGAAGCATAAAAAGTTTTTTTTTAGTATAATTTCCATGTAAACATTTATATGCGTAGTACGAAGCTATTATTTAGATATTACAAACAGCATGTAAAGTCGTTGGTCCCGGCTGTCATTCGTAGATCTTTGACAGTCGTTACGGATAGTCAGAAGCCGAGAAGTCTGATAACCAGTCTAACCGAGAGGTATCGTGTTACCCAGTAACTGGGTTGTGGAGGTCAGATCCTCCAGAGGCAGTCGCTCCATGTAAACACATTCAGCTGCATCCGGTTGGACTGGAAGCCGACCCCAACGTAGTTGGGGAAAGACTAAGCAGATGATGACAAACAGACATTACAATTTTATTTTTTTGAATATGTTAGGTACTGTAGGTAAAATAAAACGCAAGTATTACTTTCTAAATAAATATAAATGTAATTACATAGTTCAATTCCACAGAACTGTTGCTATAGGTAACTGTTCAAATAGGAAACAACTTATATTATAATAATTATTTTATTTAGTAACTTACTCCTAAAATTATAAGGTGGAGTTTTGCTTACTCGTCAAATTCAATGAGGCAACTATGCTAGTGATTCTCAACATGAATCAAGAATAAAATAAATTAATAGTTTAAAAAGTACGCTTATACGATAATATATATCTTTAGAAGATGATTAAATTAGTTTTCTTAGATTTGATTACATAGTTACATACATACAGGTCGACCTAATAAAAGCGTGTTAAAAAGAATAATAATGCCAATAGAATAGTATTACCTACTCGACTGGATTTCCTGTGTTTCAGCTCCAGAGCGATGTAAAAGTAACCGTGTTTATTACCTACATAAATCGAGAAACCTTGAGCCAACTGACAAAAATCAAAATCTACAACCTAACCTAACCGTTGATGTATTCCTGTACATATATGCCTATATCATAGTTGAGTCCTCTTCCTCTCTCACTCTTGAGTCGGAAGTTCACGTAGGAGTACCCCACGCCTCCGGCTGTGATGTTGATGGAAGCCTTACTGTGGAGCGTGTCCAGCGCTTGGATACCCTGGAAATGAGAAGAAGAGGCTTTATTAATAACAGAGGTTTTAGTAAACTTTGGAAGAAACTGCCTCGTTACCCTAGTTGACCCTCTTTTTTTTTGGTCTGCGGTGGACTGCCCCGTTGGTCTCGTGGCCGCAAGCGCGACTGCTAAGCAAGGGGTCCTGGGTTCGATTCCCAGGTCGGGCAAAAAGTGTCATTGGGTTTTTCCATTAGGAATTTCTCAGTAGCAGCCCGGAGTTTGGAAGTTGGTGGTGTGACACCCCCGTGCCTCGGAAAGCACATTAAGCCGTTGGTCCCGACTGTCATTCGTAGATCTTTGACAGTCGTTACGGATAGTCAGAAGCCAAGAAGTCTGACAACCAGTCTAAACAAGAGGTATCATGTTGCCCAGTTACTGGGTTGTGGAGGTCAGATAGACAGTCGCTCCATGTGAAACACTGGTATTCAGCTGCATCCGGTTAGGGTGGAAGCCGACTTGGGGTCGGCTTCTATAGTTGGGAAAAAGGCTAAGCAGATGATGATGGTGTAAATCCTCATGGACTTCCTCCGTCCTGGAGGTGACGGAGGGGCATGCCGGTCTCTTACCGGCTAAAACCACCGCGGTGTTCCACCTCGGCCCATGACCGGAGGTGTGGTATTCGCAAAACCATTCACCGCTCCCCCATTGGCGTATCTAGAGTTAGTTTTCAGGGGTCTGGCCCCTAAGATGCCATGGCCGATCCGATGCAATGTGGTCAGGCGGAAGGTGAGCCCTATAGCCTGGGGTAGGCACAAGACCATTTTGGGGTGGGCACGACCCCCCCCCCCCCGCCGCCGCCTCCTCCTTTATACGCCTATACAGGAAAGAGTGAAAAAGTGAAAATAAAATTGACCCAGAAATACGTCCGATATAGGTATTTAAAACTATAAACTATGTCCCGATTAGACAGAGAGATCCGTTATATCCAATGACGACATTGAAAACGACGGCCATAAAATAAAATTCATTTATTTCGGATATCCAAGATCCATATTAAAATTATAAACTCCATATACCCCATATTATAACAATTATTGGCAAAATTTTAATAAACAAAATTTAAATATAAACTCTGTGTTAAATTTCGTTTTGCTAGAAAGAGATAGTTAACTGCCTCGTTAGCCTAGTGGGCCTAAGCGCGACTGCTACGCTAGAGGTCTTAGGTCCGATTCCCAAGTCGAGCAAAAAGTGTTATTGGGTTGTCTATGAAATTCTCAATAGCAGCCCGGAGTTAGGATTTGTGCCTGGTTAATGGCAATAGGCTCGCCCCCTATTACATTGGGCCTAAACATACCGGCGAACTGTGGGTGTACGTTGGTACACCACTGCTTAACCTAACGGGGAATACAAGCGTGATGGTATGTACTACTTACTACTTAGGTATTAATTATTATCAACTGATTGCAGAGGTCAGGGGCGCATTTATTACAAAGATACTATTAAACAGATAAATGTATAATAATAAAATATCCTCACGACCCATTTTCGGTCACATCAGCCTCCTCATCTCAATGGACACTAGTGTGAGCGCAAACACAGGTGCACTCCCTCTTCCTTAACTCTCATAACAGTCATAATCTGATGAGACGGCAATCCGTCACGGCCGGGAAGAGATCAGGCACTTTTATGCCTTTGCGTGCGTTCAGAGACACGAGAAAGTCATACTTTGGCCTGCTATTCAGAATTTCCTATTGGAAATTGATCCCAGGACCCTACGCTTAGCAGTCACGCTTGCGACCACGAGGGTACAAGACAGTCAATTTATTATAATAAAATATTTACAGCCTTGAAACTAGATGACAAGTTTTTTATTTTTTGCTTTTTAGTATCAACTTCCTGTCATCCAAATCCATGAAGGAACATACTACGTAAATTAACTTGACACCACTAAAAAGTCATAAGAAAGCAGAATACTTATGCGATTTCGTTTACTTGGAGGACAAATTTTCGAATAAGTACTACTGAATATATCTGTGTTACCCTTTCGAGTGTACACGCGTAATGTTATGTTGTGTGATGGTGTAAACAATGCTTAGATATGCTATAGCAACAATCGCGGTTAATCTGCTGTTATTTATTGAAGAGTTCCCCCGATTTCTACAAGATCCCATCATCAGATATTGAAATGGTGACAATGGGACCACACGGGAAGCACCAGCTTTCAAATAAAGAAAGAATCATGACGATCGGTTCACCCAGTCGGTAAATATTAGGTAACAAACATAAAAAAAAAAATAAAAAAAATACAGTCGAATTGATAACCTCCTCCTTTTTTTGAAGTCGGTTAAAAAAAAAGTTTGTAATAACAAAAATATTAACCTACATGTAGAAATTATATCTGTCGCACATGCTTCCACATCAAGCAGAAGACAGAACAAAGCTAGGCCAACAGGCACTACAACTAGAAAAGCTATAGCCTATCTAAATAAAGTATTTGGTATCGGACGCGGGACTGTACTAGCGCTGTCGTCCTTTTGGAATCCCCCGTCATAGTTTAGAGGTCACCACGGAGGGGTCAATGAGGGGGAGGGTGTCTGGGGAATCCCGGATGGCTATCTGGGTGTCGTTAGCCTTCGAGTTTAGGTTCGATTAGGTCGAGCAAAAAGTGTTATTGGGTTTTTCTAAATTCTCAGTAGCAGCTCGGAGATAGGATTTGAGCTCAGTTAATGGCAATAGGCTCGCCCTCTATTTAATGGGACCTAAACATACCAGCGAACTGTGGGTGAATATTGGTACACTTCTGCCTAACCCTTCAGGAAATACAGGCGTAATGGTATGAATACCAATTAGATAATTGAAAGAAATGTCAGCGATAATCTTAAGTCCAAAATGTAGGTCCTTTTAACTTTGAGACAGATTGAGCCTAAGATCAAATGAAAACACTTAAAAAATCTAGTCGCAATATCATCTCAGCGACAATGAATGTCAAAAAATGAACGTAATTTACTGAGACATTTTTGATACATTGATTGATTTAGATTCGATCCCAATTTTACGTAAAAGTTAATAAGCTTGCCCCTAAGATTGTGATCGTTGCTAGAGTTAGGAGATTTGCCGCCCTGTGGTCTGTTTTGACGGGTTGTTGAACATTCGTCACAAAGTTAATTCGTCACAATTTGAAAAATCCATACACTGAAAGTAAATTCGTCACATGCATTAAAATATATGTGTAAGTTCGTCACAGGTGCAAAAGGATTATAGTAAAATTGACACGAATCCTCATTTATTTATGTTGATGTAGAATAGCAACCAACATTATTGATTTTTAGCGCTCGAAATTAAATATACTCTTGCAGACGCTATCAAGCTCAAGTTCAGCATATTATGCCCTACACCTGAATGACATAGAAGATAAAAGACACTTATCCATGTGTGCTCCATTAGCACATATAAAGGAACAGGACATCGAATACGATTGGTTCGTTGCCGATGTGACGAATTTACAACAAACAAAATTAATATATTGAGAATTGTGACGAATTTACACATACTTTTTTCGTGGAGAATTTACTATGTGATGAATGTACAATAACCCGTTTAAAAACACTTCAAAAACACGCCTTTCTAGCTACAAAACAAAATGAAATTCAACTGACCTGTATCAAGCGATTATCCTGCTGCGTATAAAAGAAATATTTAACTCTCTTCATGAAAGGTATAGCATTATATTCCACTTTTGTATGGTTTATCAACACGACCATTTTGGACACATTTCCCACAATCAAATGGTCTGCCCACACCACGGCTAAGCAAAAAACTGTTAGAGCGATGAACAACTTCATTTTGTAATGTTAAATATAAATCTTGTTTAGGACACGTCTTCGTCGGACGCTAGTACGTAAGATATTGATGCAAAGTTCATAAGTTATCTTGTTATGAAAAACTGATTGTGTGTTGTAGACAGAGGGGGAATTCGGGCAGAGTGTTGGTTGTCTGCATAGGCGTATAAAGGGGGGGGGGGGGGCGGGTGGGCCGTGCCCTCCCCAGAATGGTCTTGTGCCCACCCCAGGCTACAGGGCTCACCTTCCGCCTGACCGCGTTGCATCTTATCGGCCATGGCATCATAGGGGCCAGGCCCCCCCCTTCTTTTTTTTTTTTTTTATAGACGGGAAATCATCAAATAACTTCCCCCGCCCTGGGCGGGGCGGGAGGGAGTGTCAGACTTTTACTGACTAAAACCCGTCTATGTTCCTTTCATGTGCCCTTTGCGTTCCGGGGGCGCGGTATCTCTTTCGAACAACCCGCAGCCCCGGCGATATATACTATATACTATACTAATATAAAAGAAGTAAGATTTTTTGTTTGTTTGTTTGTAAAGACCGACTTTTTGACCGATTTATTGTTACACGGCCGACATAAAGTCAGTTCCACGAAGCTATGGATTTATTGAATCGATCCGATAATTGGTCCTAAAAAAAGCCGGTTGTGTGCGAGGAGGCTAACACTTGCCCGACATGGAAATCGAACTCCCAAGTTCTACCAACAAGATAATGTGAGGCTGACTGTGCACAGCATCACTGATGCAATTTAAACTCAAGCCATCCTACTTCCTACTACTATTATAAAGGCGAAAGTTTGTATGTATGGATGTATGGATGTATGGATGTATGGATGTTTGTTACTCTTTCACGCTTAAACGGCTGAATGGATCTGGATGAAATTTGGCACAAAGATAGATTATAGTCTGGAATAACACATAGGCTACTTTTTATCCCGGGAAAATGTACGGTACCCGTAGGATAACACATCAACTGTGACGCGGACGAAGTCGCGGGCAGAAGCTAGTTATACATAAAGTCTAAATTCAAACTCTCCTACAGCATAGATATCCGAACGAAACCTCCCAATATAACCGAAATGAACTTTATTCACACACGAATAACGTTCGTTTTTCAACCACCGACAATTCGTGCTATGACTTAGATTCGTCTTATTATAATAATGATTACGCATTGTTTTAAATTGTGGTACCTTCCTGTTGAATATATTAGATTCGCTGTTTAATAGCAGAATTAAACAAGAACAGATTTTAAACGTCAAAGCATAATATACCATCATGCCTGTATTCCCCGAAGGGTTCGGCAGAGGTGCACCAATTTAGGTACACCCACAGTTCGCCGGTATATTTAGGTCCCATGTAATAGGGGGCGAGCCTATTGCCATTAACCGGGCACAAATCCAAACTCCGAGCTGCTACTGAGAATTTCATAGAAAAACCCAATAATACTTTGCTCGACCTGGGAATCGAACCCAGGACCTCTAGCGTAGCAGTCGCGCTTAGGACCACTAGGCCACCGAGGCAGTTATTGATTACAAGCATAGTTAATTTGACGAGGATGCAAATCAACGCCTTGTAAATTATCATAATAATATTATTTCACTACTTGTGAACAGTTCAGAGGTCGTTGGTTTATAACAACAATTCTAAGTATTTCTATGTATGAGTCATCAAATCAATATTATATATATACAATAACAACTTCTGAGAATATCGCGTATCATGGAATTCCCTTGAATTACGTCGTACAGAAAGTAAATATGATAAATTAATCAACGTACTTGCATGTTCGTAGTAGTAGCTTAGAGCTCTTTGTGAAGGAGCTCGTCCGGGGAAGTACTATCACCTTAATTATCTCTGCCGCAAAGCGGCGTTGCTGTGTTCCAGTTTGAAGGGTGTGGGGGTCGGTGTAATTACAGGCACATGATACATTTCGATTTTGTCTCTGGGATGGCAACGGTGCACTTTCCTCCATTGACTTCCACTCGATATCAGGACAGCCACCAGTCGGTATGCTTTCAAGCAGAAATTGCGGAGTTATTTTCAGAACCAATAGTAAGAGTTGTCTCATAATCCTCCTCTCTACTGTTTTCATAAGATATGTGTTTTATATATGTATATTTATATAGGTATGTATGTATGCATGTACATATATATTTTCGTATGGATAATTTTAGTTGTTTTGTACTTGTGTTCAATTAGTTTGTCTTGTGAATTGTGTTTTCTTTTGTTGTTTAAATGTTGTTTTAATCTTTTACGATAATTTGCACCTGCCATGATATCTCTTCACCACCTTTGGTTGACTGGTAGAGAATGCCTAAGGCATTACGTCCGCCTTTGTACTTTTGTTGCATAAAGTTTAAATAAATAAATAAACGGTGAGCACTTAACATTACATGGGTCATCGGCTTGTTTGCCATTCTTCTTCTTCTTTATCGTGTGGGCAGTACGGTCTTACGACCCCACACATGCAGTAAATTGATGATTTTGGCTCTAAATTCCTTTCGACTTCAAAGAGAATACCGTCAAGAACTCCTTGCTGCCATAGACAATAAAAGAATAGAAGAAAAATCTTGAAAGTGACACAATGGTGTGACAGAACGGAAAACAATAGAATATCGTAGTGCGAACTGGATATTTGGAAGTTGTTACAAGTTTTCTTTGTTAATTCATCGACATTTACATGGTATCATGCAAGGAGCGAATTCTATAATTAGTAGCCAATGTTATTTATCAATTTTCTATGGTAAGTCCAAAGTTGTATTTTTTTTAGTTTGACGACTGAACTTGGTCGGTCGTCTGGGCAGCATTACAGCCTTCGCCTATATCCAAAGTTTTTGGAGGACCGATTTTCGGACCGTTCAATAGATCTATAGTTTCGTGGGACCGAGTTTTTGTAAGACACCGACAAAAAAATCGGTCACCGATTCTGACGTCGGCGGACAGTCTTAGCTTCAAAAAGCAACCCTGAGGTTCTTGGTCATTTATCTGACCAATTTGGGGATGAGTTTTGGAGCAGGATAGTGCAGTATAGAACCTTATTTAAATAGCTATTAGGGTTCTTTGAAAAATGATAAATTTCTGACAGACCTTTTTCTAAACTGGTGAAATTAAGTAATTACATAAGTAGGTACTTTTGGTGGATAATTAGCACGAAGAAGTACTATCATTTGACCATAAATATACCATCTACTAATAGATACAAGTAAACATACCATCACGCCCACATTCCCTGAAGGGTTAGGCAGAGGTGTACCAATGTACACCCACAGTGCGCTGGTATGTTTAGGTCCCACGTAATTGGGGGGCGAGCCTCAATCGGCTCGCCTCCTATTACATGGTTTGTACCCAGTTGATGGCAATCCATCAACTGGGCAGAAATCAGTTTGTTTTTTTTTTTAATTTTGATTATGGAATTCATTCATTGTGGAATCCAAGGCAGTTGAATCGTTTCTCCGGGACTCGTCGAGCTTAATTGCCTCAACTTTTCTGGCGATTACCACTGTTGACTCTGGCTTTCAAAAGTTGCAATACATGGGATTACCTAGTGCGGCGGGAAAACTCAAAAAAATAATTAAATAACTACACGTAGTAGGCGGGATTTCCGAACATCCAATCCTGGCGCAATTTTAAGATTGACATTTAGATTTTTCAGCCAAATATAATTCTAACTTTTATGATGGTTCCTAATTTATTTGAGCTTCTTTTAATTGTTTGATAATAAGTTATTACTTGACATTATCTAAATATAAAATTCTCGTTTCACATACTCCTCCGAAAAGGCTTAGCCGATTTTTATGAAATTGTATATCTATACTAATATTAAAAGGCTGAAGAGTTTGTTTGTTTGTTCGCGCTAATCTCAGCAACTACCGGTCCGATTTGAAAAAATATTTTTGTGTTGGATAGCCCATTTATCGAATAAGGTTATAGGCTATATAACATCACGCTACGGCCAATTGGAATGGAGCAATCAGTGAAAATGTGGTAAAAACGGGGAAAAATATTCATATTGAAGGCTTTCGTTGCGTGCGCTGCGTAAACGGTTACAGTTACGCGAAAATAATGTATGAGAGAATTGTTCCTTTTAAAATATTATACTAAAAAAAAGGCCGCGGTTCCCGTAGGATAATATATCTAAATATTAACTTTCACGCGAACGAAGTCGCGGGTGGAAGCTAGCGTAGGTACATTCGGGAGGTCTGAGAATCGGTATTTTTCAGACCGAAAAAAAAATACAAGGCTAGCACCATTGCTGGTACTGGCCAAGTCGGCAGACACTCCATGTGAAATACCAACCTCAACACCTTGGTTAGACTGAAAGCCGATTTAAGTGCTCATCATCTGCTTAACCTTTCCCCAACTATGTTTGGGTCGACTTCCAGTATAACCGGATGCAGCTGAATACCAGTGTTTTACATGGAGCGACTGCCTATTGACCTCCACAACCCAGTAACTAGGCAACACGGTACCCCTTGGTTAGACTGGACTGGTTGGTTTGATTTGGTTGGAGTGCTCATAAAACCTATTGCTAAACCAAATGCATAAAAATCCAAGAGAATATAAAGAGATTTTTGTTTGTTTGTTTCTTTGGAAGGATCAGGCTCCTAAACTACTGAACCTATTTTAACAATTCTTCACCAGTAGATAGCTACATTATTCCTGAGAGACAAAGGCTTTATAACATTACGCTACGACACACGGGAGCGGAGCAGTGTCCAAAAACGAAACCATCACGCCTGTATTCCCCGAAGGGTTATATAGGCACAGGTGTACTTAATTATGCACACCCACAGTTCACCGGTATATTTAGGTCCCATGTAATAGGGGGCGAGCCTATTGCCATCAACCGGGCACAAATCCTAACTCCGAGCTGCTACTGAGAATTTCATAGAAAAACTCAATAACACTTTTTGCTCGACCTGGGAATCGAACCCAAGACCTCTAGCGTAGCAGTCGCGCTTAGGACCACTAGGCTACCGCGGCAGTTTCAATTTTTTTTTACTTAAACTTTGTCTTATTTAAAGGTGTATTTAATTGTTTCAAGATGTTCTTTGGAATTTTATTATACTAGTGGACTATACGTGTCTTCGTCCTCGTGGCTTATTTCACCCGCGTTAAGCTACGTGTTTGGTTACTGCTCCGCTCCCGTGGGTTGTAGCGTGATGTTATACAAGGCGTTGATTTGCATCCTCGTCAAATTCAAGGAGTAAACTATGCTCGTGGTTCTTAACACAAATCAATCTAAACTAATATATCTAAACTAATATTATAAATGCGAAAGTAACTCTGTCTGTCTGTCTGTCTTTCTGTCTGTCTGTCTCTTCTTCACGCCTAAACCACTGAACCGATTTCAATGAAATTTGGTACAGATATAGTCTTGGACCCGAGAAAGGACAATGGATAGTTTTCATCCCGGAAATCCCCCGGGAACGGGAACTACTAATTCACGCGGACGAAGTCGCGGGCAAAAGCTAGTAATAAAATAAATTGTTTTTTTTTTTACGTGATTTTCAAATTCGAGCTAGCCATCTCGCCAGAAGGTTTAGGCGCTATGTACACATTGATATAGCCCGGCGACAACTCTGCCTACCGCATACGCAACTGGGCGATTCTGAATTTTGCAAGAGGAGTATTCTGGAATACTGTTATTTGATAGTTGCAACTAAAAAAACAAGTATTTATTAGATATTGGCCAGGTATCGTAAATATATTTGATTAAGTACTTCTATTTTTTTATGACAATCTCCTAAAATTTGACGAGAATGCAAATCAACAGCTTGTATAGCTTATGTTACTCAGTGATAACGAAGCTTCCTAACGGCAATTTTTTTTTAAATCGTTCCAGTAGTTTTTAAGTTCATTCGTTATATACAAACTTACCTAATATTCTTTCCTCTTTATAATATTAGTAAGTATATATTTTAGGTGCCATACAGATTATGCTGTTGTTTAGGTATCCATGTGCAGTCTATATAGAAAAGCTAGAATGACCCTAATGCTACATTGAACGTCCAGGGAAAACACCATCTCTAAGGGATCTTTCAATTTATGCGTTTCTTGTTGGACGGCTGCAGTGCCGTATCGGTGCGTTTGTTGCACGGATGCGGGATGTTCGTTTGTTTTCATATAAATCCCGCGGTGTTTCAACGGTCCTGTTGCCGAGCGTTCGTAGTACCGACGCCTGCACTGCTGCCGCACCGCGCGTTTTGTATGAAAACAAGCGACCGTCCGTGCGCCGTACGACAAACGTACCGCTGCGATATTGCAGCCGTCCGACACGAAACGCATAAATTGAAAGAGCCCTTAAACAGTACCATTTTAATATTACATTGTAATTTCAGTTGTTGGAATCTCAACACTCGGCGCTGAGCCAAGCGTTGAAAATCCAACACTGCGCAAGGCAAAGTAATATCAAAATAATACTGTTTTAAGACGTGGGTGTGTTCCATCAGAGCGAACAACTGCGCGAGTTGTAGCGTCGGGTACGCTACAAGTGCTACAACGCTCTTACTTTTACATTGTTCTAGAACCGAAAGCCATAAGCTCTATCATAGTAACAGAAACTATTTGCATTATTATTTTAAAAAAAAACACGAAAATTTAATTTGTAAAATAGTCTCAAATTAAGTAACGCTTCCTTGCAGTCAATGCATATGTGCGTCAAGCTTATCGACTACACATGCGAACGGTAGCCTTTGAAAAATCCATTCATCGATCAGGCAGAACACGCTACTAACATTTAAAGCGAATGACAAAGAAGAAAGTGAAAAATTTCTAACTTCTTTGAGACATCGTAAAACAAATAACATTGCCAATAATAGTTATTACTCGACTGGAGATCCTGTGTTTCGACTCCAGAACGATGTTAAAGTAAACGTGTATAATTAAAAAAAACTTATCTATTTCAGTTTATTATATCTGATGGTGCTTATCGACAGCCACACTATATCTAAAGGTATTGATAACGACGATAAAGTAAATAGTAATATCGACTACATTAACGAGGTAGATCGCCCCACACACCCAAAGTCAAGGAGAGACAAATTCCAACACAAGCGTAAACTATACTACAACAAGGATGAAGACGTAGCACTGACAGACGGTTTGAAAGATAGCAAACTATATACAAAACCAACTGACAAAATAACTTCTAAAACCACTCCGAAAACTACAACAGAACTTAAAGCTCACAAGTCACCTAAGAGAAGAATCGGTAGTTTCTGGAGACGACTCCAAGGAAAAGATAAAAATAAACAATACAAAAATGATGACAGAGAAAGAAAGAAAAGAATACCTCATAATAAAAAAGAACAACAAAAGAGAGAAAATGGTACCAGACATGAATTCCGGAACCCTGACCTCAGAGCCAAAGGTAAGAAGAAAAATAGAAAAAAATTATATCTACGACAGCCTGAAGCTAAAATCACGAAAAGAGATGTCATCGGACAGTATCTATTACAAAACAGACCAACGCAGAGCACAACACGGCTTCAGAAAGTGCGAACGAGCATCGCAATTAAGATCGACCATTTCCTAAAATTTCCACATAAAGAACTAAAATTAGCACCACTACCTGATCAGGCGCTGAAATCTTCAATACTGAACGACGACTTGAGTGCACAGTTAGATACTATTTCGTTTAACATATCTAATCTAAAAGCAAGATATGGACTGCTGAGAAACTTACCACAATGTGTTGATCCATTTTCTTACGAAAATACAGAAAGTTATCAGATAAGTACTACGCCTGCTTATTTAGGTACAGCACTTATAGAGGATATGCTTGATGATATAAAATCGAAGGCTTCACATGTAGGTTATTTTGAAAGGCCATTAGTGACCAACATGATTAATAGCGCTGTTACTTTTGCCACTTTCGATGCTTATCCTATGCTCAGACGTATTTCTATGCCGTCCTCTACAGGTTATAACTTTATGTACAGACGCATGAGCCGAGAGCAACCTTCACATTCCGATTTGACCACATTTATGTTACCTGAATTAAATGTAAATGACGAAAAAACAGCCATATCAACAGAATCAATCTTATTCGATTTTGATGATCCCAAATTTAGTGCTATCACAGAGTCACATAATTTAGCAGCTAGGTCTATTAAAGAAGACACGATGACCATTGCTCAGAATGTGGAAGACCTGTTACAGAGAGAATTAAAAAACTTATACAATAAAGTTAAACATAAAGTGTCCAAGGACTTCCGTAAAGAAATTCAAGAAGCTAAGTCCACAGTAAAAAAGCTTACAAGCAAGAAAACTCCGAAACAGTCATTGACCACTATACCACATAGAACCCATCCATGTCCGTGTAAAACCACGATAACTAAAAAGAAGAATAAACCAGCTATAACGTCACCAAGAATCAAGAAAAAAGATGATCGAGAAGATAGCAAGACTGTGGAAGATACCTCGCCACCTTACGCCAAGCGGACTTATGACGACTACATGATGTTAACGTTATACGAACAAATGTTAGCAAGGACCCATGAAGACAACGTTAGGAGAATGCTCGCAACTACGGAATTCCCAATATTCCCCAAAACCAAAAGAGAGGCTATCAGGCTATCCAAGAGAAACCCAGAGACCCTAACAAATGTTAAATTAAGGGAAGTCGTTCAAGATATGTATGATGATGGTGGTAATATGCCTGAATACGATTACGTTGATCCTTTGGCAAATGTATCTTCCACCATAAAAGCTGTTGGTAACAACAACTATAACGAAAAAGATTATGATAACATCGACTATGTTATAGAACCACCAACTACACCGGAGATTAGGGATGATTCGTTGGGTATTACTAAAAGCAAAGTCCCAGAACTACATTTCATGGACGCTGATGGTGCAGAGACAATACTTAATAATACCTTAGCAGGCTTCGGCAATAATACCCCAACGGACACCAACCTCGTAGGGTTAAGCAACAAAATCTCCTACAACGAATTCGTAAACGGGTACCGACATTATTTGAAATTTCAAAAAGAACTAAAGAAGCAAAACTTTTCCAACCTAGTCAAATATCAAGCGCATAGGCACCACAGTGTCGATGATATTGGTAAATATATACTTAATAAGATACCACAGCTACCTCTGTCGTTTGATGATACGGAAAGGTTTAAGAGATTTTCCGATGATTCTGAGAATAATAACATGGATTACCAGGAAATAACTACAAAGAGTGATGATTCATGGTTTAGGAAACACTTTTATTTCTTCCTGGACAATGGTCCACCTAAAAAGTTCCACAGCTCTCAAACGGTTGAGCTGAAGTCTCCGATGGAACACAAGCTATTTATCACGGAGTCAACTTCTAAACAGACGCCCATGAAAGAAGTAAAGATTGGTTCTTTAAGCCTTGCCAGGAAAGTCAAGGAGTCTCCTGACATTTGTCTGGATGATCTCACGAAGATGTTGAACAGTGTACAGGACAAGACCGCTGCGACCAATAGTGTGTCTGAAGGTACGGTCGGTTTTCTGAGTAGCATAGTTGTTGAATGTCATGATGCCCCAGTGGTTAAGGCGCCCGCCTCTCATGCACGAGGCTGTTCATTTGTACTCTCTAAGTTTATCTTGGACACCACTGATATCGGTGAAGGAAAACATCGTGAGGAAACCTGGATCTGTAATTGATATAAGTCTGATCGCCAATACACCTTGATCAGCAGGTGATCAATGCTCGTGCCTTCTCTGTATGAGAAGAGAGGGATGATTGGGTAGTAGACACCATTAAACAAAAATTCCAAGACATAACTTCTCTAAAAAACACTTTATTTTAACCTTGAAAACCCGATTCATTTTTAAATAACTATAAATTAGATTTGTAGTCGTTTTGAAATCAATAAATAGTTAGTGAATTGAGAATACAAAAAAACTATTTAAACATAGTTTTGTATTGTCACTCAAAATCTATCGGGAATCGCGTTTAGACAGCTCATGAAAAGTGTGTCAATTGATTAGTGGTGTCATCTACCCAATGGGCTGGTAGTACTATTATTATTTATCATAAAAACGTATTCAATTTCTTTGTTACGTTTCAGATGGCATCAAGGCACAAACAAGTGCATTCAACTTTAATATTGGAAGTGATCCAAGTATTCAATCCAAAAGTTTCATCAGTAAGCTGTTCAGTGGCAAACGGAGACGAGACAACAAGAAAGAAACATTATCAACTTTCTACTTACCAGCAACCGGTGATATGTTTGCTGGGACCACACCCGGCAAACTCAAAAGATCGGCCACAAAAGAAGAAGTAAAAAATTCAGCGGTGACTGAGTTTATAAATAAAGATATAGAAGAGAAAGTTACCACCTTCAGTCCAACTCATCTTAAAGAAGTTTTCGCTGATGCACCGCAAGGCAGTACTAGAGAAACTAACAAATATGGCTACGTTGACATCGACTTAGTGCCCAGACAGACAGCAGTCGTCAATCTAAGAGACAACGCCAAGAAGAGTAGAATAAAGAACTTCTTCAAAAAATTCCATTTCAAGAAGAAAAAGAAGAAGACACCCAAACCAAAACGGGCGTGTTACTATGGCGATTTTGTACAGAACGGCAGAAAGGCGAGGTTTGATCCTATTAAGAAGCTGAAATCTATGTTCTTTACTTCAGATAAGAAAGAGAAGGAAACTACGTCAGGATCGTTTCATATATCTGATTACGGGGTGGTTAACCCCGTGGGAGATTTCAAACATATGAAATTTGCCAATGTAATGTCAGTAGATGAGATGAAAAAACAGATTCCAAACATTAGTGAGGTCTATTTTGGCCCTCCTACTACTTCTACTACCATAAATCCCAAGGTCTCTTCTGACGCCTTCAGACTGGACAAGAGCGATCATGATCTGCTATATAATTTTGATATAAAATCCTCGGCTGTTACTACTAAGTCCACATCAAAATTAGGTGAGTTTACATTGTTATCAATGGGATTCCTTTTTCTTTAATTAGGTGGCCAACAAGCCGACGGCCCACCTGATGTAAAGTGGTCACCGCTGCTTATAGACATCTGCAATACCAGAGGCTTTGCAAATACGTTGACATCCTAAAGACAAAGTTGAAACGTCTCATGCACCTGTAATTATACCAGCACTCATACCTGTCAAACCGAAACACAGCAACGTTGCTTTGCGGCAGAAATAGGGATAGTGGTAGTATTTTCCCGGATGAGCTCCCTCACAAAGAGCTCTACCAGGCCTCCATCACTCGTTCAAAGGTACTCTCTTAAGTGCCTACGGCTCGCCCGCGCCCGGGCGCAACGAATCCAGTCGGCTGTCACGCGCTCGCTTGAGTGTACTATACCTACCGCAACAAAATTAACGATACTCGCGCCTTCAATAATGTCTAAACCTCGCAATGCAATTTGTAGTGTAAAGAAAATACATATTCCAGTACATACAATAATACTACACAATAATACTTTATAGTCACCTATTATTCTGTGTAATCATTTCTCAGCATAGATAGCCCTAGCGCTGTGTTGTATGACGCGCGTTATTGCTATCTCTCTCTCTCACGCACGAACTTGTTGTAGGTAATTATTGCGTTAAGTGTTGGGTTTTCTCTTTGGAGAGAAGTATCTGTACTTATTTAATCTGGCTCTACTACTACTATAAGATATTCTATTGTCATAAAACCGGGCGGAATAACACAGGAACGGTCTGCGTCCGGGGTTGCGGAATTTGTTCGAAAGGGTCACCGCGGCCCAGGAACGCAAAGGGCATTATTTATGAGCACCTACCCGTGCTCTTTTAATCAGTAAGACTCTCACAACTTTACAAATAAAAAACTTTATTTTAGCCCTGAAAACCCGAAGAAATACTGAATACCTATAAAATTTGATTTTACTTGCTTTCAAATCAATAAATAGTGAATTAACCTGTCAAAAAAGTAACGCCATAATTTAGTATTGTCATAAAAAATATATGGCAAATCGCGTTTTGACAGCTCATAAAAAGTACGTCAATTGATTAGTGGTGTCATCTACCCAATTATTGACCATTTAATCCTTCTTTTTTCAGCCAAACCCAAAACGACGACCAGAACCACCAAAATACCACACCCCTCTCTATTCGCACATACAATATCATCAGATTCAATTTCAACTAAAGAAACGTCGACACATACAACACGGACAACGCCGAAGACCAATTTGCTGCGAGTCAACGTTAAGACTCTCGTACCAGAGAGAACTACGAGTACTCTTGTAATGACCTACGATCAGGTCAACATCGGTCGCAAAAAACTGCATAACCCAGCAAAAAAAGCAACAGACACCATATCTAAAATTAGCACCACTTTTGGTCCTAACGATCAAATTTCACGAGACAATATCAAATTTGAGAATCAGATACGAGTTACGGTAACTCCCCAAATTAATAATGAGCGAGTAGCGGTTAAATGTAAAGTCGCTACGGTAAGCCTAAGCCCCCAAACTATTGATGACAGATTGGTGGTTAAAAGTAAACTCACCAGGATTGCGAAGTTCCCGATAAAGGCAAGTAAATTGAAGAAAAGAAGGAATGACCGTCCTGGGCCGGGTGACTCCAACCATGGTGGTGAGTCTCTTCTAGAATATCTACTAGATTTGAAGAACACACACTCTCCCACAGCAATTAGAAAGCTGGTTGAGAAAAAACAGGGAATACATTCTTCTACTATACCTATCACGCAAAGCGACAAAGAAAATGGCTACACCGACTATTTTAACGATTTAGTTATGTGGCATAACGATATATTAAATCTAGACACTGTACCCAATCCTTCTTGGCAAAAAGTAGTAAAGGCATTAGAGCAAGCCCAAGGTCAAAGTTACACACCTCCAAATATGGCTAGACTTTTAATAGAATTGAATGAAATTAAAGATCACCTCAGTGAAGCAGTTACTCTCAAAAATGCTACTCTTACTGCGCTATATTCAAATAAAGATGCGCTATATTCACGATCTAAGGATGAAATAAGAAGATATGTTAATAAGTTCTATGATCGTCCAGAAATAAGAAGCGTAGCCATGGATGACCATGCTGTTGTGACCAGCAAAAATATGATAATTAAAGGAGAGGCAAAATATTTCCAATATAATAATCCAAAACGCTTGAAGAAACTGAGGTCCAGTGATTTTGTCACGAAATTGGATAACTTAACTGTGTTTAAACGTAAATATAGAGGCAGCTTAAAGAGGAAAGGTTAGCATTCTTCTAAAAAAATTTTTTTCATCTGTTTTGTAGTAAAAGGCTAAGGCCCACTTTAACCAAAATCAATAAATACATTTAGTGCCTAAACGTATCATGTAGAATGTTGGAAACCAACGCCGATGTGTTATTGGTTGTCGGTTGTCAGCGCTGCTCAGATCAGCCCGTTCGTATGCTGTCGCCAAACCGACAAGAAAGGTAAAGGCTTACGCAGACCGGGAGACGACATGGCAAGGGGGGATTAAATTTTACCAATGGACATTCAAACGTATCTATATGAAAATACGACATTAATTACTATGCTTTGAAATGATGCCGTGGCATCGACAAATCCTTGCTTGGCGTACCGGTCTGCGTAGGCCTTAAGAAAACTTCGGCGAAGGGGAAGAAGGCATAGCGACTAAATTGAGATCTTTTTTGGATTAAACCGCTACAAAAAGTAATCAAAAAAATCCAAAAAACATCTCGATTGTAAATTATATAGATACTTTGATCTAAATCGCTAAATTCATTTAGTGCCTATACGTATTTAGAACATCATTGCATCCCTGTCACATTGATAGAAGATGACAGACACAAAATGTTAATTTAAACACATTTAGCGCTTTTGTTTAGTGATTTTGGTGAAAGTGGACCTAAGCAGATGGTTGTCCCACAGCTGGGCAAAGGTCTCCCCGTATCCTTTCACTCATACCATATAAAGGTCTCTAAGTCATTACGGAACTGCGTGATGACCTAATTTTGTTTTTCTATCTTTGGATAGCAAACAAGCCCAGGCATGAGTTTATGTATGTATCTGTAAGGTACCTAAGGCGCTGCGCAAACGTAGACACTTTTAGTTTCCAGTTACCGACACCGAACACTTTTTGATCGTCATGAGTATGTGTTAAGTGGAAGCAACTGGACACAAAAATGTTTACGTATGCGCTGGGAGTGGATGGTTTCATACTGGTTCTATAGGAATAAAATATTCATCGGTAGCTTGTATCTGACACAAGACACAAAAGTGTCCACGTTTTGCGCCTTGCCTAACTGTTGTTGTATTTACAGGACGCCATAGGCATTCCATACGGCCTTCCAAAAACCATTCTGAATCACCCATCTTGTTGGACACCACCCTAATGGCGTACGATGATGAAGTGGATTCCATCACCAAGAGTTTGAAAAGCGGCAAAATGTGTAAGTAAGCTAAACATAACACCCACACCGCAGTACTAGTAGAGCTCTTTGTGAAGGAGCTCGTCCGGGAAGGTCTACCACCATACCTGTTTCTGCCGCAAAACAGCGTTGCTGTGTTCCGCAGGCTTATTACGTATCTTGCAGAAGCCAAGCGATAGCAAAAATGGCGCAATTATTGCTCTTAAATTGCAAATTCATATTATGTATCAGCAATAACCACACCATAGCAAGCTAGCGATAGTGCTGCCTCTATGAAACAATCAATGAACTAAATTGTGCATTGTCTTGTATTGACTAACGATTATTTCGTATTTATATTACGTATTTTGATTGTTGATATTAGTAAATTAGTTCCAGTGGTGGCTACTAAATTGTTTTTGGGGCTAGTATCATAGCGATAAGTGCATTGAAACAACAGCGGACGATAAGCAAACGAGTTTTACATAATGCGTCTTTTTTTGACGTTTAGCGATTGATCGCGCGATGACTGCGCGATAGTTGCGCAATTTTTGCTGATTGCTATTTCATACGTAATAAGCCTGCCAGTTTGAAGGGTATGGGTGCCGGTGTAATTGCAGGCACATGATATATCAACTTTCTCTGGGATAGCGACGCAGCGTTTATGGAAACCCTTCCAGTATTCAGAGCCCCCATACTTCTGAGATGCGGGAGGGTTTGCTAGCATGAATTCACAAAAAGTCTCCTTAAACCCTTCCAGTATTCAGAACCACCATACTTCTGAGATGCGGGAGGGTTTGCTAGCATGAATTCACAAAAAGTCTCCTTAAACCCTTCCAGTATTCAGAACCACCATACTTCTGAGATGCGGGAGGGTTTGCTAGCATGAATTCACAAAAAGTCTCCTTAAACCCTTCCAGTATTCAGAACCACCATACTTCTGAGATGCGGGAGGGTTTGCTAGCATGAATTCACAAAAAGTCTCCTAAAACCATTCCACTATTCAGAACCCCCATACTTCTGAGATGCTGGAGCCTTTACGAGATTGAACGCGCAGTTTTAGAGAATAAATGCTACCCTGCTTTTAATTCTTTACGTTGAACAAGGATAAATATCATAATAATGTAGGTATTAATCTATATTTAATCTATATAAATAATAAAAATGAATTGCTGTTCGTTAGTCTGCTTAAAACTCGAGAACGGCTGAACGGATTTATCTTATCTTAGTCTTCAAATGTTCGTGGAGGTCTAGGGAAGGTTTAAAAGGCGAGAAAAAAAAAAGTATAAAAGAAAGTCGTGTTAGTTACACTGGACGTATTTACGCAAAAAGGATCCAACCCTCAAAGTGTAGATACGCAACAACGATCTAACCCTCAAAGTGACACTTTGAGAGTTGGATCCTTTTTGCGTATCTACACTTTGAGGGTTGGATCCGTTTTGCATACATTTTTATATATATAGATTAAATTAACAAAAAGTGCCTAATATCGATTGTCTTGTTTATTTAAAAAAAAATGATTAAAAAACTTACCCTTTAAGGTTATTACACTGCCCGATGTCCTTGAGGATTTGACATCTGAATTATTATTTTTTAAATTTAGCGCCATCTACCGATATCCACTATGCTACAAAAAAAGGAACTTAACATTAAGCAAGAACACAGATGTGTCGCAAAGTTGTCATTGTTTTTGCCTATTTTATTCGCTCTCTGAGAGATTTAATACCTACATTTTGTTCTTATATTATGTTTTATTTGATACATCGTAATTTATGTTTATTTTATTATACACGCTTACTTTTACATCGTTCTGGAACCAAAAGCCATAAACTCTGTCATAATAACAGAAACTACTATGAAAATTTAATTTGAACTGCCTCATTAGCCTAGTGGTCCTAAGCACGACTGCTACTCTAGAGGTCCTGGGTTCGATTCCTAGGTTGAGCAAAAGGTGTTATTGGGATTTTCTACGAAATTCTCAGTGGAGTTTGGATTTGTGCTCGATAAATGGGAATAGGCTCGCCCCCTTTTACATGGGACCTAAATGTACCGCCGAACTGTGGGTGTACATTGGTACACCTCTGCCTAACCCTTCGGGGAATACAGGCGTGATGATGATTGTTTAATTTGTGAAATAGTGAGAACTCGAAGTAAACGCTTCTTTGCAGTCCATGCATATTTGTGTGTAAACCTTATCGACTATACAAATGCAAACGGTAGCCTTTGAAAAATCCATTCATCGATCAGGCAGAAACGCACTAAGATCTCGAATGACAAAAACTTTGACTTTGACTCTGACTTTGACTTTTGACAAAAAAAGTCACAAATTTTCAAATTCTTTGAGACGTGTTAAAAAAATAACGCCAATAGTAATTATTACTTTACTGGAGTTCCTGTGTTTCGGCTCCCGAATGATGTAAAAGTAACCGTGTAAATAAAATATTCACTTAATCGGTTGTCGGAAACGAAAATAGTTAGGATGACCTAGCTTTCAATATTTATCTAACTAAGCACGGGTGCTACTATGTGGTACATTCTAAAGGTGATGACCAAGTAAGTGCTTATCGGATCTCAGTAACGGAAATAGTTGTGCTCATACATGATACATTCTAAAAGTTTGGTAAGCAAATAATTAAAAAAGAAACACCTAATTCTATGTTCTCCGTGAAACGAAATTCTTAAGGGTAAAAAGAATAAAAAAACACCAAAGAAATAATGTATCTACTAAAAGAGTAGGTATGTCGGTCAAGCATTTGTTTTTATACATAGGCATAATAGTCAGGCTTACTCTATGATAGATTCAAAAACTAAACGAAATTACAAATTTGATTTTATTTATTTACGAACTTAATTTCAATTCTTATTTTACGAAATATTTACATTTGTACTATTTACAATATTGCTTCATTCATAAATTATTCAAAAAGTGAACTTTTGGTTTTTATTTTGGAAAAAATAACATGCGTATAGTCCACCCTTGACAAGAGCCATCAAGGCACTGAAGTTTGGCGTCTCAGGCATAGGGGGGGTGCCTCGTGGGGGGAATTGATGAAATTTCGAGTTTTTAGTTATTATTACAAAATCTTAACAGAAACAAGAAAAAGTAAACAATGCGAATTGTTTGATATGTCATTACATATTTTTAGGTATAAAATTCATGTCGAACTATTCAGCCGTTTTACCAACAATTTGCAATTTAGATTGAAAAATTACCTGTTTAAAATATTTTTTTCCGAAATTTGGGCAAGTTTATTACAATTCTAATCAATGCGAACTGTTGAGGATGACTTTAAGTATAACATATATTTTTTATATGGAAAACGTACGGAAGGATTCCTCAACAAATTTCTTTAAACATAAGGTGTTTTTAGGACTTGAGCGATGTAATACCCTTAACTTACTTTTATGTAACTCGAAGTTCTTTTTATTTTTTACTAGATGACCCCGTGTAGTTCGTATCACTAAATTTTCCATTATTCCATATGTTCCATTATTCTTACCTTTTAATTCTTTCCTAGACTTTCACTAATATTTCAAGACCAAAATTAGCCAAATCGGTTCAGCCGTTCTCGAGTTTTAAGCAGACTAACGAACAGCAATTCATTTTTATTATTTATATAGATTAAATATAGATTAATACCTACATAATTATGATATTTATCCTTGTTCAACGTAAAGAATTAAAAGCAGGGTAGCATTTATTCTCTAAAACTGCGCGTTCAATCTCGTAAAGGCTCCCGCATCTCAGAAGTATGGGGGTTCTGAATAGTGGAATGGTTTTAGGAGACTTTTTGTGAATTCATGCTAGCAAACCCTCCCGCATCTCAGAAGTATGGTGGTTCTGAATACTGGAAGGGTTTAAGGAGACTTTTTGTGAATTCATGCTAGCAAACCCTCCCGCATCTCAGAAGTATGGTGGTTCTGAATACTGGAAGGGTTTAAGGAGACTTTTTGTGAATTCATGCTAGCAAACCCTCCCGCATCTCAGAAGTATGGGGGTTCTGAATACTGGAAGGGTTTCCATATACGCGGCGACGCAAGGCCTCTGGTATTCCATATCATTAGGTAGCAGTGACCACTTAACATCAAGTGCGCCGTAAGACGTGTGCATGAAAACATAAAATCGTCTCCCCTTACATGGGTGCTAAACACACCGGCGAAATGAGGTGTACCAATGTACACCACATTGGTACACCTCTGGATAACCCTTCGGGGATTGCAGTGATGGTATGTGTGTGTCATTAGGAAAGGTTTATACGTATAAAACATCACGCTACGCCCAACGGGAGTGGAGCAGTAACCAAAGACGTAATTGAAAGCTGGTGACAACTGGTGTAAAGCTAGATTAACAAACAACAAAGATTACTGTTTATATCTTCTATTACAGCTATGGTTTTACAGAAGATTAGAAAAAGTGCTCCTTCGACCAAGAAGACGACGGATGTAAGTTTAAACTAGATCAGAAAGGCTATTTTACTCAATATACGTAAACGTTCAAAATCATCATGTCAAAATATGTAGGTAGATTGAAACTCCTAGCAGAGTTGTGGAATTTGTTCGAAACAGTCACCGCGGGCCTGAAATGCAAAGGGCATAAGGAGAAACACGAATGGGTTTTAGTCAGTAATAGCCTGTCACTCCCGTCCGCTCCGCCCAGAGCGGAAGAAGTCATTTGATGATTTTCTATTTGATTTGGAAAAAAAAACTGAGAATAGATGTTGCAATCGTTTCTGATAATTAGTAGAATTCTTCCCTTTTAATATTCTTCGCAGACTTACAATTTCGATCAACAATCTTAACAATTTAGTCAGACTACTTGCAATATTGTTAGTCTGCGGGCGCTCTAAGAATCATTGTAAATTTGTATGAAAAATTGTATACCATATATTTTAAGAGAAAGAAGGCAACTTGATAGAATTCTTATCCCTATCATAATCGTTCTGTCCTTATCCCATGTTACTTGAGGTCGGCGCAACACGTTTTCTTCTTCCATGCCGTCCTGTCTACCGTCATGCTATCACTGACTCCCTTCTCTTCCATATCATTCTTCACACCATCCATGTTTTCTTTGGCCTTCCTCTTGTAAATGTTGATATTCCAAAGTTCCTTCAATTGTGCTCACTTCAATAAATGATGACTTGTATTTTGTAAAAAAAAAGTTTCATAATCATATTCATATTCATTTATTTTGCGTACCATAATGTGCATAAAAGATGTTACAAAAAGCTTACAGCTAAGGTACAATTATCCATCGGTTTATCGGTTTTATCCATTCTAGCATCCAACTTTGTTAAAGACTAACAAAGCGCCAGAACAGCACTACGCGACACCTCTGCCGATGGAATCGCGTGATTTTAACGAATTCTTGAAGCAAAACTCGATGGACGTTGACTACCTCACCTCCCCAATACTAGAAATGCCCACAATACCGTCCAGTTGGCCTCTTATCAATGCATCTGTTAAAAGCTCTAATTCAACATCGACTACTAGTACCTCTTTATCCACCATTACACAGGAGACGACATCCAAATCGACCACGAAACTTACCCAGAAACCCCAAACAAAACGAAAACAAAGTACATTTTCAAAACAGTTGTCCAAAATCACAAAAGCACTCTCGACACACGTCGGAGGTATATTTAAAGAAAAAAACAGTAAAAAGGCTTATTGGGACAATGATTTTGATAGATACAAGAGATACACCGAATTGAGTAAACAGCCAAATGTAGCTTACGATAAACAACGTACTACGTCACCGCAAGAAGTCAACTACTACAATATCTTAAGAAAGAAAGTCAAAGAGAAGTTTGAAAAGAAGGAGACAGCACCAGCAGAGAAAGCATCGCTCGCAGACCCCCTCGACAAAGACGTAGAAATAACAATAATAAACTTCGATGATATTGAAAAAATTACAACGCACCAAGGTTATAGTACATACTATTTTCCGCAAGACAAGAAAAATGATTTCGGTCCGTTCACAGATATTTCGGAAATGAGTACAGAAAGCCATAGACCTATCGTTTCGAGTTCGAAAGAGGAGATGCACAATAAATTACTTTACAAAAATGCTTTTAAGGGACGGACCACAAGTACTACTGCTGCTACTGAATATACTGCTGTTGATCTCACTCAGAGTACAGAATATGTTGATCCCATGTTGAATGACCCAATGGTTACAGAAGCACATAACAGAGCAAAGTTTCCATTTGATAAGATAGTCCCGGCATATCCTAATATATTCAACAAACCACAGCAATCTGACACTCCGAAGAGAGTTCACATCAGCAGCCATCATTACAAATACGATATATTCTATGATGATCGTCAAAGGAAAAAAGCTAATAAAAACGGAGTCAAGTCGGATCCTTTTTCGGGTAGGTATTCCTTGAATTTCTTTCAAGTTGTATTTGACATCTCAATTCATATCGTGTTGCCCAGTAACAGGGTTGTGGTGGTCAGATAGGCAGTCGCTCCGTGTAAAACATTGGTGTTCAGCTGCATCCGCTTAGACCGCTAGGCGTTATGTGTGGTAAAAGGCCATATGATGTTTCTTTTTACACTTGGTTTAAGTAAATTTAACCTTGGTTTCACTCACAAAATTGGTCGTAGAATTCTAATTCTACGACCAATTTTGTGAGTGTGATACACATTACTGTCTCTTTACTGTAGCTTTGGCCTCGTTACAAAGGGACCAGGGCCCCAGGGCCTTAGGGTCGATTTCCCGATCAAGCAAAAAAGTGTTTTTGGGTTTTTCCATTAGAAATTTCTAAGTAACAGCACGGAGTTTGGAAGTTGTTAGTGTGACACCCCTGTGCCTTGGATAGCACGTAAAGCCGTTGGTCCTGCTCCTCATCTCTCCCCGGTCGTGTCGGATGCCGTCCCATCGGACTATGAGAGTGAGGGAAGAGGGACTCGATTCCTGAAATATTTATAACTAGCAAACTTCTCACGGCTTCGCTCGCGTGGCTTATTTCACCCGCGTTAAGTTACGTGTTTGGTTACTGCTCCGCTCCCGTAGGTCGTAGCGTGATGTTATCTATTGGTAAAAGAAAGGTTAAATTCGGCACAGTAGTTTTTAAGTTTACTCGTTACATATAAAAATACAAATCTTTCTTTTTTATAATATTAAATCCAGATCCGTCCAGCCGTTTAAGCGTTAAGAAGAGACAAACATACAAACTTTCGCCTGTGTAATTTTAGTGTCATTAATATTATACAAGGTGTTGATTTGCATCCTCGTCAAATTTTAGGAGCTTGTCATAAAAAAATAGAACTAATCAAATATAATTACTATACCTGGCCAATATCTAATAAATACTTGTTATTTTTTAGTTTCAATTATCAAATAACAGTATTCCAGAATACTCCTCTTGCAAAAATCAGAATCGCCCAGTTGCGTATGCGGTAGGCAGAGTTGTCGCGCGGCTATATCAATGCGTGCATAGCGCCTAAACCCTCTGGCGAGATGGCTAGTTCGAATCGGAAAATCGCGTCAAAAAAAAAAAATTAAAAAAAAACAAAATTTATTATTGATTCGTGTTAAGAATCACGAGCATAGTTAACTCCTTGAATTTGACGAGGTTGCATATCAACGCCTTGTATATAAGTGTAGATATGTACCTAAAATCTTTGTCTTTATTTCTTCAGTGGATCAGCCGTTACTTAAAAACGGTACTTTGATTGAAGCGAAATTCACGAAGGAGACACCCATGGCACATAGGCTGCTCCCAACCAGTGAGTACGTCATTTTATAATTTACCTATTAGGGTGGAAACGGACTTCCAAGTCAAAGTCAAAGCATTTATTTCAATGTACAGGCACTTTTGAATCGTCAAGAAGTTACAGTTTAAAGTTGAAGCTAGTTGCTCGTTCCAAAATGTAGGTCTCTATGGAGAAATGAGCAAGAAACTCTATGGGCGCTCTTTTCTTTTCATTTGGTTTTTACAAAAACTTACTTATGACATTATAATTAGTTTATGCGAAACCCGAAACACCTGTCTAATATTTTTGTTAAAAATCTGTACACAATATTTCAATATTCATCTGCTTAGCCTTTTTCCCAATTATGTTGGGGTCGACTTCCAGCCGGATGCAGCTGAATACCAGTGTTTTACATGGAGCGACTGCCTATCTGACCTCCACAACCCAGTAACTGGAACACTGAACACTGAACACTGAACCCAGACACTTTTAGTTTCCAGTTACCGACACCGAACACTTTTTCATCGTCATGAGTATGTGTTAAGTGGAAGCAACTGGACACAAAAAATGTTTACGTATGCGCTGGGAGTGGATGGTTTCATACTGGTTCTATAGTAATCAAATATTCATCGGTAGCTTGTATCTGACACAAGACATAAAAGTGTCCAACGTTTGCGCCTTGCGTTAAGGCGCTGCGCAAACGTAGACACTTTTAGTTTCCAGTTACCGACACCGAACACTTTTTGATAGTCATGAGTATGTGTTAAGTGGAAGCAACTGGACACAAAAAATGTTTACGTATGCGCTGGGAGTGGATGGTTTCATACTGGTTCTATAGTAATAAAATATTCATCGGTAGCTTGTATCTGACACAAGACACAAAAGTGTCCACGTTTGCGCCTTGCTTAAAACACCGGCCGGGTCCCTTGACAGTAGTTCTGTCTTGTAATTATTGGTTAACTGCTGCGAACTAATCTATTGAAACAGTTTAGTAACTCGTGTAAAGTTTTTAGAAAAGGAACGAAAGCTGAAGCTATTCGGAAAAACCACAAGAATACACATATGAACAGACACCGGAGGAAAGGTTAGTCTAAAACTATTATTACACAACACAAGCTCTGCTTAGCTTGGGATCAGATAGCCGTGTGTGAGTTGTCCCAAGACATTTATTTATTTATTTTTTTATTCACTTCAGTAGCTTACTTAACTGCTTCGTTAGCCTCGTGGTCCTGAGCGCAACTGGCACGCGCCGGTCTTGGATCCAATTCCCAGGTCGAGCAAAAAGTGCTACTGGGTTTTTCTATGAAATTCTCAATCTCTCTTCTCTCGACGTTAGGTTTTGTGCCCGGTTGATGGTAATAGGCTCGCCCCCTATTACGTGGGACCTAAACATATCTGCTAACTGTCGGTGTACATTGGTACACCTCTGCCTAACCCTACAGGCGTAATGGTATGTTTATTAGCCGACTACGGCTAATAAGCATCTGTTTAATTTCGTTGCGGGATCCAAGATAGTTAAATCGTTTCTCCGGGACTCGTCGAGCTTCATTGCCTCGGCGCTTTTCTGGTGGTCTCCACTGTTGATTCTGGCTTACAGGAGTTGCAGTGGCTGGGCATAGAGTGGAGGGTTTATCCAAAAAAAAAAACAGGGGCAACACATTCCTTACATCAAATATTCTTTCTTTCTTTGTAAGAATGACAGTTTTTTTTCATCATTTAGCTAAGATGCCAGACGTAACCAAGAAGAAGCGCAAGTATTTCACTTTCCGAGGATGCAAACCGAAGCCCAACGGTGGACTGTTAGATCCTGGATGGCACCTAGAGTCGGCGTCACTTAACCGTGTTCTGGGCAACATCTCTGAAGTTCCGGTAACAGTGAATTACGATCTCACTTTGCCGAAACTGGAAAATAGCACTTCGATGCCTGACACACAGCCAATTACATCAGCTTCTGATAACAGCACTGAGTCGCAGACTAAAGGAGCCAAGTCGGATGGAGAGGATCTAGTTACGACGTACGATAAAGAAGGTACGGAGTCCACTACTGAGGATGCGGAGACCAAGTCGTCTGTTGAATCTCAGTTCTTCTCGACAATAATTATAAGAAATACAGGTACATACATTGGCGTATCTAGAGTTAGTTTTCAGGGGGGGCCTGACCCCTAAGATACCATGGCCGATGCGATGCAATGCGGTCAGGCGGAAGGTGAGCCCTACAGCCTGGGGTAGGCACAAGACCATGCTGGGGTGGGCACGCCCCCCCCCCCCTCTATACGCCTATGGGTACATAAGACATTCGTTGGTTTTCCAAGACCGTATTTTCCCTGCCTCGTCAGCCTAGTAGCCCTAAGCGCGACTACTATGCTAGAGGTCCTGGGTTCGATTCCCAGGTCGGGCAAAAAGTGTTATTGGGTTTTTCTATAAAATTCTCAGTAACAGCTCGGATTTAGGATTTGTGCCCGTTTAAACATGGACCATAAACATAGCGACAACGAACAGCAACGAACTATCGGTGTGCATTGGTACACCTCTGCCGAATCCTTCGGTGAATACAGACATGATGGTATGTTTTCCTTCACCGATGTCATTGATGTCCAAGATAAACTTAGATAAACCATATGAAAAAGAAAATTTCACATTCTTTCTTGCCCATCTCTGGTTGCAAACCCACAGCCTCGTGCATCAAAGGTGTGGCCATCACGACATTGTATATATCACTTTCCCCCCCGCCCCTTGGCATAGCCCCATTGGTGTCCCTGAGCGAGGGGTCCTGGGTTCGATTCCCAGGTCGGGCAAAAAGTGTTATTGAGTTTTTCCATTAGGAATTTCTCAGTAGCAGCCCGGAGTTTGGAAGTTGGTGGTGTGACACTCCCGTGCCTCGGAAAGCACGTCAAGTCGTTGGTCCTGCGCCTGATCTCTCTCCGGTCGTGTCGGATTTCCGTCCCATTGGGGTATGAAAGTTAGGGAAGAGGGAGTGCACCTGTGTTTGCCGCACACACTTGTATATGTCGTAGGATAATTTGATACTTCGAATCTTCGCGGAAATCCTAGGGGTTTTGCGAAAACGCGGATAATTAGACATAGGCGAAAAATTATCAAATCTTACTGGACAAAGTCAGGATTTTTGCGAAAATACTCGTTACTATAGTAAGATTTGATGTGCTCAACACTGATTGGCTACAATTTTGCTGGCTGACTTCTAATTGGTTCCTAGTTTGCCGATGATTAACTTCAAGTATTGTAACATAGAGTTATGAAGGTTGACATTTAAGACGTCAACCAATCAGAGACGATCTCTTATTGAACGCGCTGACCGACCAATCAGCGTTCTTATTTCATAACAGCCAGCGTTTCGTTTCGCAATATTGCTATAATAACGAGTATTTTCGCAAAAATCCTGACTTTCTCCAGTAAGATTTGATAATTTTTCGCCTATGTCTAATTATCCGCGTTTTCGCAAAACCCCTAGGATTTCCGCGAAGATTCGAAGTATCAAATTATCCTACGACATATACACACTATAATATCTCCTGCGTACGTGGTAACTCTGCATGATTAGCCGCCGTGGCCCGAATCGGTCTGGATTACATTTACATGACCTTCAGAAATGCTGCATCATTAAAATAAAGATTTCACAGAAAGTGTGAGGAAAGCGACGCCATCACCAGCTCATCATTGTAAGACAAGCTCAGGGTTCCTTGTCTTGAAGAAGCTAAAACTTAACAATCAGACCAAGAGGGCGGACAACCAATCTCTTTTAGATGAGGAGAGAGTGAAAGGAGTAGATCAAAACGGCCCATTGTCTAAAATTTCTGCACGTAAGTAGGGATTCTTTTATTCTTTTTCTTTTTAACTGACTTCAACTGAACTTCCTTTGAACTGAACTGAACTTTTTTTTTTCTTTTGAATTGCCTCGTTGGTCTAGTGGTCCTGAGCGCGACTGCTACCCTAGAGGTCCTGGGTTCGATTCCCGGGTCGAGCGAAAAGTGTTATTGGGTTTTTCTATGAAATTCTCAGGAGCAGCTCGGAGTTTGAGTTTGTGCCCGGTTAATGGCAATAAGCTCGCCCCCATTACATGGGACCTAAATATACCGGCGAACTGTGGGTGTACATTGGTACACCTCTGCCTAACCCTTCGGGGAATACAGGCGTGATGGTATACGCTGACTTCCAAAAAAGAAGAGGTTCTCAATTTGTCGGGATATATTTGGTTGTGTGTAATCGCCGATTACTTGAGGACGCCAGTACTGATTTGAAAAATTCTTTGAAATGGGATACCTCATAGGTGGTCCCATAAAAAATTGGTGAAGATCAGATGAGGATCTTCGGATTGATTAACAGAATTGCACCTCGAGAGTGCAACAAATTTATCATTTTTCGATGTTTAGCTACTGTTAGAAATCGAAACTGAGCATCGTTTGCGTATTGCAGACGTTTATAGGCAGTGGTGACCACTTAACATCAGGTGGACCGTTTACTAGTTGGCCATCGAATGATTTTAAATTTTTTATATTCTTCTTCTTCTTTATCGTGTGGGCAGTAAGGTGTAACGACCCCACACACCCTAGTGTCAGAGTTTCTAAACCGCCTCAAGGGCCTCTGACATGGTTACCGATGTCAGTGATGTCCAAAATAAACTTAGCAACGAAAACATACGAATTAGGAAAAGTCACATTGGTATTTTTACCCGACTACGTCGAAGCAAAAAGGAGGGTTATGAGGTTGACCGGTATGTATGTATGTATGGATGTTCATCTGTTCCCTCATAACTTCTAAACCATCTAACGTAAATTGACAAATGAGGTGTCATTGGAAGCGTCTAAATTGTCCGCTAGTTAAAGGCTACGTTATGTTGCAATAAATTGTATGTGGCGCCCTCTAGGGCTCATGAAGATGTGAAATAATTAGTTTTTTCTTCCAAATATGGTCGTGTTGCATATCAAATGAAAGGGGTTAATTAGCACATTTCAAATATATATATATTATATTAGTAAATTGTACATGGCACCCTTTAGAACGCATCATAATTTATATTGTATATATGTATGTCTGTATATATGTAAAAATGTATGTATATGGAATAATATATATTGTATTATTATAATATTATTGTTTTTGTACATTTAGAGTATGGAGTATTTTAATTTTTTTTTGTGCTTGTGTACATTTCATTGTTATAATACTCTTGTACAGTAATTTGCACCTGCCAAGTTATCTCTTCACCACCTTTGGTTGACTGGTAGAGAATGCCTATACTAGAAAGGTTTAGGTAGTTAACTAAAGGTAAACAAATCGTAGAAAAGGTTTTTTATAGTTGACACTTCCTTGTTTAAAAATACGTTACAACAAAATCAATTCTAATTTCGATTTATGCGATACTTTTCTCTTTTATTAATGTATGTTAAACTTTATCATTTATTCGTAAACTACTCTTCATAGATGTCATTGTTTGGACACCACTTTTTTGTTAGTTTTATAAAATAGTATAATATTTTGTAATCTGTCTATTGTAAAGAGCCTAAAAAGACAGGTTCCCAAAACCTTTTAGAAGATACGATGAATTAGATAACGTCGCTAAATTGAAGAGTACGCCCGTGATGTAGTATGGCAACTAAAATTGCAGGTATTACGTTTAGTCGATTAACCCCCGATTTTGTCGTTTTGACGTTTAGTCGCCTTTGAAAATTGCGAGGGTCATGTAATAAAACAAGAACAGAAAATGTTTAAATTAGATAAAATGATTGATAATAACCACTGAACGTTTTATTATTAACGTGGCAAATAGTTCCTCAAATTCTGATATAGACTAGAGCCTTTTATTATACGACTTTAAATAATACGATTTTGAAATTTGAAGAGAAAGGTTTAGCATCCATGAGTCACGTGGTTTGTTTTGTTTACATTTAGTTAACTACCTAAACCTTTCTAGTATAAGGCATTAAGTCCGCCTTTGTACTTTTTTTTTGTGCATAAAGTTTAAATAAATAAATATTGTTGTATTATTATGTTTTCAGGTATACAAAACACCTTAAGACATCTAATGAAGAACATGCCGACGCCGATTTCTTTCACGAATCAGACAAGCCGGCACACGGAGGGAATTACAAAACGCAACCTTAAACATTGGAACATTATCATGCCAGGGCCTAGTAAGTGTACTCCACTACCAATAACACCGGGACGGGAGAGAGAAAGGAGGGTCCCCCGTCCCAGCGGCCGCCGCGGTAGACGATCCGGGCGTCGGGAGCCACGAGACGACTCCCGGCCACCGTAGACGCGGGTCTGTGGACGGTGAGCAATGGGTAGCTCACCGTCCGTACGTTCACTAGCGACAGACCGTGTCGACGGCGCGTTCGTGTTCCACGCGCGCCTCAAAGAGATGTCAGCAAATTGGATGGGGCCACTGAGGGCCGATGCCTGCCGGGGCTGCGGGTTGTTCGAAAGAGATACCGCGCCCCCGGAACGTAAAGGGCACATGAAGGAACATAGACGGGTTTTAGTCAGTAAAAGTCTGACACTCCCTCCCGCCCCGCCCAGGGCGGGGGAAGTTATTTGATGATTTCCCGTCTATAAAAAAAAAAAAAAAAACTACCAATAACACGCGTTCAGTAATATCTTTGGTTACTGCTCTGTTCCCGTTAGCCGTACTATGTTGTCATCGTTCTGGAACCGAAAGCCATAAGCTCTAACGTTAGAGCTATGATATGGCTATACTATAAGTTATGGCTTTCGGTTCCAGAACGATGTAAAAGTAGATAACGGTTAATAAAACAAAATCGCTTCCCGTCGTCGTACGCTCACATCTTTTAACATCCGCAACGGATTTTAATGCGGTTTTCATCAATAGACAGAGCGATTCAAGAGAAAGGTTTACACGTATAGAACATCATAGTACGACGAACGGGAGCGGAGCAGTAACCAAAGATAGTAACAGTATGACACTATTATTTTCAATAAATAACAAAAATTATGAAATAGTAAGAACTCGAAGTAATGCTTCCTTGCAGCCAATGCATGTGTAGAGAACCTTATTGACGCTCAGCTACACATGACATGTGCCTTTGAAAAAACATTTAACTCGAATGGCAAAAAAAAACATCATAAATTGCCAAATTCTCTACGAGCCGTTTAAAAAGAAATGCTAATAGAACTCGACTCGTATTAATATTACTCGACTTTAGTTTTTGTGGTTCGGCTCTAGAAAAATGTATTATATACAAGGTGTTGATTTGCATTCGTCAAATTTTAGGAGCTTGTCATAAAAAAATAGAAGTAATCAAATGTACTTACGATACCTGGTCAATATCTAATAAATACTTGTTTTTTTAGTTGCAACTATCAAATAACAGTATTCCAGAATACTCCTCTTGCCAAATTCAGAATCGCCCAGTTGCGTATGCGGTAGGCAGAGTTGTCGCGCGGCTATATGTGTGCATAGCGCCTAAACCTTCTGCCGAGATGGCTAGCTCGAATTTGAAAATCACGTCAAAAAATATATATTTCAAAACCAATTGATTTTATTATTGATTCGTGTTAAGCTTCACGAGCATAGTTAACTCCTTGAATTTGACGAGAATGCAAATCAACAGCTTGTATAGCGTCACAGCATTTCATACCATGCTATTCTAACGAACACTATTTCTTTACTCACGATATATCACTATGCTAAAGATTCAGGCTTCTACGTGACAGTAATTGAGGCTCATGTTTGCATGGATTTGCTTAGAACGGCATACGCGCGTTGCCCTAACCGAGTTTTAACCTTAGGGTGATTCTTTGAAACACAGTTTTGACATGTTTTTGACTGAAGAACACATCAATATTATCTCAAAACTAGCTTCTGCCCGCGACTTCGTTCGCGTCACAGTTGATGTGTTATCCTACGGGTACGGTACATTTTCCCGGGATAAAAAGTAGCCTATGTGTTATTCCAGACTATAATCTATCTTTGTGCCAAATTTCATCCAGATCCATTCAGCCGTTTAAGCGTGAAAGAGTAACAAACATCCATACATCCATACTTACAAACTTTCGCCTTTATAATAGTAGTAGGAAGTAGTAGGATTGAACACCGATTTCAAGTTTTATAGTAAACTAAAATGTCTATCGAGGCCTATATTAGTCAATTGGGATTACTTAAAACAAGCAATAATTAAATCAACAGAAAACAGTAAAAACTAATTAATCTGGCGTGTCTCCATGCCGTTTTTTGTTGAATTATTCTATTTTCTGCGATCTTACGAAGCAATATATTATAATAAGAACGTTGCACCGATATTTAAATATGTGTTTTATGATATGTTGTTTAAAATAGTTGTATTGATTCGTAATTTACGTTACTTTAAAAAATGTCCCTCGACTAAAATGATAATTCATCTGGCGTAATTTGTTTTAGCAAAATTTTAACGTAAACACAAAATATTTGGTACAGTAATATCGACTCGTGTATCATATAACATGTAATAGCTTGGACACGGTATAATATTAATTAAGATCTAAAAGTAATAAAAAAAATGAGCCAGATGAATAAGGCAAATACACTCGGTTTCAAAGAATCACCCCTTAACTATTATGTAGAAGCCTACTTTCTCTTTAGCACACTGTGTAATGCGCTCCTACGTCGCCCGGATGGTGGAAATTGTACAATAGTTAATCCTGTAAAGGCATTAGTTCGCTGATTAGCTTTGAAAAAAATAAAATTTACAGATAAAGCAACCAAGGGGCAAGCTGCAACTGCGCATTATCGAAAACCAGCGAAAGATAATTATCCAGGTCAGTTTTAAGGATGATTGGGATGTAGACACCATCATCATCTTCCTGCCCTTATCCCATGTTACTTGGGGTCGGCGCAACACGTTTTCTTCTTCCATACCACCCTGTCAGCCGTCATACTATCACTGACTCCTTTCTCTTTCATATCATTCTTCACACAATCCATCCATCTTTTCTTTGGCCTCCCTCTTCCTCTCCATCTATCCACATTGGGAAGTAGACACCATTGAACAATAATAATAATTGCAAGACACAACTTCTCTAAAAAACACTTTATTTTACCCCTGATAACCCTATTATTTTTTAAATAACTATAAAGTTGCTTCCAAATCAATAAAAAGTTTACGGATTGAGAAAACAAACAAGTGACGTCATAGTTTAGTATTGCCATACAAAATCTATGGGGAATCGCGTTTTGACAGCTCATAAAAAGTAAGTCAATTGATTAGTAGGTCCCTAAGACCGCTTCGCCCTAGATCTCATCAACAATACACTCGTAACTTTCACTGAAATGCGATATAAGGTTCATAATCGCAATAGCAACAGCTCTTTGTGAAGGAGCTCTGTTGGCAAAGTACTACCACCATACCTATTTCTGCCGCAAAACAGCGTTGCTGTGTTCCGGTTTGAAGGGTATGGGTGCCGGTGTAATTACAGGCACATGAGACATTTCAACTTTGTCTCTGGGATGGCAACGCAAGGCCTTTGGTATTGCAGATGTCTATAGACAGCGGTGACCACTTAACATCAAGTAGGGCACCGGCTTGTTTGCCATCCAGTGGTATAATTATTTTTTACGAACTGTTAGGTCCACAGACCTTTGCTGAAGAAAATGAACTTCTTTATTCAGGACTAACAGAATCAGCTCCGAGATATAAAACAACTAATGCAGTAGAAGCTCCTAGATCTAACACAACTGACAGAGAAGAAGACGTTTATGAGAAAGAAGACGAAAAAGGAGAAGGAATTCGATTTGTGTACACTTCTCATCCAACCAATGAGGTAAGATATGTATAATCCTATCCTACTAATATTATTGTTTGTGTGGATGGATGGATGGATGTTTTTGATACTCTTTCACGCTTAAACGGCTGAACGGATTTGAATAATTTTTTACACTGAGATAGATTGTAGTGTGGAGTAACATAGGGTATTTTTTACCATCACGCCTGTATTCCCGAAGGGCTAGGCAGAGGTGTACCAATGTACACCCACAGTTCGCCGGTATATTTAGGCCCCATGTAATAGGGGGCGAGCCTATAACCGGGCACAAATCCAAACTCCGAGCTGCTACTGAGAATATCATAGAAAAACCCAATAACACTTTTTGCTCGACCCGGGAATCGAACCCAGGACCCCTAGCGTAGCAGTCGCGCTCAGGACCACTAGGCCAAGGAGGATATTTTTTATCCTGGAAAAATCGATTCCCGTGGGATAACATATCAAATTTGATGCAAACGAAGTCGCGGGCAGAACCTAGTAATATTATAAATGCGAAAGTAAGTTGTTTGTTTGTTTCACGTCTTAACCACTGAACCTATTATCCTGAAATTTTGCATATACGTTGTCAGGTGTACAGACCCGAACATAAACCTTTGACCCCGAAAAATACCACTGCTCCTGAGAAAAATTACATTACCGTACGTATTAAAAAAGATGGCGCCACGTGTCTTTTAAATTATGGTTGATTTTTAAATTAAACCGGCAAAAACGCGGACGAAGACACGAGCAAGAGCTAGTCATCTTATATTGTAAGGCTTAAGAGTTAAGTTGTAGCGACATCTATTGCGGAATATGCAAACTACAATTGACGTTTCCTACATCGCGCTATCAAAGTTCTCCGTGACGTTAGTATATATGTCACCGGAAAATAACAAGATCCGTAAGTTTATCAATTTACTAGGAAGTTTATAAACTTTCGTAAGATTCTAAACGGGAGATAAATTGTAATATTTTACGTCCACATTTTCGTAAATTGATAAACTTACTGAACTCACTCGTAAAATAATAAGTAAGCAATAACCAAACGCTACGCGCGATCTGATTGGTTGGCTGTCACGTGTCACTTCTCCTTCCTCCTATGGACACAAGCATTGCCACTATGAACATTGACCAATCAGAGAGCAGTGTGTTATTTTACGTATTTCAAAGATCGTATATTTAAAAGAGTTTCTGTGATTGGTCGAACCATATAAAATCTTACGAATAGATATTCGTTAGTTTATAAATTTACCGTATGACGTCGGAAATTGATAAATTTACGAAAATGTGGACGTAAAATATTACAATTTATCGCCCGTTTAGAATCTTACGAAAGTTTATAAACTTCCTAGTAAATTGATAAACTTACGGATCTTGTTATTTTCCGGTGACATATATACAAAATCCCGACAACAACCGTCGGGCAGTAGCCTACCAGACATAACACCCGTCTGCTCGGAGGGTCCTCCCCTATCAATAGAGGATGAGATACTTTACACCCTGTTTCTCATACCTCTACGAAATTCATCTCTGGAATTCACCACACACCATCACGCCTGTATTCCCCGAAGGATTAGGCAGAGGTGTACGAATGTACACCCACAGTTCGCCGGTATATTTAGGTCCCATGTAATAGGGGGCGAGCCTATTGCCATTAATCGGGCACAAATCCAAACTCCGAGCTGGTTACTGAGAATTTCATAGAAAAACCCAATAACACTTTTTGCTCGACCTGGGAATCGAACCCGGGACCCCTTGCACAGCAGTCGCACTTGCGACCACGAGACCAACGAGCTCTGGAATTCAGATCGGAAAAAAACCCTTTTATAGCCAGATTTATAGGGACGGAGCAATAATTAAAATCATAACAGAACGCGTGCCAATAAGAACCCAAAACGAAACAGGAAATTACTGACTTCGGTGAAGGAAAACATCGTGAGGAAACCTGGACTTAAAATTGATATAAATCTGAAATCGCTAATCCTCCTTGAGCAAGCGTGGTGATCAATGCTCGTGCCTTCCCCGTATGAGGAGAGGCTTTTGCCCTGCAGTGGGGCAATAATAGGCCGGTATTATTACTTAGTATGATGGGCAGTATGCGTAGTTACCGGCTATTTTACGTATCTTTTTACACCCTGAAGGTCATTACTCACTTTTCAATCTTGAACGCGATCAGAACTGCCTCGGCGGTAGAGGCCCACTCGTTGTCCCGTCGACAACGGGTAGACGCCTATTGCTTGGTATAGTAACTCGCAGTAAGCAGGCTGGTGGCTTGGCGCCTGCTTTGCGAGTTGATTCAGTCCCAGTTGATAAGCAAGAACAATATGTTTGGGAGACCAGTATGTCGATTCTGTAAAATTCAGACATGAACTCGCATCTCAAGTCACTATTAGGGTCAACCCCCACGACCGATTTTTTTTGGCCGATAATCGGGCCTAGAAACGAGCCCCTTTTTTTTCAAAAATTTCAACGCCCACGACCGTCATTTTGTCTGTGACTTTCGAGGGAGGAGCTTTAAAGAGCGGTCAAATTTTATAACGCAACTTTTATTTGACAGAATTATTATTATTTATTCTCGCCGAGTAGAAATCGGCCGCCGATTATCGGTCGTGGGGGCAGACCCTTAACCTTCTTGTCACTTTGATTTATTTGACACTTTGAAGTGCGAAGTGAGCGTCGAAGTGACGGTGGAATTACCGTATAGAATAACACAGCAGGTAATGCTGGTTGTATATTTATTTTTCAACCATTATTGTTCAACTGCTGGGGAAAGGTTCTTCTATCATCTTCCACATACCCCTATGCTTTGCCTTCTCTGGCTAATCTCCCATAAACGTCTCCAAGTCATCACCAGGGTTTGCTAAGCCTCCCTCGACTTCGACTGTCTTTTGGCATCCATTGCGTGTCTACCTTGGTCTATCTAAGGGCAGAGTACCGGTTTAAAAAGGATTGACAAGTGAGTGACGACTCTATTGTAAGACCAACAGCTCACAATATTCAATAACTGTTGACAGTCCATGGATTTGAACTCGGTTGGAACTGACACAACACTGCCGTTGTATATGGATACACAAAAGGACGAAGAGGCAGCACTGAAACCCTTTTGCCACTCCTCTTCCCATCATGGTTATAAACCCGTCAAGGTTAAAGGAAAAGTGATACACCATGAATTGGCGAATGACATCTTTGTCTTTGGACCTTCCTATGCTTCTAAACAGGTATGAATGACAGGGTGTAAAAAGACACATTTATAAGAGGAAACATGGTCGGAGAGATATTTGAAAATTAGGGCTTAGAAGAAACTATCGCTGTCGCTTGCGAGCGCTAGGCGTGTTGCGAAAAGGACAACTGCAGATCCGACTTAATAAAAAGTCATAATTCGGGGTTTGGCTCTCACCTATTTTCTTCTCTAATATTGAACCAATATAAAAGATATTTCATAAACCAAATAGGAAGGGTATAAACTGTGTCCCTGTGTTTTCCTTTTTGCATTAATAGCGTGTAACTTTTCACACTAGGCCTCTGTTGACAGCAGTCTAAATAGGCAATTCTGACCATTTTCTGTTGGCTCTAGAGCTTGTCAAACATCATCATCTTCCTGCCCTTATCCCATGTTACTTGTGGTCGGCGCAACATGTTTTCTTCTTCCATGCCGTCCTGTCAACCGTCATGCTATCACTGACTCTCCCTTCTCTGTCATATCATTGTTCACACAATCCATCCATCTTTTCTTTGGCCTCCCTCTTCCTCTCCATCCATCCACATTTATATTAATTACTCTTTTGGTTACAAGTGTCTTCCCTCCTCTTCACATGCCCATACCAAGTTCCCTTTCAACTTTTCTATCACTGTCACTACTTTCAAACTTCCTATAATATATACTCATTCCTTACCTTATCCATTCTGGTCACACCACACATCTCACATAGAGCTTATCACACTATGTGTCATTCAAAAGGAAAACATAAGGACATAGAAATAGGTGGTATTTTACTTTACTGTCGAAAATCATTGCCTTAGTATCAAAACACACAATGCCGAAGGTACGCGACCGAAGTTCGGCATGATTACGCTTGTCATACTATTTGAATTACTCTTCTTCTTAGCGTTTCGATGACAAACTATAATAAAGGTATTATATTGTTCCGGCCCAGAATTTGGCCACTTCCATTGCGTTGTCGGTGGCAGTCATTAAATCGGTCGGTCGGTTTGTGGTTGTATTTGAATTACTGACGACACATTATGCCGAAATTACGATGCGGTATAGCGCACAGCCGAACTTCAGTTGGGCGTAAGTTCAGCGGCAACGTATTCTGTAAAGCACACATTATACGCGACCGAAGTTCGGCTGTTTAAATAACACGACACGATGCCATAACAGTGTTCGAGACACTAAATATACACAAAGTTGCGCGACTGAATTTCTGCCACCGAAGTTTGGCACTTATAGTGTGTCATGTCAGCCGAATACGTCGGAAGGTAAAATCAGCCGCGAGTCTTCAGTCGCGTACCTTCGGCATAGTGTGTTTAGACACTAACAGCCTTACTTATAAAAATAACGCTAAATAATACTCAGCTACTTATCAATTGATTAACTCTCAAATCCTTGACTAAAAATCAATTATTTTTCACATAGCAACCACTTTCAACGGTGTCTCAGGTGAAAAATCTTACGTATAAACGTTAATCAGCGTTGAGATGTTGCTTAAGTGACAGAAAATTTAAACAGCGGCGACCCGTTGTTTAAGTATAGTTTGGAAGTAAGATGGCGGGCTACAATCAGCTGTGACGATGACATTTTTGGTCTATGGATTCTATTGTAAATTTTGACAATTATGCTCAATTGTTCGTTCGATTTCGTTCTTTAGTCGAATAATTTGGTCATGCTCTATGCTGACCGTCTAAGTGTTGGCAGATTAAAATAGTGTTTCATCGTTCAGTCAGTCACATAAGAGGTAGCTGAGTAAGAATCAGCGTTATTTTTATAAGTAAGGCCCTTAATGTCATAAAATAGAAAAAAAACAGGCGAGAGTGTTTCAACGGAGAAAAGTCCAACGGTGTTTCTTCTTAACCCTTAACTTGGCAGAGAGCTTGATGTCATTTTTTTTTTATTTCTTTACTATATTTGGGTTGTTACCAGGTAAATAGACACCAGAAAAATAAAAAATAAATTCTCCCTATATTAGTTTTGTATTTATACCATGTATCTAATTATGCACACTACCAAGCTGTCATGCATAAAACTTTAAAAATCCATGTGCACTGTAGGAAACACTGCCTTATTGGTAGAGAATGTAATACATTTTTATTTTATAAAAAAAATATTTATGCAGTCATATTAGACACATATATCTTAACCAAAATATGTAAAATCACAGTCTTCAGTGTAAAGTAGGAACATAACAACATCTTCTTCTTAATAATTAAAAGTTAAAGCAAGTTATCGCCCGGTGTCACCACTGCGTGGACTGCCGGGAGGACACATCGCGGCATACGCTATCAGAGTGTACCGCTTGGGAGGAGACGCGAATCCCCTCATATCAAAAGTAGGCAGTGACCTGTCACTGTAGGCCGTAGTCACTTCGATGATCGGCAGTGAAGAGGCCTGGCACGCGGTGGTTTCCTTCTGCGAGATGACCGTTTCGCAGAAGGAAACCACCGCGTTCCAGGCCTCTTCACTGAGGCTGCGGAAAGGGAGAGAGAGATCACAACCTCTCTTCCGGCCCGCAACAGGTGCACCGGGCGTCGGCGGAAGGCGGACAACGCCCTCCTCCGGCCCCCCTGAATTGGTCCAGGAGCGTCGGGCTTGGGGAAGTCTGTCGCCCTCTATTCAACTGGACCCGAGGTGGCGGCGCGTAGTGTTCCACGCGCACCCCTCTGTGACGTTTGCGGGGGGGAGTCTAACATCTCACTCCCCCCCCCCTGACCTGAGAAGGCCCGCAGTGGCGGGTCAGCACCAGTCGGGGATCGCGGAAGGCGCGTACGTTCTCAGGATCCCCGGCTTAAGTACGGTGGGTGTCGGAGACATTCTAATCGCAGCTCCTCTAATTTAGCGACCCTCTGTTGTGCAGTGTGTGGTCTGGCGTTGTCCTGAAGCAGCAATGGGGGGAAGAGCAATTGACCAGCCTTGGTTGTTTAACGGCTAGCTTTTTCGGCAAGGTTTGTAAGTGTTGAAAATACAGATCTGCCATAATCGTCTGGCCAAATCTTTGGACGCTGTAGTGGATGACACCAGCACTGGTCCACCAGATGCTTAACAGTACCTTTTTCTGAGTCAACTTTCGCTTGGGGCAGAATTAGGCCGGTTCTCCTGGCTTTAGCCATTGTGATAAGCGTTTCCGATTATCGTACATTATCCATTTTTCATGATTTTTCATCACAAGTAACAATACGATTCAAAATAACCTCATTATTGTGACGATTGAGTAGCAGTGCATCTGCAAATGCATATTGCATAATATAAGCTCTATGCTGTATCTTTGGCAATGCATCTTAAAATGCACACTGCAAAAATCAAATCATAATATGCTCACTTGGCAGTGTGCATTTATAGATACATGAATATTGACAGTCAAATTTTAGGTAAAAAACATTGTTGTATGATCAAAATTTTGTACGTAATCAAAAGAATGCACATTCAATCAAATAATAACTATATTTATTTATCGTAATATTGATATTTTATTAAGATTATAATCGATGTTTACCTTATAACTCGTAGGCGCACGCGCACGCTCCGCTATCTTGCGATCTACTGACTTCAATTGTAGGCAGATGTGATAAATACTATTTTTTCTACCAACTACAACTCTCTCATATATCAGTTAAAAAATAAAAAGAAACATAAGTACCAAAACTTTACTCCAATATTTTTTCTTAGAATGTGTGCATTATTAGATACGGTATCAAGTAAAGGGTTAAGCCGAAAATTACGTGTTCTTCCTATCATTGCGAAGACATCGAAGGTCAAAGTTTACCATCATACCATCACGCCTGTATTCCTCAAAGGGTTAGGCAGAGACGTACCAATGTACACCCACAGTTCGCCGGTATGTTTAAGTTCCATGTAATAGGGGGCGAGCTTATTAGGTCAAAGTTTAAACTTACAAAAATAAGATTGAGATGTTACAAGCTCTCCTCATGCGCTCTGTACTATTGCATACACCTGTAAGCCGGGAAGCGGAAATTATATTTTTTCTTACTCCTCCGCTAATCTTTTCTGATTAATTTCGTTGCGGGATCCAAGACAGTTGAATCGTTTCTCTGGGACTCGTCGAGCTTCATTGTCTCGGCGCTTTTCTTGTGGTCGCCACTGTTGATTCTGGTTAACGGGAGTTGCAGTGGTTTGGGAATAGTGAGGCGGGCTTGTCCCATTAAAAAAAAAACACCTGTAAGCCAAATGTTTTGCGCGCTACCATATGACAGACGGTTCACCCTTGTTTGGTCGAACAATGTTTCGTCGAAAATCACTTCGGCGAATTTTAGTTGCAATAAAGTCATTTCGTCGAATTATTCATTTGACCGAATAATTCATTGGTAAATTTTTATTTAGCATAATTATTTATTAGATCTAATTTCATTTGAACTAATTTCATTTCACCGAATTTTCAAATGCACTAATTTTATTTAAACTAATGTTTCACTAGACTTTTCATCGTCTATAAACTAACATTGTTCCTTTACCTATCGTATTAACGCCACGCCGCGCGCCGTACTTCTAACGCCATCTAGTAGATGTAAGTGGAACAATATTGAGATTTACTATAATCGTAAATATGAAGGTTTGACCAAGAAAAATGCATCATGCAGGTTGTCATTGTCATGCACTAGAACGATTTGTGCTTGATACAGTAGTAAATAGTACATGTGAAGTGTAGCAAGCATGCAGCATGTAAGCAAGCATGCAACATGCAAGCAAGCATGCAACATGCAAGCAAGCATGCAGCATGCAAGCAGCATGCAGCATGCAAGCAGCATGCAGGCAAGCATGCAGCATGCAAGTAAGCATGCAGCATGCAAGCAAGCATGCAGCAGGCATGGTTTCTGTCACGGCTCCGGCGCTGCGGAGCTCCGGCGGTCCCACGCGAGCTTATCGTCGCAGATGTTTTAACGCTCACCACCGCCGCTTCGGCTTACTGGCCGGCTTCGCCGGCCAGCCTCAGCCGCGGCGGCGTCCCTTGAAAACATCTGCTCCTCAGCTCGCGGGCCGCCTCGCCCCTCCGCGCCTACGCGGATTTAAATTACACTCTAGGGGTAGGGCAGACAAGACTACGTGGGGTCGGTTTTGCAGCGACTCGTTTCTGTCACTAACTTTTGTACCACAACATAATTAACTTTTTTTAAATACACCAAACAAACAATATTCTTTAAAAAATGTTTTCTATTCTGCATTACATTACACCAATTGAATATTCGATAAAATACATGTTATACCATCTGAACATTACATCAAATGAACATTATACCTTTTGATCATTAGCGCAAATGTTGTTATAGCAATAAATATTCGACGAACTGAAAATTCTGTCAAACGATATTATACAAAGTGATGATTTTCTTAAACGTTGTTCGATTTAGTAATATTACATCAAACGTTGTTCCACCAAACAAGGGTGAACCATGACAGACAGTGATATTTCACACCAAAAATGAAAGTTGTATGGATCCCAGCAATAATGTCACTCAGTGTTACTTAGTTTGATGGACAGTATGCGTAGTTAACGGCTATGTGATGTGTTTTTTTACACCATAACCAATCTTCTTCTTCTTAGCGTTTCGATGACAAACTATATTATAATAAATAAATAATATATACTATTATTATAAATTATATTGATGCGGCCCAGAATTTGGCCACTTTGACTGCGTTGTCGGTGGCAGCCATTAAATCATCCTGCGTGCAGCTGTCAGGGCATGCAGGGCACTATGTAAGATGGGCCATCGTATGTGCTGTACCGCACAGACAGCTCAAGTCGCTGCCATCACCAGAATATATTGTCTTTGCTCCGACCGACCTGACTTCGGAGTCTATTTAAAGACTTCCAGATCGGCCATGGCAATTTATGTCCAGGCGGAGGACTATCACACTACCATAACCAATGATTTATGGTAGATCTAGAGGTGGTAGAATAAGTCATTAGCCAACCTTGCCTCAAGCTGGTCTACTTCATCATAAATTATCAATGTTACTAATTATTGATTTACTGATAGTAGTAGAGCTCTTTGTGAAGGAGCTCGTCCGGGGAAGTACTACCACCATACTTATTTCTGCCGCAAAACAGCGTTGCTGTGTTCCGATTTAAACGGTATCAATACCGGTGTAGTGTACTATGACACATTTCAACTTTGTCTCTGGGATGGCAACGCATTTGCATTTTTGGTAAGCATCTCTGAGCCTGTAGCCATGTAACAAACGATAAACGCAAACGCTGAGTAGGCTTTAATAGATCATCAACTTTATGTGCTTGGTTTTAAGTTGAAGATCTAGTGAAGATTGCATAGCGTTTTAGTTCTTTTCAGTCGCTAACGCTTAGAAATCTTTAATAGATTTTTAACTTAAGGCTCTGGGGTATAAAGTCGAAAATCTATTGGTACCTACCGAGCGTTTACGATTATCGTTTGCGACTTGGCTAGAGGGCCTGGTATTGCAGATGTGTATAGGCAGCGGTGACCACTTAATATCAGGTGGGCCGTAGAGTTGTTTGCCATCCAATTACTTAAAAATTAAGAATATTATATTTAACCTCAACTTATCCTGTGCAGGACACAACAGACCCCAATTGTAGTAGGCTTTTTTTAACTTGGTTCTTTTTCTTTGGTATATTTACCTCCCGGGAATATGGCCTATAAATGAAGTCGCACTGTATAAAATATTTGGCGATGACAGTCTGGCGATACCCCATTCCTTATTAGCTTCAGCGTTTCAGATCTGAATTGCACACGAAATGTAACCCTATTGTAACCCCCGGCAGCAGAATAAAGATCCCTACCGCGGCTAACAAAAGGGCTATAACTATAACTTTGAAACAGCTTTACTGATTTGATAAAACATCGCTAGGAAACCTGCTTTTAAGTAAAAAAAACCGCATTTAAATCGGTTCACCCGTTTAAGAGCTACGATGCCACAGACAGACACACAGACGCGTCAAACTTATAACACCCCTCTTTTTGAGTAGGGGGTTATAAAGACAACTGTCTGAGTGCCAGCCAACACCAAAATACCAAGTGCATAAACAGTGGATGAGTTATTAGCCGCTGTGCTGCGTGGTCGGGTCCGATTCCCGTGCGGAACAAATATTTGTATGACCTACAGATAAACCATGATAATATTTCAGGTCTAGCTGTTTATGTGAGTGTATAATATTTGTAAACGCACCCACGATGCAGGAAAAAATCCTAAAGAGAACCTTAACTGCTGTGTTATCCGTCATCCATTCTCGTCATGATGAAAGTTTGCAAAAACAGTCCGTAATCATTGTTCTTATTCCACAGGTGTACAGTTTACCATCTTTTCCTCCTACGACGACGACGACAACGTCGGCGGCTGAAGATTACCAGTTTGACTTCGACCATGATGACGTGAAACGAGTAGCCCGACAGCTTAACACGTTCACAGCGAAAGACGTGGCAGCCCTAGAAGTGGTGGTAGACCTCATGAAGAACACCCTCAGCTATGAAGATAAAGACATAGCATTTATCCATAACCATAGCAATGCCTTCGCATCCAAGGCGCTACATGCGAATGGCAGCACCAATTCTATTCAAGTTCATATTGCTATACCTTTCGATTTTCAAACGGGGAAGAAACGATCTGCTGCTGGTAGCATGGAACCTGTCAGGGTTCGAAAGGTATTCTCCGCGAAGATGTCATCGCCAGTTGACCTAGAGTACCAAGTACATTCGTACGAAGGAACCATGCAGAGCACGTCAGCTACAGAGTCAATCATGTGCAATTTTACCGTAGATGATAGCAGTCTAACCCCTGGAATGTATCTACTGATAGATAAGCCCAAGAGTGGGTTGGCGCTGAGACCTGTCGTAGGTCCCATCAGTATGACAGATTTCAACACACGACAGGATCGGGAATCCACAGCCAGTATGCCGGAATCAACGCCGCTGCAGACGAGAATAGAAACCACGAGTTTGAAGATCATGCCTAAAGTGACGTTGAGCAAGGATTTTATATCAGTAGTCAATCAAAAGTTGATCGAAATGTATGAGAATCAGTCAAGGATCCATGATATTAAAATCAAAAAACGATCAGCGCGATCCATTTGGAGAACCCGCAAGCTGAAGAGGCATGAGATAAAGAAAACTGATGACAAACACATTGATAAGAGACGCATAGATTGGGACACAGTTAAGAAATATTTCGGACACGACAGGGTCTGTAGCTGCAAATGCAAGTCCAACAAAACCATGTGCAAGGCTTGTGCAGCTAGCAATGCAGTTATAGACGAGCTCATATTCGAATTCGACAATATTGGTAAATACATGACGGACCATTGTACTGAGATACAAACATTCTTTTGGATGAATCCGATTGCAGGGCAGAAGTTGCGTGACTCAGTGAACAAGATAGACAAGAGCTTAACTGCTTATTATAAAAGAGTGAAAGGCAAATGCCAGGGAAGACTATGTGAAACTTTTGGGACTTGTGTTGATAAAAGACATTTTACTAAAACAACTAAAACTGAAAAAGAAGACATTATGGCTAACTTAATGAAAGATTTAACTATTCTCGCCGAAGACTTAAATAAAACGGTATCGTTGAAAGCTTGCTATAACAACAAGATTAAAGAGAAAGGCGACGAGTTTCTAAACACAGTAGGCCGTTGTATTACGAATAAAACTTTCGGCAAACGGTCTAACCCTTACACCACTTCGAAGAAAATGATAAAAAATGTGTATTCTCTGGATAATATTAATGTTAATATAATTTGCAACCCTGAATCTGAAACGAAACCTGATCTACAAACGCTGTCTGCTACACTCTCTTCTTTCAAAGCTAACTCACAGGAACTGTACGATCACCTCGTTGATTATGAGCTACAAAAAGTTAAACAAAAACGCAAAAGATTAGGATTAAAAAGCCTTTTTCCAGGCAAAAGAAAAACGACTAAAATTTTCACGTATTTAGATTTTGGTAGCAGTACAAGGTGTAATTATAAACGGCAGGTCAATAACCAAGTAGAAATACCATTGATATCTGATGGTGGTGGTGGGTTTTGGTATGATTACATAAAATCTGCAACAATTGAACCTCGCATGCCAAGAAATTCAGATAAAGACAAATCTAATATTCAAATAGCTATTGTTCCAAATAAACCGGAAGAAGCCACAGATGGTTTAAATTTTAATGTAAGTACGCCAAGGAACGATGCTATTACAAACATGAACATAACAGTTCAAATGACTTCAGCTGTCAAACAAAATGAAGTAGAAACAACCACAGCAGATGCCTGGAGCAGCAGCGTCAACAGGCTGCTATGGTTACTTGGAAGTCTACCAGATGTAGAAGCTATGAACAAAAACTCGAACCGATCAGTGATGTTTCTAAATAACGTTACAAAGTCCAATAAGGAACAAACACCTAATTTAACAGATTATAAAGTGAGTGATGTTAAGCCACTTGTAGCTCAAGATAAATATAAGATAAACAAAGCTAGTCTCAAAAAAGCACCAGCAAGTACAACAACAACAACATTAACAACAACACCAAGTACAACGCTAACAACAAGACTGACTTCTACAAGAACTTTATACAAAAGCGTGTCTCTTGACGAACAATTACAAGAATTAACGACGATAGAACAAACGCTCGAAAATCCGACGCTCGTTCCTTATAAAAAACACAATTATGACACCACGCTGGATAAAGAAACTGTAGAAAGTGTTATGGGAATTACAACAAGTAAGAAACCTGGCGAAACCACCCTTAAATCCACAAAATTGGTACTACCTTTGCCTGATAGTTCCACAAAAAAAGTACCATCTTCTAAAACCACAACGGAAACATCATTTACTTCTGTACATACCACAGACACGATTACTTCTTCGACTTTAACTTCAACTGATTCTGCAGATATAACTACAACTTCAAGTTCACAACGAACCCTCATTTCAATAATAGATAACGTATCTTTATCAACACAACTTTTGGAAAACGAGTCAACAAGAAAATCTACAAGTTTAATCAACAAACTAAAGTCAGCAACGATGAAATTGTTTGAGAACAATGACACTCCCAACACAAAGACTACTATAATACTTGACGCGTCGATGCTAGAGGACGATGAAATGTCCCCAGACAAGGAAAATGATTTCAAAACAACAAAAACGAGCTCTATGAATCCTACAATAGTCATTCTGCATGAGTATGATAGTCCGCCGGACGCTATGAATGAAGAGGTCATGCCGGACTATAGTCGAGAAGGCTACAAAAGTTTGCTACTGTCTATAATTCAATTTGAAACTAATAGCTTGAATGACGAGTGGGATCAGGTAGCGTACGGTGGTGGTAGACATAAAATGGCGACCCATATGAGAAGGAGTGTTGACATGTCACCTATAATTGACACTTCTACCATGTAAGTGTTTATTGCTATATTGTACTTTTGCGACTGCTACGCTAGAGGTCTTGGGTTCGATTCCCAGGTTGAGCAAAGCGTTATTTGGTTTTGCTATGTAATTCTCAGTAGCAGCTCGGAGTTCGGATTTGTGTCCGGTTAATGGCAATAAGCTCGCCCCCTATTACATGGGACCTAAACATACCGGCAAACTACAGTGGACCCTAGTTCGCCGGTATGTTTAGGTCCCATGTAATAGGGGGCGAGCCTATTGCCATTAACCGGGCACAAATCGTAACTCCGAGCTGCTACTGAGCGTATTCCTCGAAGGGTAAGGCATAGGTGTGCCTTACTCCCTCTTACCCTTCGAGGAATACAGGCGTGATGGTATGCATATATTTATGATTACAACTACATACAACTGTCGTTTCTCCGCATTATGCGTGGTCCCTTGACCTTCACCAAGCAGTTGACCTTCAGCGTTTCGATTTTATTAAACACACGACCTCCAATACCAATTTTATTATCACCAACCAATGTCACGACGTACCTTGGTCAGAGCCATAAAAATTCCAATGGCTTGCGAAATAGCAGCCAGTCTTTACTTAGTGCATGGTGGTGACATCTATACCAACACATACGATCTGCGATCACACCATTGATGACACAGAAATCTTATATCGCACAAGCAGAATTTGTAGTAGTAGAGCTCTCTGTGAAGGAGCTCGTCCGGGAAGTACTACCACCATACCTATTTCTGCCGCAAAGCAGCGTTGCTATGTTTCGGTTTGAAGGGTATGAGTGCCGGTGTAATTACAGGCACATGACGCATTACAACTTTGTTTCTGGGATGGCAACGCATTTGCAAGGGCTCTGGTATTGCAGATGTCTATAGGCAAAGGTGACAACTTATCATAAGGTTAAACTACTGACATTTCCTACAACTTACAATCAAAGTTTTCCGCGACGTTAACATGTACACAAAATCTCGACAACAACCGTCGGGCAGTAGCCCACCAGACTCAACACCCGTCTGCTCGGAGGGTCTTCCCTTTTCAACGGAGGATAAGAAACTTTACACCTTGTTTCACATACATACAACATCACGCCTGTATTTTCCGAAGGCTTTATTTAGCAGAGACCTACCAATGTACACCCACGGCTCGCCGGTATGTTTAGGTCCCAAGTAATAAGGAGCGAGCCTTTTGCCATTAACCGGAAACAAATCCTAACTCCGAGCTGCTACTGAGAAATTCATAGAAAATCCCAATAACAGTTTTTGCTCGAACCCAAGACCTCTAGCGTAGCAGTCGCGTTTAGTACCACTAGGCTAACAAGCCGGACACTCGATTTCATAGGCTGGGTACTCACTTAGCAGTGTAGCACGCAACGTATCAGATACGGTATCAACCTGCAAGTGGGTACGGATCGTCCACGGTCCTCCGCGTATCTAGCTACAAGCTTCCTATCCGCCTTTGTGTTCGCAGTGAAACCACAACTCGGCGGGTCACTGCGAGCTTACAGCGCTCCACGCGCGAGCGGCTCGCAGCGGGCTCGTGCCTACGTACTCACTTGATACCGTTTCAGATACGTTACGTGCTACACTGCTAAGTGAGTACCCAGATTCATACACATATTTAATTTTTCGTTGCAGGCCAACACAACCGTTATTGCCCAGTTCGTTACTAATGCCAGCCGAGGAAGAGTTAAAAGGCAAGAAGAAAACGACTTCAAAACCCGAAAGCCTACTCAATAAGATAGTTAACAAAATAGGCATTAAAATTGTACCCACGAAGAAAAAGGTCAGTACTTGATAAAACACTAGCTTTTGCCGCGATTTCGTTCGTGACAAAGTTAATATATTATCCTACGGGGACCGTACATTATTCCGGGATAAAAAGTAGCGTATGTGGTATTCCAGACTATCATATTTCTGTGAGCATTTCATCCAGATCCGTTAAGCAGTAATTTGTGAGTAAGTAAGTTTATTTATTTGCATAGACTGTAGGTACATAACATCATCATCTGGCTAGCCTTTTCCCAACTGTGTTGGGGTCGGCTTCCAGTCTAACCGGATGCAGCTGAATACCAGTGATTTTACATGGAGCGACTGCCTATCTGACCTCCACAACCCATTAACCGGGTAACACGATACCTCTTGGTTAGACTGGTTGTCAGATTTCTTGGCTTCTGACCATCCGTAACGACTGTCAAAGATTTACGAATGACAAGTAGGCCCACTTTCACCAAAAAACACTAAATATAATCAGCGCAAAATGTGTTTAAATTATCATTCTGTCTCTTTCACCTTTTAACAATGTGACAGGATTTTTTTTTTTTAATGCGGGAAGTCGTCATATAACTTCCCCCGCCCTTAGTGTCAGACTTTTACTGACTAAAACCCGTCTATGTTCCTTTCATGTGCCCTTTGCGTTCCGGGGGCGCGGTATCTCTTTCGAACAACCCGCATCCCCGGCAAAGTGACAGGGATGCTGGATGCAATGATGCTCTAAATACATTTAGGCACTAATTTGGTGAAAGTGGGTCTTATAAAATAAAAAAAATAAATTATTTTTATATATAGGTATACCAGCACGCCTGTATTCCCCAAAGGATTAGGAATAAGTGTTTCAATGTACACCCACAGTTCGCTAGTATGTTTAGGTCCCATGTATTAGGGGGCGAGCCTATTGCCATTAACCGGGCACAAATCGCAACTCCGAGCTGCTCTTAAGAATCTCATAGAAAAACCCAATTACACCTTTTGCTTTCCGATAATTTAATTTTATTTATTCAGAAGGTTTACGTTTGCGCAGCATCTTTTTTTTAAATAAAAGTTTTGGGTTTGAGTAGAGCAGAGACAAATAGAATCGATCATAAATAACTTCAAACAACCAAGGGACACCAGTCCGTAAACTTCGCCAGTACACTTTAGAACACTGTTCTGACTTCAGAACAAGTGGAACTTCTTGCAGGAAAATTTTCCCTTTTTCCGGTAGAACAAGTTTGAAAAATTGGCTTGTTGCTTTTTAACCGACTTCAAAAAAAGGAGGTTATCAATTCGACCCGTATATGTGTAATATTTTCAGAACTGCCCAGTTATTTAGACGTCTCTAATGGCAATAACGATATTTGTTGGCTAAAAAATGTTTACCAGCCGTTGAGGACGATACAGTAGGAATAAGAGCGACTTTTCACCTAGCGGAAAAGTATTAAAAACCACCATAAATCATAATCTCTTTAATTATGGTTTTCCTATAAAAAATCTTGTTATCTGATACTCAGTCCAGAATAGAGAATTCACGGTTTCAGTTGAAGATGGAACCTCCCCGGTAGCCCGCGAAATTCTAATTTTCTTAAGTTTTTTGCAATTTGCAAGTCAGTAATAGGTGTAATGTTGATTGAAGTATGATTCGCGGACGTAAGAAGTATGGATTTCCAGAAGTATAACCATTAAAACTAGTAAAATAACTCCATAAGTATCCCAAAATGTCAAGATTTCATGAAATAGTCATTCTTTCGGGTTAGCTGGGCCTACGGAGTTTTATTGCTGACTTAAATGGTTATAATTCTGAAAACACATAGTTCTTAGGCCCACGAATCATACTTTAATCAACATTAAACCTAATACTGACTTGCAAAATGCAAAAAACGTCAGAAAATTTGAATTTCGCGGCTACCCTGAAGGTTCCACCTTAAGGATAGATGTCTCTTACACCCGTTATAATGGCCTGTATTTTTCCTCTGCAGGGCCTCATGCTTCCCTTTTCGATCGCTGGTCAAACGAGCTCGTACTTTTGGGAGGAGCCGAAAGACTCGCCACCTACGACGGCACAGCCCTCACATAAGTTAATGGCGATTCTAGGCGACTCTGCTCCACCACACTCCTAAACTTTTAGGTAAACTCTTGTCATTAAGTCTCATTAATCTTCTCCAGCAGACAGATCTCTATCTCCTTCTGTTACTTAGAATTGGATAGTACCCACCATTAAATAGTAATTCCAAGACAACTTCTCTAAAAAAACTTTATTTTAGCCTTTAAAATCCGATGAATTTTTAAATGACTATAAAATTACATTTTTAGCTGCTTTGAAATCAATAAATAGTTAGTGAATTCCGTAATTTAACCACATAAAACTATCATCACAGTGTGTAGAGTAGACTAGAAGTCTTGGGCTCGATTCCCAGGTCGAGCTAAGTGTCATTAGGTTTTTCTATGAAATTCTCGAAGATAGGATTTGTGCCCGATTAATTGCAATAGGCTCGCCCTCTATTACATGGAACCTAAACATACCAGCGAACTGTGGATATACATTGGTACTCTGCCTAACCCTTCGGGTAATATAGGCGTGATGGTATGTCATGTAGGTGTTTAATAATGTTTATTATTCAAAGGTAGCAATCAAGCAAAACATCAGAGACGTCAAAAGGGCAGAGGACGGAATATTGAAGCATAGCATGTTACAGGTTATAATGGATCATAAAACCACATTGCCTTGCCCACCAGGTAACAAAATAATATACACTGAAAATGGAATATTCCAACCTGCCACCCTGTCTTGTCCCCTTATGGACACATTGGAAATAAAATGTGATCTGTCCCCCTGTTCTCCTCGTTGACTGTGTCCTCGTTGACTGTGTCCTCGTTGACTGTGTCCTCGTTGACTGTGTCCTCATTGATTCCTCGTTGACTGTGTCCTCGTTGACTGTGTCCTCGTTGACTTTGTCCTCGTTGACTGTGTCCTCGTTGACCGTGTCCTCGTTGACTGTGTCCTCGTTGACCATGTCCTCATTGACTACCTCGTTGACTGTGTCCTCGTTGACTGTGTCCTCGTTGACTTTGTCCTCGTTGACTGTGTCCTCGTTGACCGTGTCCTCGTTGACCGTGTCCTCGTTGACCGTGTCCTCGTTGACTGTGTCCTCGTTGACTTTGTCCTCGTTGACTGTGTCCTCGTTGACCGTGTCCTCGTTGACCGTGTCCTCGTTGACCGTGTCCTCGTTGACCGTGTCCTCGTTGACTGTGTCCTCGTTGACCGTGTCCTCGTTGACGGTGTTCTCGTTGACTGTGTCCTCGTTGACTGTGTCCTCGTTGACTGTGTCCTTGTTGACTGTGTCCTCGTTGACTGTGTCCTCGTTGATCTGTTCTCGTGAGGAGCCATAGCAGGGTGACAAATTGGAATATTCCCTGAAAATCATCGAAACGCATACTTTTAACTTGGATTTAGCCATCGTCATCAGCCTGCAACAGTCCACTGCTGGACATAGGCCTCTAAAAAATTATGCAATTCCTTATTGTCAGTTCAAGTTATGAAAATTTCATGCAAAGTATGGTCAGAGACCTATCAGTAGCAGGCCGGGAACTGTGTGTTTTACTGTAGAATATTAAACAATGTACAATGAGAAGGAAAGTCTTCGGAAAAATGTCTTAGACTTCTTTGTTGCGCGATAGATGTCGCTACAAATCCATGGTAAAACTTTGCGTTTTGATGTCATTTAATTCTTGTATCCTGTATACAGGGTGATTTGAAATTGCTCGTATTCCTCTCGGGAGAAGAAACTATGACTAATTTAGAATGATTTAACCCCTATCACTTGGGGGTCGAAAATCCTCCATTTTCGAGAAAATCTACTTTGTTTTTATTTTTAGAAAAATCTGAATTTTGGTAATTAAAAATTAATAAAAAAGAACTTATCACTTATCAGATTTCTTTTTTAAATTTATTGCAAGTTTTAACATACAACATAAAATCTAACAGTAAATTACACAGTTTTTAGCTTTAGAGAGGTTGGTCAATTAGTAAGCTATCAGATCATAGAAAATTTCAGGCTGAAAAGTGATAATTTTTTTTTTATTAAATTTTAATTACTAAAATTCGGATTTTTCTAAAAATAAAAACAAAGTAGATTTTCTCGAGAATGGCGGATTTTCGACCCCCAAGTGATAGGGGTTAAATCATTCTAAATTAGTCATAGTTTCTTCTCCCGAGAGGAATACGAGCAATTTCAAATCACCCTATATGTATTTAGAACATCATCGCATCCCTGTCACATTGTTAGAAGTTGTAAATGATATAAGTACTTCACCTATATCATTTACAATTGAGATGTTTTTTGCATTAAATGCCCCGGTACTTTTTGTAGCGGTTTAATCCAAAAAAGATCTCAATTTAGTCGCTATGCCTACTTCCCCTTCGCCGAAGTTTTCTTAAGGCCTACGCAGACCGGTACGCCAAGCAAGGATTTGTCGATGCCACGGCATCATTTTAATGCATAGTAATTAATGTCGTATTTTCATATGAATACGTTTGAATGTCCATTGGTAAAATTTAATCCCCCCTTGCCATGTCGTCTCCCGGTCTGCGTAAGCCTTTACCTTTCTTGTCGGTTTGGCGACAGTATACGAACGGGCTGATCTGAGCAGCGCTGACAACCGACAACCAATAACACATCAGGTTTCCAGCATTCTACGTGATACTAGTGATTTGCCGGATATCCGTATCCGCGGATATTCAAGAGAGAGGAGAAAGATCCGTATCCGTATCTGTATCCGTCACTTTTTGGCGGATCTCCAACGGATACTCCATTGCATATCCCAAATTCTAGCGAATTGAGTACTTAAATAATTATAACTTTTAACTTAACAAAAAATTAAAAAAAAATCAAGATCCCAGTTGTGCATATCGAAACTTGTCTGTCACTAAGGGCTTCCGCCCACGTCCGACATTTTGTAGGACCGATTATTTAAGTGTTCAATAGTTCCATAGTTTCGTTGGACCAACTGTTTGTCGGACTTGTTTGTTGGTATATGAGAATACACATGTAGCATTTTCTCAAAAAAAAATCGGTCACCGAATTGTCTCACGTGGCGGACATCCCAAGAAAGTTTACATCCGTATCCGTATATCCGAATCTAGACACCAAAGATCCGAATTCGTATCCGGCACATCTCTAGTAAAAACACTAAAAGCTATTGTTTAAACAATAAAAAAAGACAGCCACCAAAATACTACTTTCTAGCAAAGAATGTGACGAAACCATGCGACACGCCGAAGCCTATGGATGTAATGGTATTTTATCTCCCGAATTTAACACACGTGCTTTGTTTCAAGAGGCCTGTGATTCTCGTCCAAAAATCAAACCACGACACTTGTGCGACATCCAGGCCACGTTCTCCCACATCAAGTCTCTACAAGCATCATTACCACCGAAAGCTTTCGAGAAATTTGTGAGAAACATCTCTTGTTACAAATATAAAGATCAGGGTACGAATTTCTTTGTCATTCCTTACCCTAGACAGGCAAAGAGATGGGATTGGATAAGGAGTAAGAGATCTCTCAAACGTCATGTCTATAGAAATAAGGCTAATAATGAAGATGATGTGAGCTTTGACGATTTGTCAGTGGAGTCGTTTGAGAGATTCGTTAAGGGAGACGGTGGGATTTATAAGATTATTAATAGGAGGAAAAGAACGGCTAAGATGGAGGCTTTGGATCGTGGATTGAGGAATATACCGCCTTTGATACCTGGGGAGGTGAGTTTCTTCTGAAGTGTTTAAGAAAAGTAGATATAAAAACTTTGAAAAAAGAATATGAAATGTACAAAGATCATCATGCTTATCATATCAGCTGCAGGACATCCACTGCTGGAAATAGGCCTCTCCCATAGATTTCTAATAAGACCGGTTTGGAAGCGGCCTGCATCCAACATCTTCCTACGATCTTAATCAGGTCGTCCGTCCACCTTGTGGGTGGACGTCCTATGCTGCGCTTACCAGTGCGTGCTCTCCATTCGAGAACTTTGAGGTCCCATCGGCCATCAGCTCTGTTTGTCATGTGTCCTCACTGCCACTTCAACTTACTGATTCGTTGGGTAATGTTGGTAATTTTAAATTCATAAGCATTTGTTCTCTATAATATCTCCTGCGTACTTGGCTAGTCTCTCGCAATGTGCGACTGATGAGCATGGGGTCCCGGGTTCGATTCCCAGGTCGGGCAAAAAGTGTTATTGGGTTTTTCCATGAATTTTTCACTAGCAGCCCGGAATTTGGAAGTTGGTGGTGTGACACCCCCGTGCCTCGGAAAGCACGTAAAGCCGTTGGTCCCGGCTGTCATTCGTAGATCTTTGACAGTCGTGACGGATAGTCAGAAGCCAAGAAGTCTGACAACCAGTCTAACCAAGAAGTATCATGTTGCCCAGTTACTGGGTTGTGAAGGTCAGATAGGCAGTCGCTCCATGTAAAACATTGGTATTCAGCTGCATCCGGTTAGACTGGAAGCCGACCCCAACACAGTTGGGAAAAGGCTAAGCAGATGATGTACTTGGCTAGTCTCCATTGAAATTTACTACCGTATCCGAAATTAGTCTGGAGCATATTACCCTGGCAGATCTATCGCATCAAATATTCATATAAAATTTATTTTATGCCCTTTTTTATTTCCAGAATGAGCGTTACGTTATGATTGGAGATTCTGTGACCCTGGACTGTGGACTCAGTTCTCCTGTGAGGACTTGCGACGGGAAGTTCCGCTGGAGAACAGATAGGGAAGGGATGTTGGAGCATGACAATGTGGATATAAACGGCATTAGCCTCACCATTCATAACTTGCAGCCGAGGAACGTCGGGAGATATACTTGTAGCTTGGTTAGTGATATTATTTTCATCTAGTATTTGTTTTTAATCAGGCCTTTAGAAAATACATATTTCAGTACATACAGTAATATAAAAATACTATACATAAACAATTTAATCACTGTTGAGCGAGGGGTCCTGGGTTCGATTCCCAGGTCGGGCGATAAGTGTTATTGGGATTTTCCATTAGGAATTTCTCAGTAGCAGCCCGGAATTTGGAAGTTAGTGATGTCATACCCCCGTGCCTCGGAAAGCACGTAAAGCCGTTGATCCTGCGCCTGATTTCTCTCCAGTCGTATCGGATTTCCGTCCCATCGGACTATACTGCTGGACATATTATTATGACCTTCCAATTGCTGAAGTTTCTGGGACGGTTTACAGGATCACACAGTCCGAAAAAACATTAAATTGAACGTTTTGGCAATACCATCTTTTGACATCGTGTTTCTGCCGGTGTACAAGACTGGAAGGGACTGTTCTTATGATGTAAGTAGCCTCCTCTCCATTACTTGATGATAGTGCCTCGTTAGCCTGGTGGTCCTAAGCGCGACTGCTACGCTAGAGGTCTTGGGTTCAATTCCTAAGTCGAGCAAAGTGTTACTGGGTTTTTCTATAAAATTCTCATTAGCAGCTCAGAGTTAGGATTTGTGCCCGGTTAATAGCAATAGGCTCGCCCCCTATTTTATAGGACCTAAACATACTGTGAACTGTCGGTGCACATTGGTACGCCTCTGCCTATCCCTTTGTGGAATACACGCGTACAGATGACATACCATCTGTGACTACATCATCTACATCTGTCACGCCTGAATTCCACAAAGGGTAATAAATAATGAAAGTACAGTCTCTTTACATATATATTACAACTATAGCAGGTTTTAATCATTTTGACTAATTGTTTGTCATTTTTGAAGGACCTCAGAGCTATTCAGCGGCTAGACAGCTTGATGGCTAACGAGACTCATTGTGGAGAAGCTTGCACCGTGAGAATTGATGAGCCGGTCTGTCTGAGGGACAAGGTAAGGATGTTCTTCAATACATTATAATACTATAGCCTATTATATGCCGTATGCCCCTACTTATGCAGAGAAGGAACGAGCATTGATCTCCACACTTGCTCAAGGTGGATTGACGATTTCAGAATTTTATAAAAGTGCCTTGTTATCCTAGTGGTCCGAATCGCGACTGCTACGCTAGAGGTTTTGGGTTCGATTCCCAGGAAGAGCAAAAAATGTTATTGGGTTTTTCTAAAAAATCTCAGTAGCAAATTGGAGTTAGGATTTGTGCCCGGTTAATGGCAAAAGGCTCGTCCCCTATTACATAGGACCTAAACATGAACGTGAACTGTGGGTGTACATTGGCACACCTCTGCCTAACCCTTCGGGGAATACAGGCGTGATGGTATATATGTGTAGTAATAATCTGTTTTCCTTGTTCAGCTCAACGGTTCCTTGATCAGAGCCACAGCCGTCATATCAATGGCCGCCGGTGGTGTTAACTGCAGCTATCAATGTAAACGAGATATCGTCGCTTCTCTGGTCCTGCTCTGCGCTGCTAATACTGCTTTCCTTTCTTCTATTGGAGGTACGCTATTCATATTTTATGTATCTGTCTATCTGTGTTCATTAATATTAATATGACATGTAAATTAATTTATTTGACATTTGTATAGATGTGCATATCATGCATGTGCCAATAAATATTGATTTAATACTGATGTGAAATATTACATAAATAGAGCATCTACCTATGTCTCCTATATGTCTACAAACATTCTGATTCTGTGGCATGTAGCTCCTAAACAGCTAAACAGAATTTGATTGAAAAAAGTGGTTATGAAGTTCCTTGCTCGTCTTTCTTCATAGAATCCTTACGTTATGGAACGAGCAACTTGCTTTGACTTTCTAATTTACCGACCGACAATTTGTTAAGTGGTCACCGCTTCTTATGGACATCTTCACTACCAGAGGCTTGCAAATGCGTTGTCATCCCAGTGTCAAAATTGAAATGTTTCATGTGCCTGTAATTACACCGGCACTCATACCCTTCAAATCGGAACACAGCAACGCTACTTTGCGGCAGAAATGGGTATGGCAGTACATCTTCGGACGAGCTGCATCACAAAGAGCTCTACTACAACTCCCGTTTCATATGTCCTAATTAATATGGTGTAATGAATACGACATTTCAGTGCTGATGTCAAGCCGTGGAGGCAACCAGACCCTGACTCCCTGGAAAAACCTTACAAGACCTGTGGTGACACATACGCTGAGAAAGAAAGGTAATATTTTCCACTTTTTACTAATCTCCGCGACGTCAAACATTTTGGAGGTCATCATCATCATCATCATATCAGACGCAGGACGTCCACTGCTGGACATAGGGCTCCCTCCCCCATAGATTTCCAAAAGGACCGGTTGGAAGCGGCCTACATCCAGTCTTCCTGCGGTCTGTATGGGTGCCTGTGTTTATTTTAACTCCTGACTCAGAAAGCGGGATGTTCTAAGTTGACGTGTCTGTCCATGTTTGTCTATAGCGTCTTATTTCCTAAACGAATGACCGATTTTGATGCGGTTTTTTGTTTATGGTTTTTCAAAATAATACTCTATTCTCGTATTTCGAGCCAAAATGCTTGAACTAGAAATAGGAACACTTCTTGGAGAGCCAGGGGTCTCTCCAAGAAGTATTCCTATTTTTAGAGAGAACATTAGAGAACATTCATTATGAAGAATGAATAAATGAACGAATAGATGATTGAATGAATGTTACATTTGTCAGAATACAGGTACATCGTACTTAAGGTAAATATGACACAAGTTTTCACTAAACTTTATTACAGCATTGCTTATTAATATTCCCGCAGACACGAACGGCCACCACGAGTACCACAAGCTGGTGTCGGCGCTGTCTCCCGGCAGGGTGGACGTGGTGGTGATCTGTCCCGCCGGCTACTACCTCCTGCCCTCCTACAAGCTGTGCTGTGAGTACCCTTGCGTTTACCTGCCTTTTTTTTTTAAGACGGGAAATCATCAAATCACTTCCCCCGCCCTGGGCAGGGCGGGAGGGAGTGTCAGACTTTTACTGACTAAAACCCGTCTATGTTCCTTCATGTGCCCTTTGCGTTCCGGGGGCGCGGTATCTCTTTCGAACAACCCGCAGCCCCGGCAGGCATCGGCCCTCAGTGGCCCCATCCAAGTTTGCTGACATCTCTTTGAGGCGCGCGTGGAACACGAACGGGCCGTCGACACGGTCTGTCGTTAGTGAACGTACGGACGGTGAGTTACCCATTGCTCACCGCGGCGGCAGCTGGGACGGGGGACTCGTGTTTACCTGCTTACGATCTATGTAATGTAATGTAATTCTCCAGACCGATTCCGGCCATGAAGCACTCAGGAGATATTATAGAGCACAAGTGTGTGCGAAAACACAGGTGCACTCCCTCTTCCCTAACTCTCATAGTCCGACGGGAGTTGGAGTTTTATTGCTGACTTAAATGGTTATAATTCTGAAAACACATAATTCTTACGCCCGCGAATCATACTTTAATCAACATTATAACTTAATACTGACTTGCAAATTGCAAAAAACGTAAGAAAATTTGAATTTCGCGGGCTAACGTGGAGGTTCCAACTTAAAACATATCGATTTAAAATACTTAAGTTTGTAATCGATAAAAATCAACTTGCTTGATAGTAATTTTTTATGTCAGAAGCCGGGTAGTCAATAATAACTAGTCTTACCAAGATGTATCGTGTTGCCCAATAACTGGATTGTGGAGGTCAGATAGGCAGCCGCTCCATGTAAAACACTGGTATTCAGCTCCCCACCCCCAACACATTTGGGAAAAGGCTAAGCTGTTAGTTATCTCTTGAAAAGAAAGAAAGAAAAACCATTTATTCTCGCGAAAGCGACGCACAACATAAAAGTAAAATTAAAAAATAACAAATAAATACAATAATCTATATGCGCCACTACCGCGCGAAAAGGCTGACGCTCAGCATAAAGCCGTGGCCCGTGCACGAGACACACAACCACAGCGCTGGTTTTCAGCATCAGCCGGCGTGTCGCTGTCTCGGAACTATAAAGTACGACATCACCCACAGTTCCGACACCGAACAACAATATTTTAAATAATATGTAGACACAAAAAAAAAACTCTCTCTCTCTCTCTTCTTCTAATCAACCATGGTATTCCACAGCGTCCTGCCCACCCAACACAGCGTCCAAGGCGGGCGAGAACAAATGCCGCTTGTGCCCGCGCGGCACCCGCGCCGAGCCCGGCGCCGCGTACTGCCGCCCCGACAACGGACAACCGCGAAGGTATGATGTACGTACGCTTATACTATACATACACACCATCACGCCTGGCCTCCCCGAAGGGTTTGCAGAGGTGTACATTGTATACCAGTGGCGAATTTACACATTCCCCAAATATAGGCTTTGACCTTTTTGCCACCCTTACTTATACAATTGTTAGAACAAGATTTAAATTTATGAAAATTTCTTAGAAAAATTTTATGCAAAGTGTGGGCAGAGGCCTATTACAGGTAGTAGGCCAGGTACTGGGTGTTTTACCATTAAATATAGGAGGTTGTGATACCGCTATGTACACTTAAAGGAAAGACAGAAAAGTGATGAGAAAGATGTCTCATAGACTTCTTCAAGATATCAGAGAAATGTATAAAAAGGAAAATATTCTGCTCCAAATATCCCCTTTAATCTGCCGCCCTAGGCTCTAGCCTACTAAGCCTGCTGGTAAATCCGCCACTGCTGTACATAACATTTGAACGACTTAAAACCTCACGCTCAACAGCCGCGCTTGTTATCATATAATTTGAAGTTATTGTTGAATAATTGCTGGCGCCTACGCGCTGGGATCACGGCAATTGATATTTCACCAAGCGCTTAAAAGGCTAATGAACGTTGCAGTGGTGGTGGTACCCCCCTGGCGGGTACCTGGTGGCTTGCTGCGGCGTCATGTTTGGCTGCATGGCATGCGTGATCCTGGGCATGGTCGTGCACGTCTTGTCGCGCGACCCCGACCAGCGCAAGGACGAGGACTGTCGTGTTTATGAGCGAAAAACGCGTGAGTTTGCCTTTATATAGAAGTTGTAAAAAGACACATTAAATCGGGCGTAAGAGACATCTATCCTTAAACTGAAACCATGAAGTATCCCACAACAAGAATTGTATATATAGGGAAACCATACGTAAAGAGATACGTAGGTTTTTAGTACATCATCATCATGATCATCATATTCTTCCTGTATCGTTTTCAGCGGCAGGTGAAAAAATATCGTTATTGCCATTAGGGACGACTAAAAAGCAACAGGCCAATTTTTTTAACTTGATCTTCCGAAAAAAGGAAAAATTACATTTTTTTCCTGAAATCAATCCCACTTGTTCTGAAGTCAAAATGGTGTTCTGAGTGCACTGGCGAAGTTTAAAGATAGGTGTCCTTTACACCCTGTATACAGGTGTGACAAGGTTAAACTGTCTACTACGCATATATTATACATACATCAAATTAAGAAACCTAGAAAAATAAAAATGGCTGGGAATCCAACCTTTATTTATGGTCTAAACATCGAGGGAAGTGGAAGGAATGGGTGTGAATGGGCAAAAGACTCCCCGTCCTTTGCCCAGGAGTGATACAGTGCGCACAAGCAAAAAAAAAACAAGTCGGATTGCGGCTGTGGCGCTCAGTAAAACTTCATACAGGGGCTGTCTATCTCCATAACAAGGAAGTTCCCAGGTAAAGTCTAGAATATATAAGGAGAAAATTTTCCCTGGGTTTTATGGTTTAACAGACCTAAACCCAAATCATCATCGTATCACACCACTCAATAAATATGTACTTCTTTCTTACCCTCGACAGCTAAGCCGGTGATGAGTATGACAGTTGCGTACGCGCACATAGCTCAGACGCGGCCGCTGTCCCCCTCGCGCGTCATCCTGCCCCGCTTCTTCAGACCGTCCCTCACATCCTCAAGAGCCACCGGTGAGTATGGACCTGGGAGTACAGCAGGGACCAGGGTTTTAGCAGTGGTAGACCTTTTTGTGAAGGAGCTCGTCTGGGAATGTACTACCGGACGTACCTATTTCTGCCGCAGAGCAGCGTTGCTGTGTTCCGGTGTGAAGGGTATGTGTGCCGGTGTAATTACAGGCATATGACACATTTCAACTTTGTCTCTGGGATGGCAGCGTATTAACAAGGCCTCTGGTATTGCAGATGTGTATTGGTAGCGGTGACCACTTAACATCAGCTGTCGGCTGGTTTGCCATCCAACGATATAAAAAAGAGATTTTCAAAATGGAGGGCACAGGAACAGTAATGGGGTCGACCACCAGCGTAGTTAAGGACCTTATTTACAGATTACGAGCGTTTACGCCGTATCTCCGGCATTTCATACAACCTAGTAATAGGTACCATCACGCCTGTATTCCCCGAAGGGTTAGGCAGAGGTGCACCAATGTACACCCACAGTTCGCCGGTATATTTAGGTCCCATGTAATAGGGGGCGAGCCTATTGCCATTAACCGGGCACAAATCCAAACTCCGAGCTGCTACTGAGAATTTCATAGAAAAACCCAATAACACTTTTTGCTCGATTTGGGAATCGAACCCAGGACCTCTAGCGTAGCAGTCGTGCTTAGGACCACTAGGCTAACGAAGCAGTTCGGCTAGTAATAGGTACATTTAATAGTAACGTAAAATTATTTTATCTGGGAAGGGACCTGGATATTTATTTAGCCGGCCATACCCAAGTCCGCCTCTTGGCTGCTATCAAATATTTTCCGAAAACTGTGGACTGCGTTACGCCCACTTCTGATTGAACACGTCTTATCCTTGCAGATTCTCAAGAAACCAAATTCGGACTTTGGAAAGAGAAGAACATACCACCTCCACTGCCGCCAATCGATTTTGACCCTTGAAAGCGCCGCCATTTTGAACGGTACAAGTGACACTGACAGTTTGAAACGTCAGAAATTCGGATGCATGTGTAAAATGGAATTTAAGATTCATTTTACTATGCATTATTTATTGATGAAACAAATTAGTCATTTAATTAGACTTATGGACATTGCTTCGGATTCATACATTGGAATTTATTTTGTAGCGATATCTAGACCGTTACATACGATTTTTTCAGCAATAGAATTTAGAATCCCGACGACTGTCGGATAGTAGCCTACTAAACACAGCACCCCCGTCCATTTGGAATATCTTTCTTTTACAATTAAGGTTTTCCTATGTGTTCTTTAGATTTATAAAACAAAAAATAGTTACTAGTTTAAATAAAGCCCCATTTGTCATCATTAAAATTTCAATTTCAATCAATTGTGCAACATTTCCACAATACCTTTCCTTGCAACTTTTGTTGCTCTTTTTTCATATTTAAATGTTGCTAGAAATATATTTACGGAGCACATTAACAACGTTTGCTAATAAGCACTCGTGTTTATTGCTTTATATCCAAACCACAGACGTTTTTCCTGCCCATATTTCTCAAGGCAACGATACTTTGTAAATCCTTTGAAACCCTCTGCGAGAATCGATGTAATATGCAACTTGACTCAGGTAATATTCTTTTTAAACGTTTCAAAATTAACTCTCCACAGACAATGTAAACTAAGAATTGGGTAGGTGACACCACTAATCAATTGACATTCTTTTTATGAGCTGTCACTCCATAGATTTTATATGACAATACTAATCTGTGACGTCACTTGTGTGCCAACTCAATTCGCTAACTATTTATTGATTTCTAAGCAACAGAAAATCTAATTTTACAGTTATTTACAAAAATAGTGTTTTTTTTACAGAAGTTGTCTTGGAATTATTGTTTATTGGTGTCTACTACCTAATTATTTGACAGCATCCAAAGATTATTCATAAAGGTAGACACTTTGTTTCTCGGCGATTTCTGGCTAAACATTGTTTATATGTTTGTGTACAACCACTTTTGTATTTAAGTGTATTGTTATTTAATACTTTTAGATGTAGTATTTTAAGAAAGCGCTCTTAGTTATGATATATTTTATAAGTATTATTTTGCCGTGCGCAGTCGCACTGTAACTTTTGGTAAGTTGTGTAATAAAGTTCAGTGGTGTTAGCATGTGTGTTTTATTTTGAATTCAAATTCAAATTCATTCAAATTCATTTATTCAATTTGTGAACATAGTTGAGCTTCATACATACACCTACATACTTATTTATTTATTTATTTAACCATATTTAAGCTATCTTTACAGGCAACCCAAGACGATAGTTAAACATACACACTCACATATAATAATAGATAGGTTTTCACTAGGTACAACATACCCTATTAACACATAGGTACACATATTACACACTTCTGTAAGAAATTATAAACATTGCCACCTTTGTGAATTCATTCAGTGCACAGCTGAATAGATCTATGTCCCCTGCTATGAGGGCCTGCCATATGCCATATGCCTGCTATATGTAGACATTACATACATTTTCTCATATGGAGTAGGAAGAAACCACAGAACGGCACCTGCTACATTCCTTATATACAGTAGTTTAGGAGAAAATGTAGGTCACATACCATCAATAGCCCGTATTTATTTATATATATTTATTTATTTATTCCCCGAAGGGTTAGGCAGAGAGCGCACCACTTTACACCTTCAGTTCGCCGATATGTTTAGGTCCCATGTAATGAACTGCATTTATTGGCTACACACGACACCAGGTGCACACAAGAGTAAACCTAATAATAACACTTCTCGAGTTCTTGCTCGACCTGGGAATTGCTCTAGCGTTAGGATGTCTAGGACAGGGGTCTAAACGACTCCTGCCAGAGGCTCTACGCGGGGGGTCTTGAAGTCGATGGCCCTTTACGGGGCCCCGGGGTGTGGGCGCGGGGTTTAAGGCGGCTTGCCGCCCATTACCTGAACGCGTCCCAACGGGTGATCGCCTAAGGGTCATCCGAGGATACCGCACGATCTCCGGCGAAGCAGCGAGCCTCCTCGCCGGACTGCCACCATGGGATCTGGAGGCGCTGGTGCTCGCGCGCCTGCACGAGTGGCGCGCGGCGGTGCTTGGCCGGGGGGAAACTCCGCTGCCGCGGCAAATCGCCGCTCAGCGGACTGACCTCCGGCTCGATCTCATGGCGACATGGAGAGAGCGACTGTCGCAACCTCGTGCAGGGCTCGCCTTAATTAAGGCGGTAAGTTCCCTCTTTGAGGAGTGGCTAGAGCAGCGCCACGGCGGCCTCACCTACCGCCTGACGCAGGTCCTCACCGGACACGGAAGTTTTGGGAGGTTTCTGCACCTCATTGGGTGGGAGGAAACGCCCGGGTGTCACCATTGCGAGGACCGCCCCGAGGACACGGTGGAGCATACTTTGGCGGTGTGCCCTGCTTGGGCGGAGCACCGCCGAGTCCTCGTGGCGGCCATCGGCGGCGGCGAACTCTCGCGTCCGGCACTGGTTCAGGCCATGGTCCGGAGCGAGAGGGAATGGGAAGCAGTCACCTCCTTCTACGAGGCTGTAATGCTAGAGAAGGAGGTGACGTGAAGGGAGAGGGATAAAAGTCTCTTGTCCCAGCAGCCGCCGCTGGGGACGCTCCGGGCGTCGGGAGCCAAGAGACAAAAATTAAAATAAAAAATGACGCTTAGGAGCACTACGCTGGGTTATCGAGTCAGTTGTAATAATATGTATTCTGTACCTATGCTTAACAACTGTTAACCTTTTCACCAAAAACACACGGGCGAAACAGCCACGCGGACGAAAGAAGTATATTTTTTTATACTTAGATGATACGAGTACTTATTAAGACCTACCTGTATTTTACATACATACATACATACAATCACGCCTGTATTCCCCGAGGGGTTAGGCAGAGGTGTACCAATGTACACCACAGTTCGCCGGTATGTTTTTTTGTTAGGTCCCATGTAATAGGGGGCGAGCCTATTAGAATAGAATAGAATAGAAATCATTTATTTCAGACTGTAGTAGGTCCATATTAGGTTAGTAACAATCAGACTTATGAACTATGTTAGTACAACATAAAAATAAATAAAAATAACAACAATTAAAACCTGAGGGCACACGACGAGGTTTCACAGGTTTTAATTGTTGACCCTCGTCCAGTGCCTCATAATGGGACAGTCGGCATCCAGTCGCTCTGCCACTACCCTCAAGAGGCTGTTGGGACTGCCCCGCACGCGCCGCATCAGGGAGCCAATTCTTTTGCGCAGTATAGCATGGAAGCCATCTACCTGGGCTGCCGCAAACATCCCTGATGCACTACAGTAGCGTGGCAGCCCCATCAACGCCCTGAATGCATTATTGTATTGGACCCGCAAGGCACTGAAAGCTCGCTGAGTGTATTTGATCCATAGGCTGATCGAGTAAAAGGACTGGCAGTATGCTCTAAACAAAGTCCTTTTCACCTGGTCATTACACCGTGCAAACCTACGGGCCAGCCTATTGCCATTAACCGACATTGACATATGACCGCTGTTGAGACATTTACATACTTTTAGTTTATTCCTTTTTATAATAATGTAACTACTTTATTTCTTTATTTTCAATGACAGACAGCTTGTGTTATATGGAGTAACTTAAACGACTTCTATAATCTATCACGATTGACTTATTTTTCATTAACATTCATGTTTGTTGATATTACAGACAAAAATATTTTTTGAAAAATATCAAGATCGTATAGTGTAATTTCCCCGGTATTGCAATCTACAAATTTTGATTTCCCTTTTTGCCATGACTTTCTGGCACACCTGTACGAGAGTTGAGGGCCCACTTTGAACGAAGATATACAAAGTAGGACAGCGTTTTAAGATAATATCTTGTTTTCACAAATTTTGTTTGGCATTGGATTAGATTTTGGCATATAAGTCTTTTCTGTAGTGTGCATAGTTTATCAGGTACAGGTGGGCCCTCAATCCTCTATGTGAGAACTGAGGGCCCAACTTTTCGGTCTATATCTCTCTTATTAGAGTTTCACAAAATCTGATTCCAACTTTCACAATTCTTTGGAAATGTTCACTAAATCTTAAGTGCATTTTCAAAGAAATTTAAAAAAGTGGCCCTCACAGCACACGCACATCAAATCCTAACTCCGAGCTGATACTGAGAATTCCATAGAAAAACTCAATATCACTTTTTGCTCAATCTGGGAATCGAAACCAGGACCTCTAGCGTAGCAGTCGCGCTTAGGACCACTAGGCCAACAAGGCAGTTGCACCTGTATTTTAAAAATGTTAAAAATCAAGATTCTTTGGTAGGTACTAAAAACGTGATACGGGGTTCTTACACCCCCCCGGGTGTAAGAAAATGCGGTACTAGCGGTACTCCAAGACACGGCGCGTATTGTTAGGAGATTCTTTTTTTAGGAGCCCTGACCACCGGTGGCTTGGACACTATTATTAAAATATATTTTAATAATAGTGGCTACGTGTTAAATACATCAGCTGAACCCAAAACAATTGTTTTTGGATTTTTTGTCGATTATTTTTGTAAGTTTGTATGTGCGCGCATAACTTTAAAACTGCTGCATCGATTTGAACAAAACTTTTTGTAGATGTTGGCAGTAACCTGAAGCGCCACCAAGGTTGGTTACAGAATACAGAATATGAAGTACTTCCAGCAGTTCCACCTGATATTGTCGCGATAGATCACTATAAAGCACGTTGTAGGCGTGAAAATGTTTGGGAATGTTACGATGTTTTTGTCACTAAATATGATAGGCATTCCTTTTTAATAACATAATACTTAAGGGCTAACCACACATTTCCGGGAACTCGTCCCGGCCGTGTTCCGTCAGGGATGGGGAAAAAATCGGTTACGTACAAATTGTATGAACTTGATCACACAGCTCCGTGTCAGGCGTCAGTGTCCCGGAACACGCTCGGTCGCACGAACGCTCTGACAGTGCTATCCGATTTTTCCTACAGCTCACATACCCAAATACGTTTTGCCTGCCTTCTTGTTTTGCAGTTTGTCTTCTTGGTCATCTGCTTCTTCTTCAAATAGCGCTATTGCAATCAATGCTAACTTTTCTTGGTTAAACAAAGACATCGTGACAAGTGTGCGTATCAGAAAGAAACAGATTACACTGATACCGATTTCTCTGATATGTGTGAACACGGGTGACTGATGGCACGTGCCTGACGGGAACTCTGAAACGGACAACTCGGAACACGGATAGCCCTGACCCGGAAATGTGTGGATAGCGCTATAGCTGTAGGCCACCGGTACGCTGCCATAGATTGATCGCCTAATCAAGCGTAATTGCAATGTTAAAATAAGAGTTTTGCTTTTTTAGTTCACGCCTAACCGTTCATTCTATCATCAGAACAGCTAGATTTTATAAAAAATTACAGAAAACAATACAAACATGAAAATCTTTTTAATCAAATATAATAAACGTAAAAATTAACAAATTTTCTTGACCTCTGGCTTCTTCTGGAACCTCTGCCAGACATCTTTCCACAATTTATTTGGATTCAAGTATTCGAATACTTTTACGCCAATAATATCACATGTTCTTTCAAAGAAGAATACCCATAGGGTGCTGAATAGGAAGTGACGCGATGTCCTTCTGAAAATTGAACGGTTTATTGGTGCCCATATAGACATGATTTACAATAATAATTATCAAACTCCTTCCTACAGCTTTTCTTCTGCCGCAACGAAGAACGCACCATAGATCAAATGTTTTTTTTTTAACTAATGTCAATCTGTCAAATTATTTGGACAGCCATAACAAAAAAAACAAGGCTTCAAAGAGTTTGTAACGCACTTCATTTTTAGTTAATTTGGAATTGCTTTTCCAATAGGAAGCTACGGTTACATATTAAAAAATCAAAACTTTCTCGAGCAAATTTCAAAAGAACAATAAACGAAATAACAAAATTTGAATGACCAAATGTTTTATTTAGAAAAAATGTTAGAATCCCAATGTGTGTAACATCAAATGAACGACAGATCAAAAGTTGCTAGATGTAATTGTAAAATATCAAATCATAACTTATCTAAATAATAAAATAATTGACCTATTTTCTTGCTCTAGAGGCTTAAAAGGGACAGTAGAAGAGGGGCTCAAGGGTTTACAAAAAAACAACCACGAAGTGGATGCCATCCCCTTCTAACCTAACCTGTCCGAGTCGGGGTGCCGCAAGTCTTAAATCGACACCTCAGACCAACAAAAAAGGGAAGGAAGGGCTGGGCCGGCCCCCGCGAAACCGGCTCCGGCAAGGCCGGCGCCGGTGCAAAATGCGGAGCCCACGAGGAGGGGCAAGGCGGCATCCCAGCCGCCTCCGCCCCCTCCGCCCCCTAATCCCAACCCTCCGGCCACGGAAGCCGAATGGCAGGTGGCCGGGGCTAAGGAGAAGGGGCGCAGGGCGGCCAGATCGGCCAGAGCGGCCACCAGACGGGCGGAGGAGCGGCGGCGACGCGGTGAGCGCAAAGCCGCGGCCAGGCTTCGCGCCCCGAAATCCGCGGCTGTAGTGGTCACGCTACAGCCGGAGGCGGAAAAGCGGGGCGTGACATATGCGCAGGTGCTCACCAGGGCCAAGGCGGCCATCAACCTTGGCGAGATAGGGATCACCGGCCTCCAGCTTAGGGTCACCGCAACTGGGGCCCGAATGCTGGAGATCCCCGGCGCCACCAGCGGCCCGTCCGCGGACGCTCTAGCTGAGAAGCTTAGAGCGTCCCTAAACGCGGACGAGGTGCGGGTGTCCAGGCCCACTAGATGCGCAGATCTGCGCATCATGGGTCTGGACGACTCAGTTTCCGCGGAGGAGGTGGTGGCCGCCGTCACCAGGGCGGGTGAATGCCGTGCCGAAGAGGTCAGGGCAGGCACCATCCGCCCAGAGCGCACGGGCATGCAGACCATTATGGTCAGCTGCCCAGTGACGGCGGCTAAAGCCATTGTTGGGGGGGGCCGCTTACTGGTGGGCTGGGTGTCGGCGCGGGTTCGCCTGCTCGAGCCCAGGCCCCTGAGGTGCTACCGTTGCCACGTGGGGAAGCACGTGGCATGTCGGTGCGCCTCGGAGGTGGACCGCAGCGCCCTGTGTTTCCGCTGCGGTCAGCCCGGTCACAAGGCCGCGGTTTGTGATGCCCCGCCGCACTGCGACGCATGTGCGGGGGCTAACAAGCCGGCCGATCACCGGGCTGGGGGCAAGGCCTGCGCCGTACCCGCCAGGTCCAGGGGAGGGCCCCGCGCCGCCGCCGCCGCCGCCGCTGCCGCCGCCACCGTTGCCGTGGCCGCACCCGCAGCCGCCGCTGACGCCGCGTCCGCCGGCGCAATGGATTGCCAATAACGGCACCATTGCGCCTCCCGCAGGCGGATACCGTAGACACGGTCTGTGGGCGGTGAGCAATGGGTAGCTCACCGTCCGTACGTTATTTAACGACAGACCGTGTCGACGGCGCGTTCATGTTCCGCGCAAAGAGGTGTCAGCACATAGAAGGGGCCACTAAGGGCCAAGGCCTACCGGGGCTGCGGGTTGTTCGAAAGAGATACCGCGCCCCCGGAACGCAAAGGGCACATGAAGGAACATAGATGGTTTTTAGTCAGTAAAAGTCTGACACACCCCTCCCGTCCTGGGCGGGGCGGGAGGGAGTGTCAGACTTAGATGATAAAGACCAACAAAAAAAGAAAGACGGCGCGCCGCGAACATCAAAAGTGAAGCCACTTTTTACCCGACTGCGACAGAAGGAGGGTTATGTTTTTCGAGGGTATGTTTGTATGTATGTATGTATGTATGTATAATTGTTTGGCACGCTCTGCAGGCTGAACGGCTCGATGGATTTTAGCTTGAAAGGTGTCGTTAGATTCGTATTTACTGTGAGAATGACACTGGGTACATCAAAATAAAAAAAAACAAAATGGCGGATTTTTGGCGCCAAATTCAAATGTTTGGCTCGCTCTGCAGGCCGAACGGCTCGATGGATTTTAGCTTGAGAGGTGTCGTTAGATTCGTATTTACCGTGAGAGTGACACAGGATTTATTAATTATTTTTTTTTAAAACACTGAAAAAATAAAAAATAAAAAACGGTAATTTAAAAAACTAAAAAACCCGACTGCTATTCTTTAAAAAGCCTTAAAACAAGACAAATTGTAGCAGTCGGGGCCCATTCGGGACCATCTGCAATGTAATATAGGTATGTGCTCTCAATTCACTCACCCTCCATTTCTAGAATGGGTCCCGACTGCTACAATTTGTCTTGTTTTAAGGCTTTTTAAAGAATAGCAGTCGGGTTTTTTAGTTTTTTAAATTACCGTTTTTTTTATCTATGTGTGTATCGAAGGGTTGCCATTTGTTAAATTTTTTCCCTATAATTTGGGGATATTTTTGTGGGTAGCACTAGGATAACAATGTACGAGTAAGATATTGTTGAGTATGGTATTGTACCACAATAGTTGCGAAGGACTCCAAAAAAAAACATATTTTCAATCAACTTTATTAAATTCAAAAAGCCATCGAAAACCACGCTGGTTTTCGATGGCAACCATTCTGGATCATTCCGACTATTTCTTATAGCTACTATCCATTTATTTTTTATTTCATTATTAATTGGAAACCTAAAATATTAAATACATAAAAAGAAAAAAAACTAGTAGTAAGAAATCATAATTATTTATATTAACCGAATGGGGAAATTTTAAATCGTATTATGGCAACCCTCACACTTTATGTCACTGCTTTCGTTCGTTGAGGTTTTGTGTTCCGAGTAACCTAAAATTCACAGTTTATTAATAGAGAAACGATGTTATTTCATGTACTTACAAGTGAAAAGTGATTCTGTGAGACTTTTTATGTAATTTGCTGTTGTTTTTGCAACTTTTCACTACACAGGAAGGCATAATTCTATGTTTTAAATCTAAGTTTACTTGACGGCGACTCGTGACCAAGGAACATATTTACTCTAGGGAGAAGAATGTCAACTTAGTACAAAAAATATGGTACGGTTTTTGGCGCCTCCTGGTGGACGCCCCCGAAAACTTATGAAAGCGGGAAATTCAAAATTGGTTTTCTTTGAGATATATTTTTAAAGCTAGCCACAAAAGCAGAACTGAGAAACTGTAACCGTCGTTACATTATTGTATAAATTCACTAGTTACAATTTTTCAGTTCTGCTTTGGTGGTCAAGCAGCCTTATTGTTAAAAATAATATAGATTGTGAATACAAGACAGTTCTTGCTTGTAGAAAACTTTGAATATTGTCAAAAATTAAGTTTGTAGTTTATTTGTAAGAGTCAAAGCTTCATAGTAGGTATTTTTAAAATAAAAACAGCAGTTTGACCTTTAATTCAGAAGTACTTTTATTAAAAATTACACACTACCTTAATAGGCACAATCAAAATTCAAATTTATACATAACAAACCAACAACATAAAACGTAAATATGGGTGATGTTTATAAATTCCTCCTTTAGAAGGAACCATCGCTCTACTCAACGTCGGTAATGGCGAGGATATTATAACACTTAACGTTGCACTATCAGGAGATGATAACAAGAGAATCTACAAGAAATAACATGCGCTCGCGCCGGTATACATTATTTTTGAGAATTTGTCACAGAGTACAATAGTACATTTTTAATATTTTATAGACTGAAATGTGAAGTGGGGCTGCCAGGTACATGTAACAAAATCTTACCCACCTAATGCTATACGAGCGTATTTATATTTTGCATGAATTACAAATTTATATTTATTAATTTTAAATAATATTAACCTATATTCAACACACAACAACACAACCTATAAATCAGTCGAAATAATATATTTCATGTTATTTATTAATTCATAATTTGAACTAAAATGTTACTAAAACTACCAAATGGTAGCTTTTTAACACGTGTGCACCTTTTCTGTTTTATGAATGTTGCCATCATTGAAAACGTCATTATTAGAGACCGAATTTTTTAGGTCGCACATAATAACGAAGAATATGGCAACACAGCTCTAGCCCCCGTAGGTATGACACGGTTTACCCAATGAGACGACCCCGCCTGCTCGTGACGTACTAAGAGTGATGAGCATGGTTTTAGTGTAGGTGTGTGCGTGAGCGTGTATGTTTACTTGCAGGAGCACGGTTTTATGGCTTCACTTTTGATGTTCGCGGCGCGCCGTCTTTCTTTTTTTGTTGGTCTGAGATCGACACCTGCAATTTAAAACGTTGTAACTCATTTTTCACTACTTTCCAAGAGAGTGATTTCAATATTCAAAATATTCTCACTTTGTTCCTATAAGTGCTAGCGCCTTCCAATTTTGTAAATATAATTAAAAAGGTATTATCTACATTGCTGTATGACTAATAATTATGTTGTTTCCTTATGTATTTTATATGTTTTTTGACTTACAATGATTTTTCACTAAAAACGGGTTTCCAAATTACAGTTGTAACTCAGACATACCTACAATGCAATTTTAAAGAAAAATAAGTAAGAAATCTTACCAAGAAAAAAAATGGTATCTTATGTTACAATTATTGTTTTGTAAAATTATTATTACTTACCACGGGAAAACGTGTGTGTAACTAAAGATACCTTTTTTTCAGCGTAAGTGGACGACTAGTTACAATGTTTTTATGCTAGGTAAAATCGTAACGGGAGTGAAATGGGTTATGAGGGTAGTCGCAAAAGAAAGAGCATTTTTTTCTTAGTAAACCTGTGCATAAAAGTCATTTTCGATAAAAAGTGAGTTACAATGTTTTAAATTGCAGGTGTCGAAATAATAATTAAATTACAAAGTATGTATCTACTGCTTATATAAAAAAGGGAAGCTCATAGGGCATCAAAAATCTCATCCGCATCGGTGTCAACGGGACAAGTACCGAAAAGGCTGGCAGCATTGCCACATAGTATGGCAATGCTGATTCAATGCTTCCAGTAGCAGCCGCCCCAGCACAACACGTCGTGCTAGGAAGATGGGATGGCGCAAGGGTGTCGACGCATGTTGCATCCCACACCAAAGGCCTACCCAACTTCCAAGGCATTGTGGTCATCCCATCTGGTCACTATTTTTAATCATAAAAGAAAGCTGTCAAATAATGTCGTGATGGCCCAGTGGTGGGTTCGCAACCGGGCACGGGCAAGTACCAATGTGACTTTCTATTCATATGTGCTTTCTAAGTTTATCTTGGACATCACTGACATCGGTAACCATTTCAGAGGCCCTTGAGGCGGTTTAGAAACTCTGACACTAGGGTGTGTGGGGTCGTTAGACCTTACTGCCCACACGATAAAGAAGATGTCAAATACTCGTTTTGACGTATTGACTAAGAACGAATTTATATCAATCAGAATACTAGCATTCAAAATGGATGACCATTTTTTGAATTGCGCGTTCTGACAAGTTTTTTTTATACATTTAGAAAGGTATTGCTGTATGTATAGTGTTTGCCTCTATTCTTTTTCTGAGATACTTATATTTGTTATTTATTCCAAGAATCTATCTATTCTATACAAACACTAATTTAATAACGCTGAATATATTTTTTTGACTGCCTCGTTAGCCTACTGGTCCTAAATGCGACTAGTACGGTAGAGGTCTTGCGTTCGATTCCCAGGTCAAGCCAAAACTGTTATTGGGTTTTTCTATGAAATTCTCAGTAGCAACTCCAAGTTAGGGTGTGTACCCGGTTAATGGCAATAGACTCACCTATTACATGGGCCCTAACATTCCAGCGAACTGTGGGTGTACATTGGTACTCCTCTGCCTAACCTTTCGAGGGACACAGGCGTGATAGTATGTTATAAAAGAAAAACACCAATTGCAGCAGATATGTATAATTTTAATACAAAATCTAACATAAGTTCCGTACAAATTATTTACTAAGTGTTTTTATAAAATCTAAATAGAATAGTCTTACGAATAATCATCAATTCGTTAATTTACATTATATTGTATTTTCATAGATTCAGAATTGGTTAAATACCAGAAATTATAAAAGTACATTCGACAAATAAAATAAGTGTGCAGGCAACTAGCGACATCTGTGGTTTTATGTGAGAAGTTCTTACACAACTTTGACCTTTGAAAATATTACAATAATTATTATTATTTTGGTCGATCGAAAAAGGCTAGATGTTCTTACCATGCACACAGAATACCTGTGTGCATGGTAAGAACATCTAGCCTTTTTTTCGCGACTGTTTAAGACAGTGAGCGAATAATTTGTAATATTTAAGATTTAATATATACAGAAGCAATAAGGGCATCAGAACAGCTGATTGGAGTCAACAGCAGTCTAGAATAGCAATTTGAATTTATTATATTATTTTTACATAAAAACGACATCACGAAGGAAATAATCGGACGATTTGGTGGGCTTTCCTCAGGGCTGGCAAGACGTAGCGCAAAGTCGCTACAGACGGAAGGAATGAAGGAAAGCCTTTGCTTAGCAGAGGGACAAAACGGGCTAGTTATAATAGTAAATTTCAATCACTTGTGAAGTTCCGCCATTGAATTTCAATAGATCTTAGATATTTAAACTGAGTTGGTTGCCAGTTGCCTGCAAAGTTGTGTGATTCTGGAAAAAATCTTCCACGGTATATTTAGGTGAAGTGAGTGTGTGATGAGGTATCTATCCTTAGCATCAGGGGGATAACAACTCGCCTCAGGTTCACTCAAATTCACCTCAAAAGATTCTATACAGAACACACCTACTAGTAATTCTTTTTGTCGCGTGTACAATAAAACAAATAACAAATATAGCACTGCCCGCCCACGTCAGACGATCGACGACCGATTTTTTGTCGGAGAGAACGGATCATATGAATTGTAATATACTAACGACACGTCCGACAAAGTTATCGGTCCCATAAAACTATGGATGTATTGAACGGCCCGATAATCGATCCGACAAAAAGATCGGACGTGGGCGGAGGCTCTTTAACCACATTTTTAAGCAAGAATATTATTACACTGTCGTGCAAAACAGCCCGTTCACTTTTCTATAGGAATGTCTCAGTTCGTTTTGTAATAATGTTTAAAATATTTGAACGTGTGCATTTATTTTGCACGACAGTTTTGTGTGTTACGATAATTTTAGTGGACATAGGAAGTTTATAGAGCAAACTTGGCTTTCAGACATGAGTTTTAGTCCTCAAAATATAGTACGTGAAAAATTGCACCACTTAAAAAAAGGTAATAACAGTCTGTGCAGATTAATTGATAATGATTTAAAACACAACAAGAATAGAGTTGAAAGTTGCGTGCAACATTCAGTACCGCGTGTAATTATATCTTGTATACAATTTTCAACTATATTAGTGAAATATTTTAGTTTATTTTGAAAATTAATTTGAAAAAACTCTTCCAGTATATTGCTGTATAGTTTGCGGTGACGCTTACACGTGATTTAAACATAACAATCACTTGAAACTTAACCGGTTCGGCACATTCGGTTTTGTTTTGAGAATGCCGAACCGAATGTGCCGAACCGATTTTGTGTTAAGCGAAATTAATTAGTAAAATATGGGGGAACTAAACAGTTCTACCTACACCTTGGAAAACAAGTGAGATGTTATGTTTATAGTCCGGTAGCAGCTAGCTAGTTCTCAAAAAACAATAAACAAAGGAGATGGCTAAATGGAAGTATCGACCACTGCCCCACTGCCCCATAGTAATATATAAATATGGTACCTAGCACAATGTAATGCTGAATGGCTAAATATTAGTATTTCATGTAAAACAAGTTTCAGGTACTTTTAGGGAATAATAATAAATAGTAAAATAATATTGCCTAAAAAGGAAAGAAGCTGTGTGTGACAGTATATAATTTTCTCCAAATGACACTTTAACATTTTCGAAAAAGAATAAAATTAAAACGAAAATGAGGTTGTATATTTATAAGCGAATGGTTGTGATGAAATAGTTTTTCATCACAAAATTCAGGTATCCAAAACATATTTGCTAATGAAGATTTTCTTCTCAATTAAAATCGATATAAGTTATAATACAGCATACTTCATGTTAATTTACTTTTTAAATCAATCGCGTGTTATGTGTGTTATTATAATGCTATTAAGTATGGAAGACCCACGTTTTGTTTCATCAAGTCAACATACAAAAATGCTTTTTATTTTTTTTACTTGCAATATAACTTAAGATTTGTTTTTAAGATTATTGCATTATGCTTTTTACACAATTCTGTGTGTTATAGTTTTAAAAAGAGCAAGATTTTTTCTTTTCTTTTCCAAACGAAACGAGGCTATATAATTAGGTCGAGTTATATGGTTCCGACGGCTTTTCCTTCATAAGGGCCTGCGCCCACGACCGAGAATCGGCCCGATAATCGGCCCGATTCTCGGCTGTTTCTTCTAGCCGGCGAAGAAATCTGTCAAAAAAACGGCCCGATAATCGGGCCGATTATCGGTCGTGGGCGCAGACCCTAACATAACCTGATAAAGTAACAACCAAATAAACTCGCATTTAGAGCACGTACTAGCTATGTTAGGTTTAATAATGTATATGGAAATAACACATGACTGGAAAAGGTTGTTTACAACTGCCTCTAACTGCCAAAAAATCTGTTGCCTAGCAACGGTTTGTTTATTCTTTTTCAAATGTGGAGAAATGTCAAACATGGTCTGTCAAACAAAAATAGCTTAAAAAGCAATTGAGATACTTTATTATGTTTAATAGTTCACGAAAGTGCTAGGAAAGTATTAAACACTACATAATTTATGAATGATTTTTTAAATATCATGAGGTTATGTAAGATTCTTATACATTCCAAGTGCTGACTGCCCCTGGGGCAGTCATTTAGCCATCACCTTTACACCTTTTCAGTAATTTAAAACAAAACCTTATTTATAAGTGGTGCAATATTTTTACAATGATGTTACAACCTTTTTATAATATTTAGAGCGAGCGCACACTGCAATACTACGTGATTTTTAAATCAATTTTTAGTATTTCTTTGTTTTATCGTATAAAGTCAAAGTAAGTCGCGTTTCTGCGATTCCATTAAGTATCGTAATAAAATCTCAGTGTGTGCTCGCTATTAAGAGAACATTATCGACAGCGCGCTGCTAAGGGACTGTGAACTGTCCACACCGAGACGCGTCGCGTCACGTCTCGGTGTGAACTGAGCCTAAGGTTCTGATAAAGTCCTCTTAACATATTGTTTGTTACACAAAAAGTTAGTAAACACGTAGAATAAAACTACGGGGGGGAAGGCATCGTAACCAACAGTTCTACCATAGATTCAGAATCTACGTATATGATTTTAGACTCCAGTGGTAACATTTTAGCCGGTTATAAAAAAAAATGTGCTGTGTGTAAAATCTGATGTGTGATGGAACAAAAGATTTTTCTGATAATTTTTGTCCGCTGTTTCATACAAAAGTTTGTATCGAACAGCCGACTTTTTTTGAAGTGAATACTTCCCAAGTAACAAAATAATGTCATATAAAAGGTACAATAACGTTTTCAATTTAACTTTCAGTCATACCAAAACGTTTTATAATAGTTTTTTAGACGTGAATATAACGCGGGTTTGGGCGCAGATTATATAACATTTCAATTGTGTTAAGGTCGTGTTGCAGTCGCGTTAGCGACAAATTATGTTGAGTAAAAGTCACGTAGACGTTGTGAGTTTAACTAATAAGGTTTGTAATCGTTTCTAGTAATACCAATGAATAACTATATCATCGTATGAGAGAGTCAGCGACAATTTGTGTGACAATTTATTGTGTTATGGCAAAACTTATATCATAAAGTTAAGTAAAATGTCGTATGAATCATTATTAAGAATTCTTTAATATAGAGAAAGCATATTGCGGTGGAAGATGAAGAGCGATGACTTATACATGGGAATTAAATTTTTTTGATGATATGTATGGTTATCTTTGTCAATATTTTCATGGGCCTTCATAATATTGGAGTTTTCATATTGTTTATAAAAATAAAATATATTAATTGACATCAATAGTTTCGGCCATATTGCCAATAGACATTGGGCGACTGCATTTCGACCTTTAAATAACTTTTGGTCGTATACATGTTTTTATACGATTTATGGCGTCCACCATGACGGTTGCAATTAGAGTTCTGCTGGAAAATAGTAAAACCCTTTGCGTGTAGTCATGGAAATACTTCTGTTTTATTTACAGGGACATCATGGTGATTCTGGCTTTGATAAGCTTGTGAATCTCTCATTAAGTTTTTCACATTTTAGTTTAGTCATAGATTTGGCACACGTTGTAGGAATATAAAATAATTAGTTATAAAAAAAAAACATAAATTTAATGAAACAGGACCACTAAGTTATAGAAAAGATACTAATAATCGCTTAAATAATCAATTGGCATATATAAGTTATCCTTACTAATATTATAAATGCGAAAGTAACTCTGTCTGTCTGTCTCTTCTTCACGCCTAAACCACTGAACCGATTTCAATGAAATTTGGTACAGATATAGTCTGGGACCCGAGAAAGGACATAGGATAGTTTTCGTCCCGGAAAGACCCCGGGAACGGGAACTATTAATCCACGCGGACGAAGTCGCGGGGAAAAGCTAGTATTAGAGTAAAGTTTCAAACTAAAAGTTATTTAAAGGTTTAGTATATGACCTATTATGAAGATTGTATAATAGTTAACTATAAAATCATTACATAACGGTTTGTTATTTAAATGTTGAATAAAAGGTTCTAAATTTACGGAACAGGGCGCTCATCACTATTGTCCGACTGAAACGTTTACTCGACTTAACATTATATGACCGTCGTATAAATTAATTGAGACGACGTTTACCAGACGCATTAATATGACTTAAATATATATAACTAATACGTCGAACTGAATACTATTTTACAACAGTTTAGTTGCTTCAGAACTATTTCAAACCCCTTACATGACTGTTAGTCGTATAATTGTAAACTTATATAACATTTTTGCTAGTTGGGTTATTTATCTGGTTGAGCGATTTTAAGGAAAAGGCAAAACTAACGAGTTCGCATCACCGACATGAAAACGTGATCGCGTCACCGACATAATAATGTGATCGCGTCACTGACATGATCTTGAGACGATAAGTATTCACTTGTATCAGCAGTCCCATAACTACATATTTTCTTTTAATAACTGACGAAACATGTCATCTCTGCAAAGACTATAATAACATACTAATATACTATCCATGGTAAAAATGTCCGTTACGTTGTCCCTTCCAACCAATATAACATAAAATAAAAACGTTTTCATAAACACGAAGTATATTTTGGTTAACTATGTTTTTTTTTACTTTTTCAAAATATCAAGTACAGAGGCGTGCATAAAAATAGGCCCACCACCATTTTTATCACAGAAACAACGTTACTTTTCATTTTGAAACAACATTTTTCAATAAACGAATAAAAAAATGCAACAAAAAAAAATATTAATGAAATTAAAAAATAATTATGAAAAGATCAGATTTTTACACATAACGAGATTAGTAAATCTCTAAAATCCACCACATTGCAACAGCAACATATCTTAAGGCCATTTTTTCATAAATCCACTGACCAATTTCTCGTGCTCGCCAGTATACTGCGACCTATTTTATTGCACTCCAGTGTACCAAGCATGACGTACATTATGTGCGTTAATAATAAGTACAAAAGTCTTCACCTGGCATTACCACATATTTAAGATGTCTATGTGTGAATGGGACATTTTAGACACTTCCGGTACCAACTATATCCGAATTAAATTTGAACACGATTCGAATACAAAACCTTTCAAACCTTCACCGGTTTTAAAACCACAATCGAAATTCAAAATTGCTTTAAACCATTTCCGCGTTCTTTACCAATTCAAAATACAAAACATTCCAATTTCAAAACCATTCGAAACCTCAGTTCCTTTTCCAAATTCAAAACACAACCGTCTCAACCGAAATCGTATTCCAAAATTCCAATTTCAAAACTGCCAACTGTATAAATCCAGTTACCACATTCCAAATTCAAAATCCGGTCCCACCACACTTAGAACTATCAGACCCAGCAGAACATACCCGTTAATAGCTTCAGAACCGCTCTAGTAGAGCGGCTTACTAATCACTGAGCCTCCTCAACCTCGGGTTCCGCCACAACCTCCGGAACCTCTTCATCCCTAACCCTATTAGCATCTAGCTCAATCACAGGATCCGCAGTAGCCTCTGCCAGATTTGTGACCGACTTCGACTTAAAACATTGGAAGTCGACGTGTCTGGACTTGGCCTCCTCCTTTTCCCAGGACATGTGGATGAAGGGGCGCTGGACGTAGTTGTAGATGACCTCTGCTCGACCTCCGGGGCGTTTGCGGACCTTCTCTTTGTATGTAGGGTACCCTTCGACACCGAGGCGGATTTTTTTGAGGCCTCGCTCCTTCATCACTTGTTTGGCTACGTCCCTGGAATATTTAAAGACAATGTTAGACACAGAAAATTTTGGACAAGAAATACTTGGAAATTACAAGTTGACAAAATTGACACATAATAAATAACTGGAAATTACAAGAATAGAAAATTTAAAACAAAAAAAAACTTCGAAATTACGAGAATATAAAATTCCGAGAAAAGAACATTTTAGATAAAGCCAAAAAATATTTAAAAATAACAAAAAAAAAATGACACTTAATAAATAACTGGAAATATCAGGCAAGAATTACTTGGAAATTAAAAGCCAATACCAACCAACCAATTTGACACATAATAAATTAGCCTAGTGGTCCTAAGCGCAACTGCTACGTTATCGGTCTTGGGTTCGATTACCAGATCGAGCAAACTGATAGGAATTTCATAGAAAACCCCTATGCTATGAAATTCTCAGCAGCAGCAGCTCGGAGTTAGGATTTGTGCTCGATTAATGGCAATAGGTTCGCCCTATTACATGGGACCTAAACATGCCGGCGGACTGTGGGTGTACATTGGTACCCTGCGGGGAATACAGGCGTGATCATAAGTACCAGGCAACCATAACACAAAACCACTCACCTATTCTCAATATACTTGAAGAACCTATAGAGCGGGGTCGACAGCACAGTCTGGGAGTACTCGTCCCCCATCTGAGGAGGATACTGTTCGTCCCACTCCACCGAGTCATCATCCAGTAGCACCACGACATGGCACTCTCTGTCCCCTCGCTGGGCTGACTCCACCATGAGGGGGAGGATCAGCCTCTCGAGGAAGGACTCGAACTGGCGACGCGCCCCCTCGTTCGAGAGCTCGTGGAGAAGACCTCGGAGGTTCTGCGAAAAATGGAGAATCTATTTATACAAACAAAAATAAAACAGCAAACCATCATTTAATTAAACAAATGGTACAGGGTGTCGGAATTTTTGAATGACTAAAAATAAATGCTTATCTACGAAATAAATATAACATATCATCATGCGACGCGCGCAAGCGCGACTGCTACGCTAGAGGTCTTGGGATTGATTCCCAGACCGAGCAAAGTGTTATTGGGTTTTTCAAAGAAATTCTTAGTAGCAGCTCGGAGTTAGGTTTTGTGCCCGGTTAATGGCAATAGGCGCACCGCTATTACATGGGACCTAAACATACCGGCGAACTGTGGGTCTATATTGGTACACCTCTGCCTAACCCTTCGGGGAAAACAGGCGTGATGGTATGATGAAGATGATGTCTCACCTGGCACCTGACGGTGTTAGCATCAAAAGGCACGAGGAGGTAGTCGCAAGCCTCCCTCAACTCCTGGACGGAGACGGTGGGGGGACAGCGGATGCTGCCCAGCCGGTAGTACTCGAGGATGGCTCTGAAGACCGTGGCTGATATGCCTTCAGCCACCTCGTACTCCCCTCGCTCGTTTGGATGGGTGAATTCTAGACCTGGAACAGAGGAAATTGTTCTTTAGACTAAGATAACTGCTGAGCGTGGAGTCCTTCTTGGGTTTGATTCCCAGGTCGAGATGGGTTGTTAAAATAGAAAGCTTTCCAAAAGGTTGTTTCGTATGGAGAAGAATGGCTAAGAAGCTGCATACATACTCTTCAACAAAAATGTAGTTTTACATTAATTAGATAATTATAAGAATGTAAGGACGATGTACTTAAAATAAAAACCACTAATATTCTCCAGACACATTTCGGTCACGGAGGATAATGTCAATGAAGACAAGGAGACATTACAGTGCACAAGCGTGTGCGCAAACACAGGCGCCCCCCCTTTCTCCTAACTCTCATAGTCCGATGAGACAGTCATCCAACGCAACTGGGAAGAAATCAGACGCAGGACCAACGACTTTACGTGCTTTGCCGAGACACGGGTGTGTCACACCACCAACTTCTAAACTCCGGGCTGATACTAAGAAATTTTGTAACTGAAAAACCCAATAACATTGCCCGAACTAGGAACCACTATAGTTACTACAATAACAGTAGCAACTCGGAGTTAGGATTTGTGCCCGGTTAATGGCAATAGGCTCGCCCCTATTACATGGGACCTAAACATACCGCCAAACTATAGCTGTACATTAGTACCCCTCTGCCTAAACCTTCAGGGAATACAAGCGTGATGGTACTACAATACGCACAAAGCAATGACCTACATATCAAGCAATGACAGCTAAATTAATTTTGTTTACAGACACACGGTGGCCACATAGCCACATATTTACAAAATTGTGATCGTAGACGATCACTGCTACCATTTCTGAAGACAATGAACCAGTGTGTGAGCCAATACTCACAATGATCGAATGTAGACTGAATGTCAACAAGTTTGTGCGTAAAAGAAACATCGAAACGAAAACGAACGAGGTTGTAGATTCACAACTGGGCACGGGCGAGTACCAATGTGACTTTTTCAAATTCATATGTACTTTCTAAGTTTATCTTGTACATCACTGACATCGGTAACCATGTCAAAGGCCCTTGTGGCGGTTTAAAAACTCTGACACTCGGGTGTGTGAGGTCGTTTAAACCGTACTGCCCACACGATTAAGAATATATACCATGACCATCACGCCTGTATTCCCCGAAGGGTTAGGCAGAGATGTACCAATGTACACCCACAGTTCGCCGGTATATTTAGGTCCCATGTAATAGGGGGCGAGCCTATTGCCATTAACCGGGCACAAATTCAAACTCCGAGCTGCTACTGAGAATTTCATAGAAAAACCCAATAACACTTTTTGCTCGACCTGGGAATCGAACCCGGGACCCGGGACGATTAAGAAGAATATCGAAACAAAAACTGTCATCATAGGCCACTTTCTGCCCGCTATTTCGTTCGCGTGTATTTTTCCGTTAGTTACTGCTCCGCTCCCGTGTGTCGTAGCGTGATGTTATATAGGCTATAATATTCCCTATGAATCTGGCTATTATAAACAACAATTTTTTTTTTCAATCTGACTGTTATTTTCAGTGATTATTAACGCGTTCAAACAAACACAGTAAATATTTTAAGGTTTATTCTATAAGTATAGAAGTATAAATTCAGTCCATAATTAGACCCTAGCGTAGAAATTTTTCGTACGTTCAAAAAATTAACTATTTTACTGTGCAAATATGGGTCATCTTCATATCAGCTGAATGGCGTCCACTGCTGGGCATAAGCCGCCCTTAAACGTTATTAATTTAATAAAGTGTATCGTGTTGGCCCAGTGATTAAGGAGCTAGCTCTTCATGTGTGAGTTAGCGAAATCAAAACCGAAAAAAAAAACGATATTCATATTATGTACTATCCATTTCATAAGTTATTTTGAACATCACTGACATTGATAAAAGATAACATCGTAAGGGAACCTAGACTTGTAATTAATATAAGTCTGAAATCGCCAATTCTCCTTGAGCAAGCGTGATGATCAATGCTTGTACCATCTTTTTATGAGAAGAGGTCTTTGCCCTGCAGTGAGACAATAGAAGGCTGGTATTCATCATCCGCCTAGCCTTTTCCCAACTATGTTGGGGTCGGCTTCCAGTCGAACCGGATGCAGCTGAATATCAGTATTTTACATGGAGCAACTGCCTGTCAGACCTCCACAACCCAGTAATGGGTAAAACGATACTCTTGGTAAGACTGGTTGTCAGACTTTCTGGCTTCTGACTAACAGTAACGACTGTCAAAGATCTACAAATGACAGCCGGGACCAACGGCTTTACGTGCTTTCCGAGGCACGGAGGAAACTCGCTATGGTAAATGGTCACCCATCCACAGACCAACCTCGGCAAGCGTGGCTTAACCCGGAAGATCGGTCTATGCGGCTGTAATTATTTAGCCACGAGCTCTTTACCCTCCTACCGAAGGCTGGTATTAAGTAATTAATTTAATTATTGAATTTTTGGCAGAACTAAGCTAACTTAATAACACAACTCATATCAATTAACGCAAGCAAAGTGTAGCAGACAAACTGCTCAAAGTCTGTGCAATAATGGTTCAAAAGTTCATTCGTTCAATTTTCGGGGTGACCGTCTACCCCTGCGGAGTGAATGACCTTCGGTTCAGACTAGACACTAGCTAGACAGTCATATTGAGTGAACTATAGCTTTTCTGCATCGCCAGTTCAAAGATGGTTGAGAATAAATACATTGAATAAGATAAACACTATTGAAAAGACATAAGAAAGAAAAATACGCAATTTCGTTTGCTTGGATGACATATTTCTTTCAGTTTTTTTTATTTAAAAGTCAAACTACTACACCGATTTCTATGGGGTTAATATAAAAGTCTATCATTTCAAATATAAAAAAATAATTGGTTGATTATTGACAGAATTCTGAAGTACACTTAAAAAAAAAATACAAATAAATTGAAAACGTCCTCAATTTTTGAAATCAGCAAAAACCAGACAAGTTTTTGAAGTCTAGCGTGTGCATGTCTGTGGCATCGTTGCTCCTAAATTGCTGAACCGATTTAGTATTTTTTTCGTTTGAAAGGTGATTTAGTGAAAGATGAATTTTTTCGGCATAAATTATTTCCCGGTAACGACTTTTTTTAATGATTTGTGCCCAGTTAATGGCAACAGGCAGGCTCGCACTTATTACATGGGACTTAAACATACTGGCGAACTGTGAGTTTACATTGGTACACCTCTGCCTCACCCTACAGGGAATACAGGCGTGATGGTATGTGATGTTTTTTAGGCAGTCATGTTTTGAATTTGAAAATGCTATAGCGTCACTACATTTTACTCCAACAATTTCAAACAGCAACAACCCTCTCTGCTACCCGACTCCCAAAAAGGGTGACGTGTTCACTGACTAACAATCAATTCTCCTAGGGGGAGAGTTACTCCCTAGGGTCGCCCTCTCCCGGGTATCGACCGGCCACCTAGACAGAGGCAAGTTGAACGCCCAACCCGAATTTCTGAACGTAACTAGAAAAGGGCACGGAGTTCGCAGCAAATGTAGTGTTCACGCCTCTGGATAGAATTGATCGAATAGTGACTAACTATGCAGACGTGCTGTGGTATAAAAGGGTTAGGCAGACACATTTCACATTAGGACCCATTAAGTTAATGATACAGCAGAATCTTGATTATTCGATCTAATTGGGACCGAGATTAGTTCGGATAATAAAAAGTTCGGATAATCGAAATGTGGGTTTTTTGGGACAAGATCAAACAAAAACAACACCTTTTCACATAAAAACTGTTTAGTCTATTAAAATTTAATATACATATTAACGTTGAAATATAAAACACCTAAAAAAAGTCAAATGCGTTTTTTTTATAAAATAGTAAATTTTTAATTGACGAACAGCTGCAAAGCGTTTTCAGTAACGATAATCGAGGTGATATGTGAAAACAATGGACGTGACTAAAAAACAAAAGAAATAATACCTAATAATAAAGAAGTCAACCATGGTAGCTAAGAGATGACCAATCCCAACTGACAGCGCCCGTTCACGAACATGACGCGTGGCTCAACACCACTTAGCTCAACCATCATAAAGGGAACCAAATGATCCAATCCACGCGCCACCATCAGCGAGACATTTAAGTGAGCATGACAAAGCTCCCAACCACCATGCTTACCGCGTCCAGTGCATACGAATTTGATAAGAAAAATAAAAGGCTCCATGGTACTCACAAAATTGAAATAAACGATGTTACATTATATAAAACTAAACTAAATATCACTACACCCTCTAATACAAGTCAACGAGACAAAAATTCAATACTGCACTGCCCCAGACAACCTAAGCGAACGAACTCGCGAACATTCAACTTTATGCAATTGGACTTAAGGTCTGGAGTCGAATGACCTTTGGAGGGCTGATGCGAGGTCTGTCTGAATAAGGTGTAACTCGATTACCGGCGAACGTTATGAGATTTGTATATAACATACCATCACGCCTGTATTCCCCGAAGTGTTGGGCAGAGGTGTAACCAATGTCACAGATCGCTGGTATGTTTTTAAGTCCCATGTAATAGGGGGCGACCCTATTGCCATTAACCGGGAACAATTGCTAAATCCGAGCTGCTACTGAGAATTCGAAAAAAAAAACCCAATAACACTTTGCTCGACCTGGGAATCGAACCCAAGACCTCTCGCGAAGCAGAAAAAGTTTATACATCTATATGTACTAATATACATAGTACATAGCGATATAGATACATCATGAAGACAAAGATATTGTTTTTTGTTTGATTATTGTAACGCACTAATCCCTCGAAATACCAGTCCCATTGGAAAAAAAATATGACGAAGTCACAATCAAAAGCTAATGAAATTATAAGGGAATGCGTGTATTTGCGACACTAAATCGCAAGAAATCTTAAACGCATCGCAGCGCTCTCACGCCGAACCGAATATGCCAACTCGAATGTGCTTAAGAATACAGTGATCCCAAGATTCAATAATTTGAATCGTGCAATTCCATTTTCTTTAGCCTCTGACACAAATCGGTCAAAATCGTCTTAACTGCTAAAGTTCTCCCAATAGACATGAACTTTTTCGACCATCCTATACCTAACCAAAGTCAATTCCATTTACACCTGTAACCAGACACGGTCGCCGCGCCTGCGTCCACGCGAGTGCCCTATAAACCCATGCTAACGGCTTCACACCCCATTCTGCTGAACTACGTCAATGACCTGCAAGGTGACGACGAGACACACCTTTGATAACTTGGGCTAACAGCGACATCAAATATCTAGATATTGTTTCGAAGTAATTGTATGTACAGACATACCATCACGCCTGTATTCCTCGAAGGGTTAGGCAGAGGTGTACCAATGCGTCGTATCATGTAAAAGAAAGAAAGAAAGAAAGAAAGAAAGAAAAACCATTTATTCCCGCAAAAGCGGCGCACAACACAAAAATAAAATTAAAAAAATTAAAAAACAAAAACAATAATCTATATGCGCCACTACCGCGCGAAAAGGCTGACGCTCAGCATGTCGCGGTTTCGATTCCCGCACGGAATAAATATTTTTATGGCCTACAGATAGTTGTTCCGGGACTGCCTGTTTGTGTATGTGAGTTTATATTATGTGTGTCAAAAGCACTCACGACACAGGAGACATTCCTAGTGTGGGGGGCAACGGTTTAAAAAAAAAGAAATGTACACCCACAGTTCACCGACCGGTATGTTTAGGGCTCATGTAATAGGGGGCGAGCCTATTGCCACTAACCGGGCACAAATCCTAACTCCGAGCTGCTACTGAGAATTTCATAGAAAACCCAAATAAAACTTTATCTCTTTTTTCATGTACGTATGTAGTAAATAAATATATTGCTTTTTTTCCAGTACCCGAGATAAATCAAATCGCGTCACAAAACTACATTATCACCGATTACATAACAACATAATAAATAATATCGGACACAAATATTGTCATTCAACAAAATAAACATCGTATTTTTCCGCCATGACAGTCGTTACGTCAGTGCAGCTGTCAATGTGACAGTGCGTCATGTCACGTCACATACGTCAATCTGTCATGCGTTGAATGCGTCATATGCGCATGCGCCGATCCTCGTGCGGAAGGTGAAAGGTTACGAATGTACGTATTTTAATAATCTTATCTGAAGTTTTATGTAAGTAATTATATCTGAGTAGCTTTTTCCCAACTATGTTGGGGTCGGCTTCCAGTCTAACGAATGATATCATACGAAACTACCTTTTGGAAGGAGTAAATAGGTTTCTTTTTCCTTTTATATACCGTTTAAGGGTGCATTTTAGTGGCCTAGTGGAAAAATAGTGGCAATAGGCTGGCCCCCTATTACATGGGACCTAAAAACATACCGGCGAACTGTGGATGTACATTGGTACACCTCTGCCTAACCTTTAGGCCCTAAAGGTTAGGCAGAGGTGTATACATAGGGGAATACAGGCGTGATGGTAAGCGTATGTGTTTTACATGGATCTGAGTAGCACGATACATCTTGGTAAGACTGGTAGTCAGGCTTTCAGGCTTCTGACCATCCGTAACGCCTGTCAAAGATCTACGAATAACAGCCGGGACCAACGGCTTTATGTGCTTTCCAAAGCACGGGGGTGTCACACCACCAACTCCCAAACTCCAAACTGCTATTGAAAATACCCAATAACACTTTGTCGACCTGGGACTCGAACCCAGGCAATTACGCTAGGCGACTCTTGATGCAATTTTCAACTTTCATCGCTGAAAATCCAATAGTGTGCTTTTATTCAAGCATTCAGCATTGCATTTATCTACTAGTGGTCTTAAGCGCGACTGCTACGCTAGAGGTCTTGGGTTTGATTCCCAGGTCGAGCAAAAAGTGTTATTGGGTTTTTTTATGAAATTGTCAGCAGCAGCTCGGAATTAAGATTTGTGTCCGGTTAATGGCAATAGGCTCGCCCCCTATTACATGGGATCTAAACATACCAGCAAACTGTGGGTGTACATTGGCACACCTCTGCGTAACTCTTCGGAGAATACAAGCGTGATGGTATGTTAATATCAGCTGAAAACAATGCGAACAAAACCATTATTTCGCTAATACACTATCGATCACTGTTATCTATTATCAGTTACTCTCTCTAGATCATTGAAAGAGATTTAGATTAGCTGTGATAGGAGCTATTGATAGATTTTTTCGCGGAACCCTATAATCTTTTCTAAAAATATTAGTAGGCTATTTTTTGTGGGGATATCCTCATAGACTGCAGCAGCAGCGGCAGGTATTGGCCCGCCACCCGCTGTGGTTTCCAGCCACCGGAAAAAATATATAGTCTAAGTTACTCCTTATAACACCAGCTACGTTCCCGTCAAAGTCCCGTCAAAATCGGTCCAGCCGTTCCGGAGATAAACAGGAACAAACATACAGACAAAAACACAGACAGACAAAAACTAAAAAAAAAAACATTTTGGTAGGTATAAGTTCCGCGTAAACATTCGCGCGGGTTTGCGTTTTTTGACGGGCCTGTTGGTCTAGTGGTTAGTGGCCCTGACTGCTAAGCCGGAGGTCGGAGGGTTCGATTCCCACCCAGGACAAACTTTGTGTGATGAGCATGATTGTTTGTTCTGTGTCTGGGTGTGATTTATCTATAATATGTATGTATTTATAAATTATAAAGTATGTATATCAGTTGTCTGGTTACCATAACACAAGCTCTGCTTAGCTTGGGATCAGATAGCCGTGTGTGAGTTGTCCCAAGATATTTACCTATTTTTATTTATTTTTATTCAGTTCAGTTGCATTTATTAAAAAGCTGTTAATTTGACATTACAAACACATAGATACTTCACCCATACCACAGATTACAATACCCATACTAATATTATAAATAGGTAAAGTTTGTGAGGTTGTGGGGAGTAATATCTGGTTCTACTGAACCGATTCTGAAAATTCTTTCACCCATAGATAGCCACGTTATTTGTGAGTGTCATATGCTATATAACTTCACGCTACGACACACGGGAGCGGAGCAGTAACCAAAGACGTAACTTGCGAGTGAAATAATCAACGCGGACGAAGTCGCTAGCAATTTGCTGGTTTTATTATATACATACTAGCTTCTGACCGCGACGTCACCCGTGTCAAATTTGATATATTATCCCACGGGAACTGAACATATTCCCGGGATAAAAATATCCTATGTGTTATTCCATACTCCAATCCATCTAAGTGCCAAATTTCATCCAGATCCGAACAGCCGTTTGAGCGTGAAGAAGAGACAAACACACACACACACAAACTTTCGCCTTTATAATATGACTAGCTTTTGCCTGCGACTTCGTCCGCGTGGATTAATAGTTCCCGTTCCCGGGGGATTTCCGGGATGAAAACTATCCTATGTCCTTTCTCGGGTCCCAGGCTATATCTGTACCAAATTTCATTGAAATCGGTACAGTGGTTTAGGCGTGAAGAAGAGACAGAGAGACAGACAGAGTTACTTTCGCATTTATAATATTAGTACGGATTTATATAGATTTACTTACCCGCATGATTAACACTGATATCTATTTTTAGCCGACAATGTCAAAAAGTACAGTATGCTGTTTTTATTAATGTTTTCTTTGCCTTTGTTTGTGAATGTTTTTCACGAGAGTAAATCGGGATCAAATCGAGTTGCGACCTTGCTGCGTGATCTATTGAGTTCCATTTTATTCGTACTAATATTACATACATATAATCACGTCTAGGGAATGCAATCTCGTTCTCGCGAGATCTCGGCATTTTTTAACGAGATTGATCTCGGACGAAAAATAGGCGAGATCTCGCGAGTTCAACGAGATTGCACTTGAGCATAAAACGTCTTATAAAAGAACTGTTTTATTACTAAAAAAATATATTTGACATTAGAAGAGAAGACTGGTTGTTTCTTTCGTTTGTTATTTGATAGATACGTATATCAAAGTTTACTACTTAGAAGTTTATTAAAAAATTATAGACAGATACGTCAAACAATGCCAGATGCATAACAGTCTATTGAAAAAATTCGCGAAAATAAATGTTTATCTTATAATACTTATAATATTATTATTTTTTCCTAATTTATTCAAATATTATTTGATTATTTGCAAAAAAAAACACCAAACGGCTAATCTCGCGAGATCTCGAAATTGGCGAGATCTCGCAGTATTGTTACTCATAAACTCGCGGGATCTCGCTTGAGCCCCAATCTCGCGAGATTTGCATTCCCTAATCACGTCTGTATTCCCCGAAGGGTTAAACAGAGGTGTACCAATGTACACCCACAGTTCACCGGTATGTTTTAGGTCCCATGTAATAGGGGGCGAGCCTATTGCCATTAACCGGACACCAATCCTAACTCCAAGCTACTGAGAATTTTATAGAAAAACCCAATAACAGTTTTTGCTCGACCTTAGAACCGAGCCCAAGACCTGTAGCGTAGCAGTCGCGCTTAGGACCACTAGGCTAACGAGGCAGTTATCATCATAATGTACATTATCAGAAAATAGGTATCTGATCTATATAAAACCAGGTTCCAAACAAATCAGAACACTAAATCAGTAGATAATAAGGTTTCTTATCACATGTCATGTGATTCATTGGAAAACTTTAATTCAACCCGATTAAAATCTTTGATTCAACACAGATTTTATAACAAACTAGCGAATTAAAGGCTCGCAAAGGCTCGCCCCCTATTACATGAGACCTAAAACATACCGGCGAACTGTGGGTGTATATTGGTACTCCTCTGCCTAACCTTCCGGGGAATACAGAGAATACAGCTGATGGTATATATTTCATATATTTTATACTGGTTAAAAGTTGTTACTCATAAAATTTCCGACTTACATGGTAAAAAATTAAATTAAAAATTTAAAAAACCCCCGACACAAAATCCTAAGTTCCCTTTAAAAAGTAAAAAAATAAAATACGTCGCGTTGGGGGACCGATGTTGCATTTAGGGTACGACCGTCCCAAGCGGTCCCCCAACGCGACGTATTTTATTTTTTTACTTTTTAAAGGGAACTTAGGATTTTGTGTCGGGGGTTTTTTAAATTTTTAATTTAATTTTTATTTTATACTTTTTATAGGTACTTACATACTTATTATAAGTCAATTTTGTTAAGCTGTAAATACATAGGTTCCTAATAATTTAATAACCCACATGACTTTGTCATGTGGGACTTATGTGCGAGTGTTCTTAGACATGTTTGATGAAAATCGGTTGAGCCGTTTAAAAGTTATGGGTGTGAAAGTGGGGAAGAAAAACTAAAAAGGCAAATCCTTTTCACCTTTGTCACCTTTCATACAAAACAACTAAATTGAAATCGCTTCATCCGTTCGGGAGCTATGATGCCACAGACAGACAGACAGACAGACAGACACGTCAAACTTATAACACCCCTCTTTTTGCGTCGGGGGTTAATAAACAAATTCGCTTCCCGTCATCAGCCCCTCTGTACGCTTACATCTTTTAATCTACGCAACGGATTTTATTGCGGTTTTCATCAATAGATAGAGTGATTCAAGAGGAAGGTTTATACGTATAGAACATCACGCTACGACCAACGGGAGCGGAGCAGACAAAGACGTAACCGAACGCGCGTGACACCGCAGGGTATATGGCTAGTTCAGATTTCCTCACGATGTTTTCCTTGTCAGAGAAGTCTAAGATAAACTTAGAAAATATATAAGAATTGAGAAAGTCACATTAGAACTTGCCCAGTATCGAACCCACAGCCTCATGCATGAAAGATGAGAAGCAGGCATCTTAACCACTGAACCATCACAACACATCTAAAGATCACTAACTCACTTAGCAAACCATAAATATTTACAATACAAGAGTTTAAAAACACCATTAAAAAAACTCCTTTCTTTATGGTAAACCAAAACAAGTTCCTAAGCAAATTAGGTCAACATAAAGTCAACAGTTGTCTATGATCAATGACCTGCCAGTAAACAAAAGTGACCTAGAACCAGCTGACTCATTAATGACTCAAGAATCCAGAGAAATTGAGCAATAAACTAAATGTTAAAGGAAAATCAACCTTAAGTTCATGGGTTATGAATTATGATTAAGTTTACCATTGAACGAGAAGATGGGATTTTTTTGACATTAGTCATCACAGGTTATAATGAACCTTAGTGCCATTGAAGATGATTCATTTTCTTTTGAAAGTAAGATTGAGTTATGATCTGTTTTTATTAGTAAGTAAATGGGTTTTTAGTTTTTTTTTGTGTGATTGAGTGACAAACAACCGTCCATTAAAACTTTAGCATTTATAATTAACTAGCGACCCGCCCCGGCTTCGCACGGGTGCAATGCTGATACAAAATACACTACAGAAAAACTGTGAACGTTGTATACAAAAACATAGCGGCTCGCTCCGGTTTCGAAAGTAAATGACAAAAAAAAATTATTGTGGGATATCCATAAGAGATAGACATATACCATCGTGCTATTTCTGTAGACCTTTTCAATGTATACAATACTTAGTACATTATTTTGATAAATCTCGTAGGGCAGCCTGCGTTTGCAATGTAAGCGGAAAAAATTTAATTATTTACGAAAACCTCAAAAATAACAGTATTTCTCCACTATTTAATGGATGTTATTTTACATATAAACCTTCCTCTTGAATCACTCTATCTATAAAAAAACCGCATCAAAATCCGTTGCGTAGTTTTAAAGATTTATGCATACATAGGGATATAGGGACAGAGAAAGCGACTTTGTTTTATACTATGTAGTGATGATGTAAGTAGCAAGATAAAACATTGCCCCACACTAGGACTTCCCCTGTACTGTGGGTGCGTTTACAAACAATATAAATTCACATACACAGACAGCCAGACCGGGATCAACTATCTCTAGGTCATACAAAAATATGTGCTGCGCGGGAATCGAACCTGAGATACGAAGCGTAGTAGTCAATCGGTCTGCTCTGTCACTACGCCAACCATGCTGTCAATATTTCTTGGAAAGTACTAACAAGTCACATGAGATAGTCGTTAACTACACATACTGTCCATTAAACTAGGTAACATTGTGCAAACATAAAAGCTTGGAACTTAATCAATTTTTGGAATTTAGTTTAAAAGCTTTCTCTATAAATGACATTAGGCTTGTCATATAAAACTAAACCAAAATGTTATAGTATTATGGCATTAATATATTAATAACTTGCATGTATTATTATCATTAATGGCAATAGGCTCGCCCCCTATTACATGGGACCTAAATATACTGGCGAACTGTGGGTGTACATTGGTACACCTCTGCCTAACCCTTCGGGGAATACAGGCGTGATGGTATATTTTTTATTGCATGTATAGACTATGACACTCACAAATAACGCGGCTTTATAAGGAAAAAAAAATTTTCTAAATTGGTTCAGTAGATCCAGAGATTACCTCCTACAACCTCACAAACTTTACCTCTTTATAATATTAGTAAAGAAATATAGATTCGCCAAGTCTACTCAAAATAAGTACTTTTACTTCAATAGATAGATAGATATTCTTTATTTGTATAAACATGGTATACATATAAGAGCATGCAAGATTAAAATTAATTGTTTAGGTCCAGTCATGTTTAGCCGCAAGTATCGGCGTACAAATATTTCTATAATATTGAAACTACAAAAAATTATAAAATTTCACAAAAGCAAGTACAGAATTTATAACTTCGAAACCTGTTAATTCGAAATTAATTTTTATATTATCCTGCCAACATTCAGAATTAATAAAAAAAAAAAAATATGAACTTGTGGTAGCGCCTTTTGATGAAATGCCAATGAGTGTGCACTGTATGTACCTCGTATACCTACCTACTTAGTGGTAAAACAATGACTAATTATTAGTGAAAGTAATTACCATATTTCTAGTGAAGCTGATGTACTTCCCGGTAACAGATAATTATCATGAATTAGCTGTAACTGCTATAATTAGCACACACTGGAAACTCTGCAGATCTTAGTAATTGATGATTATAGGGTTTCTGTTTGCTAGTATGATGGTATCATGCTACAAATTGCCTACAATACAGGAGAAATTCCTAGTGTGGGGCAACGTTTAAAAAAAATAAAATAAAATTAGAAATCATACTAAAAAAAACCATACTAAATTTAACACATAAATCATACTAAATTTAACACATGAGGGTTTAAAATTATTAAGAATAAAGTTTTGTAAGATCCAATATTGTTACTAAATTCATTTATATTTCAATTTGTTATTAATTGTTTAATGTTCTGACATATAAATATTATTTATTATAATTTATAACTGTGATTGACAAGGCTGACATAATTAATTAATTTACTGTTTTAGAATAGAACTTTTGCATACCCATGTGATGGTTAGACATGGAGAACTCTAGTATTTAAAGAAAACATCAATGTATATTCCTACCCATGTTTGCAAATAAATATATGATTTAAAACATATTACATAAAGGCCGCTTCTAACCAGTCTTTTTGGAAATTTGTGAGTGAGGCCTTTGTCCAGCAGTGGACGTCCTGCGGCTTATATAATGACGATAATGATGAAAGTATTGATGATTACAGACTTCAAAAATACAAATTTTTATCACCAGTATTTATCATCTTCCTGCCCTTATCCCATGTTACTTGGGGCCGGAGCAACACGTTTTCTTCTTCCATACCATCCTGTCAGCCGACATACTATCACTCACTCCTATCTCACCAGTATTGTTGGTTAATAATAGTTTGTTTTATCCTTTGACCTATTTCTTACTGGAAACTGTAGAATCACAGCTATACTCAATATATTGTCTTCAAGTCATAAAAATTAGACATACATACATACTATTATACTTGACGGGCCTGTTGGTCTAGTGGTTAGTGGCCCTAACTGCTAAGCCGGAGGTCGTGGGTTCGATTCCCACCCAGGACAAACTTTGTGTGATGAGCATGATTGTTTGTTCTGTGTCTGGGTGTGATTTATATATAATATGTATGTATTTATAAATTATATAAGTATGTATATCAGTTGTCTGGTTACCATAACACGAGCTCTGCTTAGCTTGGGATCAGATAGCCGTGTGTGAGTTGTCCCAAGATATTTATTTATTTTTTTACTATCATGCTTGTATTCCCGCAGGGTTAGGCAGAGGTGTACCAATGTACACCCACAGTTTGCCAGTATATTTAGGTCCCATGCAATAGGCCCATATGCATGGCCTATGGCCACTAACTGGGCACAATAGAATGGGTAAAAATACCAGATACTGGCTCACAGTGGGAATTACCCTGGTCAAACTTATGCCTAACCTAACATAAACTAAATAATAAAATGTGGGAGCAAAGACCCTACCATTCAAGACAAAGTCCCCAAAAATAAAAAAGATAAATGGCATAAATAAAGATTTAGTTTTGAAAAAGTTTAGATTCTTTGTCAGATATTGTCAAAAGATTATCAAATTTAGAAACTGGGCCAGTTATAAATAGGCAAATATCACAAAGGCTATCTATTTGGCAAATGATAATTTAATACCACAATATTATGAAATATGTTTAGTGTCATTTTTCAAAATTCCGTTTTTTGTGTTGTTTATTCTTCATTTTGTTTAAACTGAAGTTTATTACACTAAAAACTACTGAACTAAAAGTATATCACCAATAAGTTGCCTAATACTGAAATAAGTAAACTTTGATATTAATTCCAGTGAGAAAAGCATTGACAAAAATTTCTAAATCAACTTTATTCTAAGTCCAATAAGAAATGTTAAAAACTTTCATATTTATGTACCTAAACTTAAAGTTTCTCTAAGAACTTTCAAGTCCACTATAGTTCCAAATAGTTTCTATGCTATATGACAACTCAATCATGCTTGCATCACCAAAAAAAAAACAATTGTAAAATCTTACCTGAACTAAACATCCTTCCTAACATGGTGTTAGGATGAGCTGTAAACTGCGCGGGGTCCACCACGAACCTCGTGTTGTCCACCACGAGCGTTATACGGTCTTCCCCAAGCTGGTTCGCACTCTTCTGTCCATTTCTCGTCGGTTCCTGAGCAGTGGACGTCGATGGTGTAGGAGTATTCGCGGTTAAATTCTTTGGCGGCATCGTTGGACGCGTTCGTATATTCGGGCCAGTACGCTTCGATAACCGCTTGCGACGCTCCTCGTCCCTTCTGTACTCCTCCGTATCACTGCTACTGTCTGGATAGAAGAAGGGACGACGTTCGGTCATGGCCTCTGGGCCCTGAATCTGCGAGTCTGACATAGGCGCGTGCTCGTCCCCGCGAGCCCTCACATCACGGTCGACGCTCCTTTGTTCACGCGACGGCGATCCGTTACTGGAGGCCGTTTTAGGTTTTATTACAATTCTAGTAAATTGAAGAAAGAAAGGACAGATTTCTTGCAAAAAAAACGTCAACGTAACAAGTTTGACAGTTTCTTAAAATGTTGTCAGACTGATTTTTTTTTTTCTGTGTTGCTAGTTGTTGTTGTTAATGATGAGATAGAAATTATATAAAAAACAATAACAATCGGAAATGTCTTTTTGTTGAACATATACTGTGCATATTCAGATTCAGATAACTTTTAATTAAGACTGTTACTTTAATAATAGTTAGAGACACCGAACATAAAACTGTTATTGATTGCCCTCACGTGTACAAGCCATGTGCCACCTTTTATTGAGCAATGGCCTTATTTAGTTTAACTGTTATGAAAAATGGACTCTGCACACTCAATGGCACCTGTAGAAATGAGTTAAATAAATTCAGCATCTAATTAACAATAAAATCATATTATCAAAATACAACGCAAAATAACTAAAACCTATGAGACATGATTTAAAAAAAAGTTAAAAACTTGAATGAATCGGCTGTTGACCTTTCCAGTCCACTGTCAAATGCGGAAATTGGTTAATTTAATAAAAATACTACAATAGTTTTTTACTCAATAGTGTTAGTATAAACATCCCACCTAATCGAGCTGTGAATAAATGTGATAAACAACCAAAAACTAAAGTGCCGTGAGTCTAAGAATAGTGTAAAAAAGTGTAATTATAAGGCGACGCTTGTAGGGCGTTACTCATTTTTAACTGTAAGAAGTGTAAGAAATGGATCCAAAGCAGGAGTATCACGACCCTGACTACCCGGAGGTTCCTGTGTGCGTCAAGGAGGAGCCTCCGAGCTTCTCGGAAGAGGAGAAAGTTGAGAAAATCAAAGAAATTATCAGGCGGGAATTTTTGAACGAGCTAGATATTCGTGAAAATGAAGTTATGCTGATAGATCAACGGTTTGTTGTTTTTCTAATTTTGTCGCGGAATACTAAACAAATCTAAGTTTAAATTTGTGAGTAAATAATTTAAATAATGTATCTGTTGTGCCATGTGGTGTTTATTCAAATCAAACTTCTCTGTAATCTTGTTTGTCATTTTGTTTATTATTATTATCTTGCCAAAAGTTTTGAGAATTTTGCAATCTGTCTAACTTTCTGATCACCCTAACTTTAGTGATTTGGTAATTCTTGTTTTCAATACATCATATTGTTACGGAAAACATTGATTTGTTGCTCGAAATACGAACAAAATATAAAAACGAAAATTAATTATCCTCCTTCTTAGAAACCTCTTTAGTTTCTTACAGGCATGTGCTTTATAAATATAATACTTACTATAACTTATTTACTTGTAATTTATTAAGCATGGATATTGCTTTTGGTAACCTTACTTTCACACCTGTCATTTCAAGATCCCTTTCTATCCGTTTGTTTGCTGAATGCTGTTTTAGTTTTCTACGGGCATTATTCATAATGTAAAAATACTCTCTCATGCAAAATTTTAATCACTATGGCTAATCTCCGCTATGATCTTTACGTATTTTCTGAGGCATGTAAGTGACACAGCACCAACTTCTAAATACCGGTACGGTATTGAGAAATATTTAATAGAAAATCCTAATAACATTAAGTGCAACTTTGGAATCAAAATTAAAGTCCATGTTAAGCAGTTGCATGTGAATTTTGATCAACATACAAAGTAAAACACACCTCCGTGTTGCAAGAAAACCTAGAATAAATAAATGTCACAAACATAGATCCCCTTTAAAAACACAAAATTCCTAATTAACTCATCATCTGCCTAGCCTTTTCCCAACTATGTTGGGGTCGGCTTCCAGTCGAACCGGATGCAGCTGAATATCAGTATTTTACATGGAGCGACTGCCTATCAGACCTCCACAACCCAGTAATGGGTAATACGATACTCTTGGTAAGACTGGTTGTCAGACTTTCTGGCTTCTGACTAACAGTAACGAGTGTCAAAGATCTACAAATGACAGCTGGGACCAACGGCTTTACGTGCTTTCCGAGGCCCGGAGGAAATTCGCTATGGTAAATGGTCACCCATCCACAGACCAACCTCGGCAAGCGTGGCTTAACCCAGAAGATTGGTCTATGCGGCTGTAATTATTTAGCCACGAGCTCCTAATTAACTCCTAACTAAAAAAACTCCATAATGAGCAGGCTTACCACCATCCCTAAAAACGGTAAATTTTAATTTGGACTTTCAAAATGGTACTCTTCTAAGAGGCAGTAGTATAGGCCCAGTACGTAATAATGTGCATATTACTTTCCAGAATGTCCACATCACGTCGTCTGCTCCACCGTCTCCGGTATGCCCTGGTGAACAGTTACTACAAAGATCAGAAGCTGCTACTCACTAATGGACAGATACAGGATGAGATTGCTGCACAGCATGAACCCAGGGCGAGGGCAGAGGTGAGGAACCCATGTAACTAAGGCCTCGTTCCCACTATCTCATGATGGTTAATTTAACGTTAGACGGCTGTGGTCAAAGTCAAAGTCAAAGTCAAAGATCTTTATTGTGAGACAGTGGTTACAGGGTTGTTAGAGGTTAATTGATGATGTGCGTTGCACTGCTCTACCATGTTAGGCATACAATAATTCAAAGAGGCATACAAATAGACATTTCAATTACATACACATACATAATTACATTACATTTTTATTATTTCTCTTACTGTTCTCATCTTTACATTCTCACTGCAAAAAAAAGTTGTGGAAGACATTACGTGGACATCTCGACACGGTTAGTGCAGTGGCTGAGCGAATTGCTGCTGTGTTGCACGTTGCGGGTTCGATTCTCGCACTGAACAAATATTGGTATGGCCTCCAGATAGTTGTTGTATGCCTGGCTGTTTATTTATACCCACGATACAGGAGAAATTCCGTGCCTCGGAAAGCACGTAAAGCCGTTGGTCCCGGCTGTCATTTGTAGATCTTTGACAGTCGTTATGGATAGTCAGAAGCCAGGAAGTCTGACAACCAGTCTAACCAAGGGGTATTGTGTTGCCCAGTTACTGGGTTGTGGAGGTCAGATAGGCAGTCGCTCCATGTAAAACACTGGTATTCAGCTGCATCCGGTTAGACTGGAAAGCCGACCCCACCGCATTGGGAAAAGGTTAAGCAGATGTGATACAGGAGAAATTCCTAGTGCGCGCCAGCCTCAGTTTGTAAACTTGCAATTAAATAGACTTGCCACAATGCGTTACACGACACGAAAATCCATAATGATGCTCACACTACCCCACTAGTCATGTGGTATAGGCATTCTAGGTTTAATTCTAGGACAGGCAAAGCATTGAGATTTTCCACCATCCCACAGTTTGGAGATGGTTGTTCTTGGTTGGTTCTGCGGCGCTGCGGGACTATGGCGGTCCCACGCAAGATAATCGTCAAAAACCTGATATAATCATAAACATGCAATATCTAGTTATCCAATCTCTCAAAATCACCTCCAACCTAACAAAATCCCCTATTTCCTCCACCAGGTATCCACAGTACTCCGCGAGGGTCAGCGTCGACTGCACCCGTCAGTTCGCAAGCTGCTGGGCAAGCAGACCGTTGACCTTGACGAGATATTCAAGTCCAGAGGACCGAGGAACAAGAGTAGGAAGGATTACTCGGTAAGTCATATTTCAATTAAAGTAATATTAAATTATATTCCGACCGGTATATGTGGACATCTAAAGGGGAGGCCTATGTTTAGCAGTGGACATCCTATGGCTGAGATGATGATGATGAATATGAAATAATTATATTTTTCCCATGTCTCGGAAAGCACGTAAAGCCGTTGGTCCCGGCATTTGTAGATGTTTGACATTCATTACGGATAGTCAGAAGCCAAGAACTCTGACAACCAGTCTAACCAAGAGGTATCGTATATATATATACCATCACGCCTGTATTCCCCGAAGGGTTAGGCAGAGGTGTACCAATGTACACCCACAGTTCGCCGGCATATTTTAGGTCCCATGTAATAGGGGGCGAGCCTATTGCCATTAACCGGGCACAAATCGAAACTCCGAGCTGCTACTGAGAATTTCATAGAAAAACCCAATAACACTTTTTGCTCGACCTGGGAATCGAACCCAAGACCTCTAGCGTAGCAGTCGCGCTTAGGACCACTACGCTACCGAAGCAGTCAGAGGTATCGTGTTGCCCAGTAACTGGGTTGTGGAGGTCAGATAGGCATTCGCTCCATGTAAAGCACTAGTATTCACATAATCCATACAAATATATATACTTACATACAAATAAATAAAATTGAAGTGACTGTAATTTCAAAATACAAAAACAACAACAACAACAGCTTTTCACTAAATGCTTTTGAATGGTACTTAAATATAAAAATATTTTTTTCAAATCTGTCTGTCCGTCTGTTCCGGCTAATATCTGAAACAGCTGCACCAATTTTGATGGGACTTTCACTCACAGATAGCTTATGTTATAAGGTGTAACTTAGTCACTAAGGGCCGGTGCCTGCCAGGGCTGCGGGTTGTTCGAAAGAGATGCCGCGCCCCCGGAACGCAAAGGGCACATGAAAGGAACATAGACGGGTTTTAGTCAGTAAAAGTCTGACACTTCCTCCCGCCCCGCCCAGGGCGGGGGAAGTTATTTTATGATTTCCCATCTCTAAAAAAAAAGGCTAGGTACCTAATGTCATTTAGTTATTTTAATAAAAATAGAGGGTAACGCGAAAACAAAATTAACTAATTAAAAACACCGAAGTCGCAGGCGGAACCTAGTAAATAATAAACACGTATCTGCCTTGCACTGCCAATCTTAATTCAGTGCAGTTCGCGAACGAGTACGATCCTAGGTCCATCTCAATTACCTCTATTGCTTTATTGTGGACCAATTGCCGACGCCCGGCCTCTGGGATTGAGCACAGCATCCTTGCATAACATCACGCTGTATTCCGCAGAAGGGTACACAGTACTCTACATACATACACTCACGCCTTTTTCCCATGGGTGTAGTTAGAAACCACAGAACGCCACCTACTACAATCCCTACATACTACTTTCGCCTCGTCCACATTCATACATGTGGTCATACAAGCACGCCGGTTACGAGTACTGCGCACCTGACCTCTCTGAACAACTTCACCAACAGCGCTCTAATAAATTATAAATATATATAGTATAGTAATAATTATTATAAAGCTCAAGACTTTGTTTGTTTGGTTGAACGCGCTAATCTCAGAAACTATTATTACGAATTCAAATAATCTGTTTGTGTTGGATAGTCCATTTATCGAGGAAGTCTATAGGCTATATAACATCACGCTACGAGCTATAGGAGCGGAGCAGTAACCATAGACGTAACTTAACGCAGGTGAAATCATCAACGGGGACGAAATTGCGGATAGTTCGCTAGTTTACGATAGACGGTCTTCTTCTTTATCGTGTGGGCAGTATGGTATAACGACCCCACACACCCTAGTGTCAGAGTTTCTAAACCGCCTCAAGGGCCTCTGACATGGTTATCGATGTCAGTGATGTCCAAGATAAACTTAGAAAGTACATATGAATTGGAAAAAAGTCACATTGGTACTTGAACGAGGCATTGATAAATAAATAAAAAATAAATATCTTGGGACAACTCACACACGGCTATCTGATCCCAAGCTAAGCAGAGCTTGTGTTATGGTAACCAGACAACTGATATACATACTTATATAATTTATAAATACATACATATTATAGATAAATCACACCCAGACACAGAACAAACAATCATGCTCATCACACAAAGTTTGTCCTGTGTGGGAATCGAACCCACGACCTCCGGCTTAGCAGTCAGGTCCACTAACCGCTAGACCAACAGGTCCAACAGGCAGGATAAAGCAGTTTTGTTCTCAGCAGTAACCAAAAGGTATATTTTCCAGGCCATGCTCCAGAAACGCAACTACACTATATCGGCGGACACAACGAAGACTCTCCGTCCGGACCGGAAGCCGGACGAGCTGATGCTGGAGATGAACGAGGGTCCCTGCTCGAGCAGGCCCAAGAAGATCCCGCGGCACCTGGAGCCTAAGATCACTAATGTGGTGACCTTGGACGAGGTCACTAGGAATAAGATGAAGTATCGATATAGGATTGTTATTGGTAAGTGATCTGATAAGTCATTTACAGGCACTTCATCATCATCGTCACATCAGCCGCAGGACGTCCACTGCTGGACATACGCCTCCCCCATAGATTTCCAAAAGGACCGGTTGGATGCGGCCTGCATCCAGCGTTTTTCTTCGGTCTTAATCAAGCATTTTTATATATTATTTAATACATTTCATTGGATGGCCAATAAGCCGGCGGCCCACCTGATTTTAAGTGGTCACCGCTGTCTATAGACAACTCAATACTCGTACCAGAGCTCAGAGGCCTTGCAAATGCGTTGCCATCACTTTGCTTATATCTATTACTAGTTTATGCTCGCGACTTCATTCGCGTCAAGTTTGATATAATATTATTATCCCAAGCAACGGAACCGTAAATCCTACTACTATTATAAAGGCGAAAGTTTGTATGTATGGATGTATGGATGTTTGTTACTCTTTCACGCTTAAACGGCTGAATGGATCTGGATGAAATTTGGCACAAAGATAGATTATAGTCTGGAATAACACATAGGCTACTTTTTATCCCGGGAAAATGTACGGTACCCGTAGGATAACACATCAATTGTGACGCGGACGAAGTCGCGGGCAGAAGCTAGTTTTTCCATAAAATCCTATAGGTTATTCCACACTACAATCTATCTCAGTGCTAAGTTTCATCCAAATCTGTTCAGCCGTTTAAGCGTCAAAGCGTTTATGTGTTATGATGGCCCAGTTGTTAGAGCGCCCGTTTCTCATGCTCGAGGTTGTGGGTTCGCAATCAGGCACGGGCAAGTACCAATGTGACTTTTTCTCATTCATATGTACTTTCTAAGTTCATCTTGGACATCACTGACATCGGTAACCATGTCAGAGGCCCTTGAGGTGGTTCAGAAGCTCTGACACTAGGGTATGTGGGGTCGTTGGAACTTACTGTCGCTCACGATAAAGAAGAAGCGTGAAAGAGCAACAAACATCCATCCATATTTGTTATTTAATGTTGTGTGTCGCTACAGTTGTATCTCCAATCCGCAGGCAACACATCGAAGTACGCTCCGGCGGCGTCCCGCGCGGACCGGTCGACGCACAAGTGGCTGCTGTACGTGCGCGGCGCGGCCGGCGCGGACATCTCGCGCGTGGTGACCGGCGTGCGCGTGCGCCTGCACCACTCCTACGCGCCGCACCACACCGTGCACATCGAGTGAGTGCAACCTTTGTAGGGCTCCGTACCAGGGTCGGACCTTATTACTAAGCCTCCATTATCCGTTCGTCTATCAGCAAGCTGTATCTCATAAGATAGAGAGAGCTGCATCGCAGCAGTACTCGCAGCAGTACGGTAATAGGTAGAAAGTTGAAGTTTTTGCAGGGTGTATAACAATGGCTGTTATAAAATCAAATAACAAAATGAAATATAGTTTACAAACACATATATTATGTAAGTACCTATACATAAACATATATTTTTATATACATAATTACGTACACTCGAAAGACATAACCCTCCTTCTGGCGCAGTTGGATAAAAACTTAAGGGGGTCCTTATACAAGAAATGTATTTATTTGTGTGTAGTGTTAAATATAAATACCTTCAGTTGTTACATTGTTGCATACATGTTGATTTGCAATGCAAATCACATCTGGCCGGAACAATGAACATCAAGACGCGGGCGACGTCGCGATCATCATCACCATTAAGTATTATCTCACTCCATGTTCCAGTAAACCTCCATACCACGTGTCCCGTCGCGGCTGGGGCGAGTTCCCCGCTAAGATAGAGCTGCACTTTGCGCTCCCGGAACGCAACCGACCCGCCTCCGTGGAACACACCATCAAACTCGACAGGAACTACACCGGCATGCAGATGTTAGGTCAGTAGAGGCAGTGCCTATTCGGAAGAGGCGAGGAAGTCAGGGATTATGGGGTTCATGTTGAGTCTTTATGGTTTAAGCACTGGCGGACTAAGGGAGGGAGGGGGTCTAGCTCTGGCTAGGAGGTTATCCATATCAAAGATAAGAGATTTCTCCTGACAAGTTTGTAATGGTTTGAAATTTTGTAAAGAGATTCAGTATCGAATATACTCTTCACCCCGTTTGTTTCCGTTACACGCTGTATACAAATATAAAATGGCCTAAAGTGAGTTATGTATTTATAAAAAAATAATTAAAAATCCAATATTATTTACGGCCCGGTAATTTTCGGCCCCTTGCCCCTGACAGGCTTAGTCCGTCCCTGGGTGTTAAGTCCTCAGACCTATGTCGATTTTTATATATGTTTTACAGGATATTTAAAAAAAACAATACACACTGTCTGTGTGCCAGGCTTCTGTCTGAAGTTATGGCCCACGGCAGCAGAAGCAGCCTATCGTTATATTTATATCCAGGCCATGGCATCTCTTTACCGCCTTTGGTTTACTGATAGAGAATGCCTCAGGCATTAATTAAAACCGAACGCAAAGTACGCAATGAGACATGGAGTTGCGAATACCAGCCCAACCAACCAAGGCCAAGGTACTAATACCAAAGTATTAATTCCGCCTTTGTACCATTTGTTGCATAAAGTTTTACATACATACATACATACATACATACATAAATAAACTCACGCCTTTTTCCGTTGGGGGTAGGCAGAAACCACCTGCTACGATCCTTACAAACTCCTTTCGCCTCGCGCACAAAGTTTTAATAAATAAATTATCTCCTTCCAGGCGCAGAAACCATAATAGACGTATGGCTATACAGTACTCCAGAAATGTTACAATACGAGTTCAAGGAACCACCGGAATCTGACAACGTCGCCGAAACAGTCATAGAACAGAAAGAGACAGAAATAGTGCCCGAAAGTATAGAAACCTGTGACGCACATACAGACAACTGGATGGAATTCTTCTCCAAAGGCCCCACAGAAGTAGATGTAGACGAAATGATCATTAAACCAATTAAAAAGGAGCCCGAGGAACCTAAACAGGAAGTGGAGAATTTCGAGGAAGTGGAGAATACTATGGGGAAGATCACGGAAGTGTGCAGCGAAGTTAATGTTAAGACGGAGAAGGACTGGGTTGCCAACTACAAAAGTGATGTAGACATTCCAAATGAAATATTAAGTCAACCGGCTTCTCCTAAGAAACGAATAGTCAAGTATATAGATCCAAATACAGGGAAAATTTACTATCTAGAAATGGATAGAGCCTTAGATTTAAGTAAAGTTCAAGAAATAGTCATTAATAATAAAACAGCTAAAATAAGTCCCATCAAATCAAATGGGCTAAAGTCATTCAGAAAGAAAAAGGGCGTGTCCTTACTAAAACCAGAAGTCAAAAATATGTTGAAAAATACTGAAAATCTCAAAGTGCAATCTAATTTTTCACATATAGAAAATGATCATTGTTATCTGGCAACACCGAAGAAGTATGATAATGTTGCCAGTTTGCAAATTAAGAAAGAAAAGAGTTTGTTTGACAGTCTGTGTTGTAGTGTTGCTAGAGTTAATAATATGCGGTGTGGTGTTAATTATTTGATTAAGAAAATACCAGTGATTACTGATCAGGCTAGAGATTCGGATTTTGTGAAAGATTTCCCATTTGTTGTTGAATCCGAGGAGAAATATTGGAAAATGGATTTTGCTAAACGAAGAAATATTGAAGTAAGTATTATTTCCAACTAAATACCTAATTTTATAGTTAACTAGTGACCTACCCGCTATTTCGTCCGCGTGGCTTATTTCACCCGCGTTGAATTACGCTGCCTCGTTGGCCTAGTGGTCCTGAGCGCGACTGCTACGCTAGAGGTCCCGGGTTCGATTCCCGGGTCGAGCAAAAAGTGTTTTTGGGTTTTTCTATGAAATTCTCAATAGCAGCTCGGAGTTTGGATTTGTGCCCGGTTAATGGCAATAGGCTCGCCCCCTATTACATGGGACCAAAATATACCGGCGAACTGTGGATGTACATTGGTTCACCTCTGCCTAACCCTTCGGGGAATACAGGCGTGATGGTATATTTGAGTTACGTCTTTGGTTAATGCTCTGCTCCCGTGTGTCGTAGCGTTATGTTATATAGTCTATGTTACTCAGGAATAATGTACCTATCTATTGGTGTTTTTTTTTTAAAAATCGGTCCAGTGGATTCGGAGCCAATTCGTTAGGTACAAACAAATAAATAAAAAAATCTTACATACATAAACATACCATCACGCTTGTATTCCCCGAAGGGTTAGACAGAGGTGTCAACATACACCCACAGTTCGCTGGTATGTTTAGGTCCCATGTAATAGAGGGCGAGCCTATTGCCATTAACCGGGCACAAATCCTAACTCCGAGCTGCTACTGAGAATATCATAGAAAACCCCAATAACACTTTGCTCGACCTGGGAATCAAACCCAAGACCTCTAGCGTAGCAGTCGCGCTTACAACCACTAATCTAACAAGGTTTGAATTTAACCAATATTTTTTTCTTTCCAGTGGTCCCGAGCCAAACTAATACAGAAGATTTTAAGTGAGCATAGTTCAGTCGTTGAACCAATATGGCGGACGAAGCAAATCCTCACATACTCCCGCCTCCACGGCCACTATCCCATCAGATCGGACACCATGCAGATCAAGACGGAACCTGACGACTGGTCGTCCTGGAACGACCTGGAAAACACCAGAAAAATTGAATCAAGAATCAAAGAATTATACCCTAACCCTTCAGACATAAACAGCTTGTCAATTTTCGACAGCTCCAAATTCTCTGACAGGTGTAGAAATTCCGATAGCGTGTCGGAAGTTCCGGTGTCTGATGATGAGGAGGTCGATGTGATGTCTTTGGGCAGCAGGTCGAAGGTCACGGTGGATGTGCCGGATAACCGGGGGCTGACAGTGATGCCGGTCGCTGATGATGATGACAGGCTACGGTTCATGTTTATTGAGAGGAAATGTGCTGATATAGGCGTGGAGTTGAGGAATGAGGATGTGGGGAATGGATATTCTTATAGGTTAGTTCAAAATGTGTGTTTTTCATATTTTATTTGTGTATTCGATATACAGGGTGGATTTTTAAAACGGGTTTTTTTACCAGTCGATAATTTTTCATGTAGGGATCAAAAGACTATGGGATCATTTAAGATATGAGTACTAGAAATAATAGAAATAGCCACAAAAAAAAACTAATTGAAAAAATAAAATAATTTTCCATACATTTTGTAAGGAAAAACGATGAATTAACTAGAAATATTCTTTGTTGCCCAACAATCCTATTTCTTACTGTAATTAAAAGACTCTTTGAAGCCGACTGGATTTTGAGTATAGAAACTACGGTAAGCCACAAGACCAGGTTTACACCAAAAGCTCCCAGGTATGGTCCAGAATTAAAAAATAATATCGCAATGTTGGGAAGAACATGTAAAACTTTCGGCTACGTCTTTCTACACCCGTTTTACAAAACTGCCGTGCAGAGTTGCAGACCCTAAAGCGCAGTAGAATATTTTTTTGTTGAATAAAAAAAAAATATACCATCACGCCTGTATTCCCCGAAGGGTTAGGCAGAGGTGTACCAATGTACACCCACAGTTCGCCGGTATATTTAGGTCCCATGTAATAGGGGGCGAGCCTATTGCCATTAACCGGGCACAAATCCAAACTCCGAGCTGCTACTGAGAATTTCATAGAAAAACCCAATAACACTTTTTGCTCGACCTGGGAATCGATCCCGGGACCCCTTGCACAGCAGTCGCACTTGCGACCACGAGACCAACGGGGCAGTTGAATATTGAACCTTAATGAACAAATTATAAGAGGTAGAATAGAAACAGGAGTTTTGTATGAAACCGAATGTAGCAGAAATTACGCAACCGAAATTACGCGACTCACAACGCTAAAAATTACGGTCGTCTGGCTCCACCCTTAGGGTCTGCACGGTAGACAACTCAACAAATATAAAGATCCTATTAATATAATGTCCACAGCGCCGTCCACGCCGTGATGCTATCAGCAGTGCGGAGCTTCGCAGAGGAGTTGGTGCGAGGCGCGCTCGCCGTCAAGCTCACGGAGGACGCGGCACATACTACACCTACTGTGTGGGCGGGGTTAGTCACTGACCATATAATTTATATCATAATATATTCCACACCACACATTACGCCTGTATTCGTCGAAGGGTTAGGCAGAGGTTTACCAATGTGCACTCACAGTCCGCCGGTATGTTTAGGGCTCATGTAACCACGTCTCATGTTACATGGGACCACAAATCCTTAAACCGAGCTGCACTGAGAATTTCACAGAAAACTCTAATAACATTGTTCGACTTGGGAATCGAACCCAAGACCTCTAGCGTAGCAGTTGCGCTTAGGACTACTAGGCTAGAATAATTTTGGATGTACCGAATTAGTGATCAGTAAGAACACAAATAAAATCGTATAAGTATGTACGCTACGATCCTTACATACGCCTTTCACCTCGTTCACATTCACCTAATAATTATGTAATATAGCTGTTCCCCGCGGTTTCACCTTCGCTGCTCAGCACCTGTTGGTCGTAGCGTGATGTTACATAGCCTATAGCCTTCCTCAAGAAATGGACTATCCAACACTAAAAGAATTTTCCAATTCCAACCAGTAGCCCCTGAGATTAGCGCGTTCAAACAAACAAACTCTTTAGCTTTATAATATTAGTATAGATGTGATGTTTTCGCCGGCAGGTCGTCGTCCACCCGCTGCGTGGTGTCAGCACGTCACGTGTACGTGTCGGCGTCGCGCTCGGCCCGCACGCGAGCCCTGTCGGCCGCCGAGCTGGCCGCGCCCGCCACGCACGCAAGAACTGCTCTATAATATACATGCTGATTTACTACCTACGACTTTTATTTGTAGTCGTTTTATTTTACTCGCTAGACCTTTTGCACTTACCCCTGTCGATTTTACCTTTACCCGGTCATTTTACCCGTACCCTGTTACCCTTAGGCCGTTAGCAGCGCTGCAGAAGTACATTCCTTCACATTACAAGAACAGATCAAAGTTTAGGTCAGTATGGCGCACTTTATTTTAAAAATAGATGCTGTGCGCGACAGCTCTTCTGTTTTTTTATTATGAAATTCTGACGGGGCGACAGCCGCGCTGTTAAAGTCGCCTAAATGTGAAAGCGGCCTTAACGTCACGCCAAGCAGTCGAGAAAAGGGCCGATTTTTGACATTTTCTTCTCGGCGACGAAGAAATCTATCACAAAATGGGCCGATTATCAGTCGTGGGGCCAGACCATAATTCTGTCACTGTTACCCTTATCCAGTTACTTTTACCCTTGCTCCTGTCATTTTTACCCTCAACATGTAATTTTCACCCTTATCCTGACAGTTTTTTACTCTTCCACGGTAATAGCTTTTATTTTATTTTATAGCTAACCCTTCAATTATAGATTACTTCCTATTTTACCCTTACCTTTCAACGAATATCGTAAATATAGGCAGGCAGTTTCATACTTACTCATAGTAGTTCCTGAACACCGGATTCCCGAAATTAATTCAACGAATTTTTTAACGGGCACTGCTACGATTGGTTGTTGTTAAATCAGTCAACCAATCACAGCAGCTTCTAGCGTTGTGTGCAGCAGACAAGTTCCAAGGTAGACCTGCGAGATGCCACTCTGAAAAGAATAATGGAGTACCGCAGAGCGATTGCAAAGGAGATCTATTTTCCCTTTTTATTACTTCCTATTTAATGAATGGTAAATTGAACACACCATCACGCCTGTATTCCCCGAAGGGTTAGGCAGAGGTGTACCATCGTACACCCACAGTTCGCCGGTATGTTTAGGTTCCAAGTAATAGGGGGCGAGCCTATTGCCTATGAATGAAATTGATGCATGAATATGATGAATATGAATAATCACAACCGTTCGCGTGCATTCCGACATACGCACTGCAGTACTGCAACTGTCTGGCACCAAACGCTTATTGGATGTCCTTGGGATTCGATAACAGTCAGGGTAACCCGACTCAAGGTAGAAGGGACCATGGGGTTTTTAGTAAGAAAAAGTACAATATAATATGCATTTGGAGGAAGAGGGAGGTAAAAGAAAAGATGGATGGATTGTGTGAAAAATGATATGAAAGAGAAGGGAGTCAGTGATAGCATGACGGTTGACAGGACGGCATGGAAGAAGAAAACGTGTTGCGTGGACACCAAGTAACATGGGATAAGGGCAGGAAGCTGATGAGAAAACTTAAAAAACTAAGGATACCAAGAAAAAAGACAAATATAATTTTTCAGTTTTACATTTTTATTGGTTTCTTTTTTTACAAATACAGAAAATATCTTCGAGACTAAATATACTTGACTAATTTATATTTATTGTATCGCTACTGGAGACAAAGTCAGCGGCATTCATAATACCAAACACTGAAGGGGATGGTTTTGCAAACATTTGTGTCAAATTTTGCGCACATGCTCAAATCAGGGGCGGATCTATATATAGGCTTTTTGGGCTGCAACCTAGGGCCCCATGAATATAAGGGGCCCCCAACCCTCATTAAAGACGAAACAAAAATTTAAAAAAATACATTGGCTATGTTATAATAATGTGTTTCCTACAGAAACCGTGTACATTATCATAGCAAACAGTTTTTTTTTTAATGGCTTGGTTAATTAAATAGGGCCCCTAAGTACTGTTAGCCCAGGGGCCCACGAATTTACGGTCCGCCCCTGGCTCAAATAGACAAATATAGTACGATTCAAACTTTTGGCGGCTCTGAAATTAGCTGCGAGTGCACGTTCGCTTGAGTTAATAATAATGTAAGCTACATTTAATAATTTCTAGATATATATTTATGCTATAGAAGTAATTAAATAGGGCGTAAATTAATATAAACCTGCCCGAACGTACACTCGCAGCTAACTTGCGACCCGCCATAAAATTTGAACCGTAGTATTCACATATCGCGACTTCGTACGTATTTGCGTGTTTGGTGTTATATCTGGCGCCACAGTAATGTAAAAGTAACATTTTTCTAAGCTACTGTATCAGCATAGACTAACACATACCTGGTATTTTAAATATACTTAAGGCAACGACTTAAGGTCTATTTTACAACCTAAAAGTTCAGGTTGATTTATCTAATAGATAATTTTATACAAAACTAGCCCTGCAAACGTTGTTTTGCCATATACATTATTTCTACTGGTATTTTTTTTAGGGTTATGAAAAATATTTTCCGACCGATTCTCAGACCTACCGAATATACATATAAAATTTCATAAAAATCGGTCAAGCCGTTTCTGAGAAGTATGGCAAGTAACATTGTAACACGAGAATTTTATATATTGGAAAGATTGTTGTATAGAAGCGTTTACCAGAAACCTGAAGAGGTCATAGGTATATAATATAGGCAATATAACATCACGCTGCGACCGACGGGGGTGGAGCAGAAAACAGAAGTTAGTGAAAGACATAAGCTTAAGAGTTTATTTATTTGAACGCGCATATCTTCGGAGCTGCAAGTCCGATTATAAAAATTCTTTCGCTAAAAGAAAACTTGTACCGTTATCGTAAAAAAAACCATTTCGTTGAAAGATAAATATTTGTGTACCAAAAAAACAGGGATCCGTAAGAAAATTGTCGCGAAAGAAGCCGCGGGTTTTAGCTTAGTGTATGTATAATTTTATATATTCTATTTATTAATATGTGTAAATCTATGCTGATACAGCGGCAAGATCATACATACAGAGATGTAAAAAAACACATCATATACCCGTTAACTACACAAACTGCACATCTAAGTAAATAACATTGAGCGAACATTATTGCTAGAAAATAATTTATATATTTAGTGTGAATAATCACTAAATATTCAACAGTTTAGGCTGGATCCACATTTGTATCATTTCGGTGTATCGTATCTCCGTTGCGTGGACGCGTTTTTTACCAAATAAGGTGCAGCAAGGCAATCTCGACACAATCTCGACAGCGAGAAATTTCAACTAATCTTAATAACTTCTACATTTTACTAAGATTAGTTGATATTTCCCGCTGCACCATACGCCTTAATAATACGACATGGACAAAATGAGCGTCCATATTTTATGATACAAATACTCGATACGATACGACTGATCTCTACGCTCAACGGAGACACGATACACCGAAATGATACAAATGTGGACCCAGCTTTAGGGGTAATGGGGGTATTTAAAGTTTAGTTATAACATTTAAAACTTGTTTTCGTAAAAAACAAGTAAGAAAAAGTTGGAACTTTGACCTTTAATATCTCAATAACCAAAAAGTTCCCAAGTTTTTTCAAACATCGGATGGCAAACAAGCCGACGGCCCACCTGATGTTAAGTGGTCACCGCTGCCTATAGACATCTGCAATACCACAGGCCTTGCAAATGCGTTGCCATCCCAGAGATAAAGTTGAAATGTGTCATGTGCCTGTAACTACACTGGCACCAATACCCTTCAAACCGAAACACAGCAACGCTGCTTTGCGACAGAAATAGGTACGGTAGTAGTACTTCCTGTAATTTCACCAGATATGGGATAAAACAGTCTTTTTTTTTTTCAAAGTAATGGGGGGAGAACTTTGGGCTTTATAATGTGTATTTTTACACCTATTATGTGTTACAATTTTTACTCAAGATTTTAACAGAATGTTGCTAGTTTAAACTTTTACATTACAAACAGTTTGTAGCTTACTTCTGACGACTCTTCTCTTTATCAGAAGACTCTAAGGCCGGGCTGTGAAGTGTGTAATCTTTGTAACAGAGTAAGAAAGAGATAGGGCTATATAGAGTGAATACATCCATCCCTTTTTACAATGTAACTGATGACTTTGGTGGTTTCGTATTAGGCGTTCGTTGAACGTAAACGCAGCGTTAACGCGACGTTTTTTTGATTGGATAAAGTATAGAAGAGAGAGCACTAATATGCTTTGTCATTTTATTATATAACTCGGCGCAGCATTTTCTATTTTGCACTTTTTTTTTTTCAATTTGCAATTTTCATGTTTGTTTCTTTTTTTATTCGGGTTGAAAACGTTTATCAATAATTTGAGGACACAACCAACTTCTTAAAAAAAAAACACCTTATTTGTACTCTGAAAACCCGATTAATTTTCAATTAACTGTAAAATTACCTTTTTTTTGTGGGTTTGGTATCAAACAGTCAATTGAGATGGCAAGTTACACGTTCACGTTACAGTTTACTATTTGCCATTACAAAATTATGGAAAATCGCGTTTTGACAACTCATAAAAATGATGTCAATTGATTGATACCGAATTAGCTCATTATTCGTTTATATTTTTTCATTTAATGTGCTATATTAGTGTACCAAATATCAAACTGCGGTTACGCAGCGTAAACGCGACGTTTACGCGTCAGCAGAATTTACGAAAGACACCTTAAAGTCGCTATATACATAAATGGGTATATTACCGTGTTCATATAAATAAAGAATTATAGTTCGGCAAATTCGGTTCGGCTTGAACGTGCCGAACCGAACTTGCCGACCCGCTTACAGACACTTCACAGAACAGCCCAAAAGAGTCAACATTTCTCATCTAGCTACAATCAAACTCTGACTAAATCATAGCACGTTTTACTTATTTTTATTTAAAATCTTTACAAGGTGGTGCCTGCAAAATTTTCAATTTGCACTGTGGGTAGAGCTTATCGGGTAGGGCCCCGGCTACGCGGGCGCGGGTTGGGGCGTGCCCAGCAGGCCCCCGGGGGCCGGGGAAGCGGGGCCGGCCGCCGGGCCCGCGGGGGCCGCCGGGTTGCCGGGCGCTACGGGCCGCCCGTGACGCCCGGGCTCCAACTTCAGTTTCTCACCGTTCATGATGGCTTTAATGTCGTCAGCGTCTAGGGTTTCGTACCTGAACAGATGATGGACATGTTGGATACTGCTCGTTTAATCATAGGGCAGAGGATCACGCCTGTATTCCCCGCGGGGTAAGGCAGAGGTGTACCAATGTCCACCCACAGTTCGCTGTCATTAGTTAACGTACGGACGGTGAGCTACCCATTGCTCGCCGTCCACAGACCCGCGTCTACGATGGCCGGGAGTCGTCTCGCGGCTCCCGGCGCTAGGCTACATTTGTATGGAGCACGCAGCTGGGAGGTATCTAGACTATAGCTGTAAAGGTACTCACATAAGCAGGGCTTCCGCCAGCGCTTTATGTTCCTTGGCGTGGTTCCGTAGGATCGTCTTAGCGCGGTCGTAGCTGTCCGACAGAATCTTCTTTATTTCACCATCGACCTGCACAAAAGAAAACATACATACATATATAAACTCACGCCTTTTTCCCATGGGGGTAGGCAGAAACCACAGAACGCCTGCTACGATTCTTCTTTTTGGTTTTGACAGCTGTCAACACCTGATTCTTTTCTTTTTGGTTTTGACAGCTGTCAGCTGACGTTGCAGCGGTTGCACTGACCAGCTCGTTGGTGTAGGGCCCGAGCTGCTCCTGCAGCTGCAGCGTGCTGCGCGTGGTGTCCATGGTGCGCAGCCCCACCTTCTCGCTCATGCCCCACTCGCGCACCATGTGGCACGCGATCGACGTCGCCTGCTTCAGGTCCGACGACGCGCCTGGAATACGTACAACTCATACTTAAAGCGTTTCATTCTAGCGGCTAAACTGGTTTTTTTTTTTCGTTTTGGAAGCTTGTTGACAGATGAAGATGATTGCAGATTATTACAATGACGACGATGACGATGATGATGATGAATTGATGACGACCATAATGATGATTATGATGACGACTACAATGACGACGATGATGATGATGACGACTACTATGATGATGATGATGACGACGACTACTATACAAAATCGTCATCATAGGCCAATCATCATCTTTAATCATTACCAACTTTCAATCAGCTTCCTTTAACGACGATAATGATGATGACGAGTACAATGACGATGATGAATACAATGATTATGATGATTGCAATGACAATGATGTTAACTACAATGAGGACGACGATGATGATGATGACGACTACAACGATGATGACGATTACAATGACGGTGATGATGATTACAATGACGACGATAATGATGATGACGACTACAATGACGATGATGATGATGACGACTACAATGATGATGACGATTACAATGACGATAGTGATGATGACGACTAGAATGACGATGATGATGACGATTACAATGACAATGATGATGATGATGACGATAATGATGATGACGATAATGATGATGACGATTACAATGACGATAGTGATGATGATGACGATTACAATGACGATAGTTATGATGACGACTACAATGACGATGATGATGACGATTACAATGACGATAATGATGATTACAATGACGATGATAATGATGATGACTATTACAATGACGATAGTGATGATGACGACTACAATGACGATAATGATGATGACGATTACAATGACGATGATGATGACGATTACAATGACGATGATGATGATTACAATGACGACGATGACGACTACAATGATGACGATGACGACTACAATGATGCCGATGATGATGATTTTGAATAATGGTCGACTGAAAACGATGATGATTTAAAATAAAGATGTTGAAGAAGACTGACCGAATGTTGATACATTTCAAAGCTTACCTGATGTGATTTTCTCAGGTCCGAACACCAGCTCCTCAGCGGCGCGGCCGCCCATCATTGTGTCCATCATAGCAAGCAACTGTTGCTTCGTTACGTGATATCTGCAACACAATTATTTCAATCTTATTCTTGAGTTTTTGAAGTAAAACTTTACGCACGCTTGATTTAGGAAGTAAGCTGGTGAATGACGAGAGCGTTACGAAAAGTGTGATCGGGCGAGGCAAACGGAAGGTGAGAAGGAGACATAAGGGTCGGTACATATCTGACGGAAAATGCGTCGCTTATTATCAGTCGCGTAACGCCAGAACAGTCAAATATATAATAAAACATTCACCCTTTCACACCTAACCGATGATGCGTTAGCGCGTCTCCTTAAGAGTGACGATACGCTCGACGCATTTTCCGTCAGATATGAACCGACCCTAAGTTAGTGAAGATAGAAAGAGACAGAGGTGCGCGCGCACATTTTCTTTCACTCTTTCCCTCATAGCCAGTTACTAGATGGAGATAAAAAAGTTTTACTTCAGTCGGTGGTCATCACTCGTTTTTCTTTAACTCTGTACTGCTGTGATTCCTGGCAGTTTTTTAGTACACCACTGTGATACCAAACAGGCATTAAAGCAGCATATGCGTGTTTGACAATTAGCCACATTAATTGAATGGGCCGGGGTAAGTTGTTACCTTTCTTTGGCAGGTATGTAGGCGGTGTGTCCGAGTGACGGCCCGCGCGGGATGATGGTCACCTTGTGCAGTGGATGCGAGTCCTGCAAGTCAAATAAACAATGAAAGACAGGAAGAAAAATAGTTTATTGTCACAGAAATCTTATGGTACGGATATTTAATGATGGTTTTTAAATATCTACAGTGTGACTCAATGCTACAAACCCTAAGTTAAGTTGACATAGTTCATTAATGTAACATAGGAACAGAATTGGGCCAAGAATACTTCCTTGAGGAACTCCGGTAGGAACTGAGGTAATTTATCACTCAGGTGATAACCGATCTTTACTCGCTGCATACGATTCGGCAAGTAGTCAGTAAATAAATTTAACTCATTTCCCCGAATTCCCATATTATTTAATTTACGAATTAGGGTGGGGATAGAGACTGTGTCAAAAGCCTTGGTAAGATCGAGAAAGACGGTCAGGCATTTTTTGTCATTGTCTTAGTTCTCTAAGTTTCTTACCAAGAAGTCAGAAAAAGTTTGAACAGCTTCATCGGTGGATTTACGTGCTCGACATCCGAATTGTGTATCCAATCCAGCAAGCAATTTTTCTGACTCCAAGAATTTTATGAGTCTACTGTTTATAGTGCTCTTAAACACTTTTGATAAAGTAGAAAGTATAAAGTATAACTTTAAAAGAGGTGTATTCTAAAATCGTGTCACACATAAACAAATATTCATTAACTATTGACCAGGTGTCGTAATTTGATTTGTTTATTATTTATGTCTTTATGACAACCTTCTAAAATTTGACGATGATACAAAAGTGCATATGTGTAGTACTGTTTGGTAATAGTAGACACTGTGTTACCTTGGTGAAGTAGGCGACGATGGCGTGGCCGCCCTCGTGGTAGGCGGTGATGGTGTTGGCCTCCTCGTCGGGCAGGCGCGAGCGTCGCTCCGGGCCCATCAGCACCTTGTCTCGCGCGTCCTCGAGGTACTTCATCGACACTGTCTTTGCGCCGTCTATCGCTGCCCTGGAACGTTGTGTCATGGAGTTAAAATAGTGTTACATAGTAGAAAAACTTTTTTTTTTTTTGTTTAACAGACACTTGTAAACGGAGTCATAGAAACCCTGAAACTGGTAAAAAAATATCACCAAATCCATTTAATTTGGTGTATTTGCGTTATTTGACAAAATATATGTCGAACAGCTGGTTTTTTTCGAGTTCCGAGCATGAGCATGTTCTCGCTGTACTCAATTGAGCGCGGCCTGGTTGAGCATGTTCTCGCTGTACTCACTTGAGCGCGGCCTGGTTGAGCATGTGCTGGCTGTACTCACTTGAGCGCGGCCTGGTTGAGCATGTTCTGGCTGTACTCACTTGAGCGCGGCCTGGTTGAGCATGTTCTGGCTGTACTCACTTGAGCGCGGCCTGGTTGAGCATGTTCTGGCTGTACTCACTTGAGCGCGGCCTGGTTGAGCATGTCCTCGCTGTACTCACTTGAGCGCGGCCTGGTTGCATGTCCTCGCTGTACTCACTTGAGCGCGGCCTGGTTGAGCATGTGCTGGCTGTACTCACTTGAGCGCGGCCTGGTTGAGCATGTGCTGGCTGTACTCACTTGAGCGCGGCCTGGTTGAGCATGTGCTGGCTGTACTCACTTGAGCGCGGCCTGGTTGAGCATGTGCTGGCTGTACTCACTTGAGCGCGGCCTGGTTGAGCATGTTCTGGCTGTACTCACTTGAGGGCGGCCTGGTTGAGCATGTGCTGGCTGTACTCACTTGAGGGCGGCCTGGTTGAGCATGTCCTCGCTGTACTCACTTGAGCGCGGCCTGGTTGACCATGTTCCGGCTGTACTCACTTGAGCGCGGCCTGGTTGACCATGTTCTGGCTGTACTCACTTGAGCGCGGCCTGGTTGAGCATGTGCTGGCTGTACTCACTTGAGCGCGGCCTGGTTGACCATGTTCTGGCTGTACTCACTTGAGCGCGGCCTGGTTGAGCATGTGCTGGCTGTACTCACTTGAGCGCGGCCTGGTTGAGCATGTGCTGGCTGTACTCACTTGAGCGCGGCCTGGTTGAGCATGTGCTGGCTGTACTCACTTGAGCGCGGCCTGGTTGAGCATGTGCTGGCTGTACTCACTTGAGCGCGGCCTGGTTGACCATGTCCTGGCTGTACTCACTTGAGCGCGGCCTGGTTGAGCATGTGCTGGCTGTACTCACTTGAGCGCGGCCTGGTTGACCATGTTCTCGAGGTCGGCCCCGGTGAAGCCGGTGGTGCCGCGCGCCAGCACGTCGCTGTTGACGTCGGGGTGAGCCCGGACACGCGCCAGGTACAGCTCCAGGATCTCGCGCCGCCCGCCGTAGTCCGGCGTCGGGACTGTCACCTGCCGGACAGGGAACCACCATTACCATGTACTCGTACACATCACAGGCAGAAATATTCTGCGGGTTGTTCGAAAGAGATACCGCGCCCCCGGAACGCAAAGGGCACATGAAGGAACATAGACTGGTTTTAGTCAGTAAAAGGCTGACACTAGGGCGGGGGAAGTTATTTGATGATTTCCCGGCTATAAAAAAAAAAAAAAAAAAAGGCAGAAATATTGTGAAACATCTTTACGGCCTGTCTCGTTAGCAATGCTAACGAGACGTGCGGTCCATATAGGCAAATAGACATTGCCTACCCTATAAAATACGTATTTATACGAGTAATTGCTATCGTTAAAATAAAAAACATAATATGAATTTAAATGTGTGCCTTGATTTTAATATATTAAGATTTAATATATTATGTTTTTATTTTATTTTAACGATAGTAATTACTCGTATAAATGCGTATTTTGTAGGGTAGGCAATGTCTTAGTGGCCCCTCTGAATGTTTGCTGACATCTCTTTATGGCGCGCGTGGAACACGAACGCGCCGTCGACACGGACTGTCGTTAAGTTAACGTACGGACGGTGAGCTACCCATTGCTCACCGTCCACAGACCATCTATAGTATATATGTATGTTTTGTTTCTGGGAACCGTTTGTCTTGGTATGGGCATGTGAAGAGGAGGGATGACACAAATGTGACCAAAAGAGTAATGAATATAAATGTGGATGGATGGAGAGGAAGAGGGAGGCCAAAGAAAAGATGGATGGATTGTGTGAAGAATGATGTGAAAGAGAAGGGAGTCAGTGATAGACTGACGGCTGACAGGATGGTATGTAAGAAGAAAACGTGTTGCGCCGACCCTAAGTAACATGGGATAAGGGCAGGAAGATGATGATGTATGTTTTGTTTCTGGTTACCTCGACGTCAAACCGGCCGGGCCTGAGCAGCGCCTGGTCGAGGTCGTCGCGCCTGTTGGTGGCTCCCAGCACGATCACACCCTCGTTTTGATGGAAGCCATCCATCTCTGATAGTAGCTGGTTGATGGTCTGCAACACAATCACTAGGTTTTGAACATAAAATATAAAATAAAATATACCATCACGCCTGTATTCCCCGAAGGGTTAGGCAGAGGTGTACCAATGTACACCCACAGTTCGCCGGTATATTTAGGTCTCATGTAATAGGGGGCGAGCCTATTGCCATTAACCGGGCACAAATCCAAACTCCGAGCTGCTACTGAGAATTTCATAGAAAAACCCAATAACAGTTTTTGCTCGACCTGGGAATCGAACCCGGGACCCCTTGCACAGCAGTCTCGCTTGCGACCACAAGACCAACGGGGCAGTTGGCAACATCTATAGGCTAAAAAATTGTATAAAAAATAGTAACTGGGTTGGGTGGTCAGATAGGCAGGCGCTCCATGTAAAACACTGGTATTCAGCTGCATCCGGTTAGACTGGAAGCCGACCCCAACATAGTTGGGAAAGGTCTGGGGCGGAGAGGCAAATCTTGCGCGCCCAGATTATCCGTCGATATATAACTGGGGCGGCAAATAGGATAAGTCCTCACTGCAAGATCTTCTTTTGCGATTTCCCAAAAAACTTTCTTTTTAGTTAACTCAGTATTCCATTAAGCATGCGAAATGTCTAAGGGCCTTACTTATAAAAATAACGCTAATTCATACTGAGCTACCTCTTATGTGACTGATTGAACGATGAAACACTATTTAAATCTGCCAACACTTAGACGGTCAGCATAGAGCATGACCAAATTATTCGACTAAAGAACGAAATCGAACAAACAATTGAGCATAATTGTCAAAATTTACAATAGAATCCATAGACCAAAAATGTCATCGTCACAGCTGATTGTAGCCCGCCATCTTACTTCCGAAAACAACGGGTCGCGCTGTTTACATTTTCTGTCACTTAGGCAACATCTCAACGCTGAGTAACGTTTATAGGTAAGATTTTTCACCTGAGACACCGTTGAAAGTGGTTGCTATGTGAAAAATAATTGATTTTTAGTCAAGGATTTGAGAGTTAATCAATTGATAAGTAGCTAAGTATTATTTAGCGTTATTTTTATAAGTAAGGCTGTAAATGTGTATGGGAGCCCGTGGTCTAGGCAGTTAGATATAGTGTGTGTATTTCGCTCACCTGGTTAGCATAGGGATGTAGCACGCTGTTGGTCCGCTTGGCGCCCACAGAGTCGATCTCGTCGATGAATATCACGCACGGAGCGCGCTCTTTCGCTGCCTCTGTAAACAACAAATTACAAAGTCAAAGCATTTATTTCAATTAGACCATTTACAGGCACTTTTGAATTGTCAAGAAGTTATAGTTTAATATTGAAGCTAGTTGCTTGTTCCAAAATGTAGGTCTCTATGGAGAAGAACGAGCAAGAAACTCCAATAAGAACAATATCTAATAATTTGTGAGCCAAAGTCTCTGTGGAGCAGGACCAGCATTAAGCCAAGCATTCTTGTCATTAATATAATCTTCTACAAATGGTTGATGTATGGTCAACATCATCATCTCAGCCAAGGGACGTCCACTGCTGAACATAGGCCTCCCCTTTAGATCTCCACATATACCGGTTGGAAGCGACCTGCATCCAGCGTCTTCCGGCGACCTTTATTAGGTCGTCTGTCCATCTTGTTGGTGGACGTCCTACGCTGCGCTTGCTAGTCCAACTGCTGATGTATGGTAATCTACAGTATTCTCCATCGAATCCTAATGGAGACTAGCCCGCCACTGCCCGCGTCTTGCCCCTGCCCGCCCGGTACCAGCTAACACTCACTGAACAGGTCCCGGACGCGCCTGGCGCCCTGCCCCACGAGGATCTCGTCTTGCCCGTGCCCGGCCTGGTACTAGCTAACACTCACTGAACAGGTCCCGGACGCGCCTGGCGCCCTGCCCCACGAGGATCTCGTCTTGCCCGTGCCCGGCCTGGTACTAGCTAACACTCACTGAACAGGTCCCGGACGCGCCTGGCGCCCTGCCCCACGAGGATCTCGTCTTGCCCGTGCCCGGCCTGGTACTAGCTAACACTCACTGAACAGGTCCCGGACGCGCCTGGCGCCCTGCCCCACGAGGATCTCGTCTTGCCCGTGCCCGGCCTGGTACTAGCTAACACTCACTGAACAGGTCCCGGACGCGCCTGGCGCCCTGCCCCACGAGGATCTCGTCTTGCCCGTGCCCGGCCTGGTACTAGCTAACACTCACTGAACAGGTCCCGGACGCGCCTGGCGCCCTGCCCCACGAGGATCTCGTCTTGCCCGTGCCCGGCCTGGTACTAGCTAACACTCACTGAACAGGTCCCGGACGCGCCTGGCGCCCTGCCCCACGAGGATCTCGTCTTGCCCGTGCCCGGCCTGGTACTAGCTAACACTCACTGAACAGGTCCCGGACGCGCCTGGCGCCCTGCCCCACGAGGATCTCGTCTTGCCCGTGCCCGGCCTGGTACTAGCTAACACTCACTGAACAGGTCCCGGACGCGCCTGGCGCCCTGCCCCACGAGGATCTCGTCTTGCCCGTGCCCGGCCTGGTACTAGCTAAAACTCACTGAACAGGTCCCGGACGCGCCTGGCGCCCTGCCCCACGAGGATCTCGTCTTGCCCGTGCCCGGCCTGGTACTAGCTAACACTCACTGAACAGGTCCCGGACGCGCCTGGCGCCCTGCCCCACGAGGATCTCGTCGAACTCGGGCCCGGCGGCGTGGAAGAAGGGCACGCGTGCCTCGCCCGCCACTGCCCGCGCCAGCAGCGTCTTGCCCGTTCCCGGCGGGCCCACCAGCAGTACGCCCTTGGGCAGCTTGCCGCCCAGCAGCGAGAACTTCTCCGGGGACTTTAGGAACTCCACCTGGGAAGGCATTCATACTTCAGTCTACAGCAGTGCGATTCTCTAAGCGCCACTTCGTTATCGAAAGCTGAATCCGCAGTGAGATTACAAAATGGTATTCTGTTAAACACGATCACGCCGGTGACGTCACCACGGCGAGCGAATACTAAACCTAGGTCAAGGGGGTTCGTTATCGAAGTGAGCGCGGTCATTTGAGTGAGACTCGTTTTCGAGTTTGCTTTGTATTTTTTTCGGTCTGACGCGACCTGGTTGGTGGAAATCGTACGTTATTACACCGTTTTCAATATCACATCACAATACGATTCACTACACACGCGTGCTTCTTACATTACACTCCCGAACCAGTGTCTTATCATACGTTATCTAGCACGTAAGGCTACTCACAACGTCCTTAAGCTCTTGCTTAGCCTCGTCGGCTCCCTTCACGTCGTCGAACGTGACGGAGATGTCTTCCGGGTCTACCTCCACTTGGTTGCCGAGCTGGATTCTGTAACCAAACATAACAGAACTTATAATTGGGTTGTAAAAAACAAAAAAACAACAAGGAATGCATTATTCGTTATTAGTTATAAATAGATTAGTTATAAGTATGAATTAAATTATGAGTACTTAAGGCGCATTTATCGCATTGGGTTAGCCTGTAATGGTAAATGTATGTAGATAAATAAATAAATAAATAAATAAATAAATAAAATTGGGTTATAGCACAGAAATATAAAAAACAGGAGAAGTGGCCCCTTTGCCACTTCTCCTCGTGTCTGTGTCCGTGCGACTTGAGCAAAATGCTCTTACACGCGAATAATGGCCTCAGTCTGAACTAGGAGCGTGTTTTATGGAGTGTTTTATTGAAAAAACCGAAGCTAAAAAAAAACGTGGGTAACCATGGAATCTCTTACCATACTACAAGAATGTTACTATATACATATATATATGTACCATCACGCCTGTATTCCCCGAAGGGTTAGGCAGAGGTGTATGGATGTACACCCACAGTTCGCCGGTATAGTTAGGTCCCATGTAATAGGGGGCAAGCCTATTGCCATTAACCGGGCACAACTCCAAGCTGCTACTGAGAATTTCATAGAAAAGCCCAATAACAATTTTTGCTCGGCTTGGGAATCGAACCCAGGACTTCTAGCGTAGCAGTCGCACTAAGGACCACTAGGCCAACGAGGCAGTTCTACTGATGTTACTATATTTATCTCTAAAATGGACTTGCAATGAATGACTTGTCTGTCTATACCTGAACACAGTCCCGCTGACGGAGGCCATGAGGCTGACGAAGATGGCGAGGAACAGCACGATGGTGAGCAGCTGCTGCACCAGCTTCAGGTACTTGGACGCCTTCGTGCCGCGCACGTTGTCTGGGTGCGAACCTAGGGGAGGGCACCAATTAATAACTCATCATCATCTGCTTAGCCTTTTCCCAACTATGTCGGGGTCGGCTTTCAGTCTATGCGGATGCAGCTGGAATACCAGTGTTTTACATGGAGCGATTGCCTATCTGTGACTCTCTTAGGAGCCAACGGGTCTCGATGGGTTAAGGCGATTCGCACGCTGCAAAGCGACGGAGCTCTGGTGATCTGCAACACTTCGCATGACCGTGTTGTCTGTGTGTGGCTGGGTACTCACTTAGCAGTGTAGCACGCAACGTATCAGATACGGTATCAACCTGCAAGTGGGTACGGCTCGTCCACGGTCCTCCGCGTATCTAGCTACGAGCTTCCTAGCCGCCTTTGTGTTCGCAGTGAAACCGCCACTCGGCGGGTCACTGCGAGCTTACAGCGCTCAACGCGCGAGCGGCACGCAGCGGGCTCGTGCCTACGTACTCACTTGATACCGTATCTGATACGTTACGTGCTACACTGCTAAGTGAGCTTGTTACAGCTTGTTATACACTACGCGTGTTTTATGTACAAACACTACTTGCAAACTTCGAGCTTCCGCGCTTAGCGCCGTGATGCGGGGCAGTGTGCGAATCACCTAAGATTAGCCGCAGTAAATCCTTACTAATATTATAAATGCGAAAGTAACTCTGTCTGTCTGTCTCTTCTTCACGCCTAAACCACTGAACCGATTTTAATGAAATTTGGTATAGATATAGTCTGGGACACGAGAAAGGACATAGGATAGTTTTCATCCCGGAAATCCCCCGGGAACGGGAACTATTAATCCACGCGGACGAAGTCGCGGGCAAAAGCTAGTACCATCACCATCACGCCTGTATTCCCCGAAGGGTTAGGCAGAGGTGCACCAATTTAGGTACACCCACAGTTCGCCGGTATATTTAGGTCCTATGTAATAGGGGGCGAGCCTAGCAAAAGCTAGTAATAAATAAATATCTTGGGACAACTCACACACGGCTATCTGATCCCAAGCTAAGCAGAGCTTGTGTTATGGTAACCAGACAACTGATATACATACTTATATAATTTTATAAATACATACATATTATAGATAAATCACACCCAGACACAGAACAAACAATCATGCTCATCACACAAAGTTTGTCCTGGGTGGGAATCGAACCCACGACCTCCGGCTTAGCAGTCAGGGCCACTAACCACTAGACCAACAGGCCCGCCCGTCAGTGACCGGAATCAGTCCATAGTTACCTGCTAGATACCCCTCAGCGAACGCGATCTTGATCTTATCCTTCTGCTGATGTGTGAGGTGGCTGGCGTCTTCATTGAGGAGCTTCTCCAGGCGAGGAGCTACCTCAGGGTTCTGCTGCTTCTCCATAGGGTCCTGGGCCGTTAGTCCTGGAGGAAACCAGTAGTGAACCACTGAGATTAGTTAGCCTTGGAGTTAATGGAGTTGCTTGCTCGTTCTTCTCCTAGACCTACGTTTTAGAACAATTTTAAACTGTAATGAAATAAATGCTTTGACTTTGACCTGTTTTACACGACTGTCCCAAACAAAGTCAAAGTCAAATCATTTATTTCAAATAGACCATTAAAAGGCACTTTTGAATGTCAAAAAAAATTAAATCTAATGAATCTAGAAAGAAAAGAGTGTTATGTTTTCAGGGTTAATGTATGTATGTGAGTTTGTTTATTCCACCATAGCTGCTGAATGCCTGAAGTGATTTAGATGTATGAGGTATCGTACAATCCATACATCGTTCGGAGTAACATTACTAGTAAAAAATGAAAATTAATACTACTCTCAATTATTTTTTTACTAAACATGTTTGTGTATGATTTTCGTGTAGAATTTGACAAGTAGATTTTTATAAGGAAATCTAATCTATTTGTATAAGCCATACATGAAGATTGCTTTTCACTCATCCTCTAAACATCCATCCATTCATTCCCATCCATCCATCCATCTATCTATCTATCCATCCATCTTAACTATCGCATTAGGGTGACCTGTAATGGTAGTATAAGCTGATAAAAATAAATAAACAAATCTATCCATCCATTAACCCATCCATCCATCCATTCATTTTAAAAAGTGAGGTACTTACGTAGTCTGTTTATAAGATTAGGGTTCCGTTTCAAGTCCGCATGGATCCCCCGTTCAGTTTTGAACCCTCGGACCTGTATTGCGTAATTGAAGGAACTGCTGCCCAGGCTTCGGCCGCGCAGGCCCGCCAAGTTATCTGAGAAATTGAACCTGGGGACAGTTTGTGGGTTAATTGGAGTTTGTGAGTTCATTGGAGTTGGTTTGTGAGTTCATTGGAGTTGGTTTGTAGGTTAATTGGTTTGTGAATAAATTGCAGATGATATAATAATAACTTCAGTAAGTTAAATTTAAGAAAGCATTGGAGTGGCCTTATAAATCGGTTACCTATGATATTAATTTAACGAAGTTGAAATATAAATTAATATAATTGGAGCTTTGTTAATGATTAATTACCAGTAGTTGACATGTCAATTAAATATAGTTAATAGGGAATCCAATCCCGCAACTTTTTGCAGGCTTCAAAACGAAGGATTGGACAGCCACGATTGTGGAATTGAAAGAAAAATATATTTTTGTCAAGATAAATGACAAAAATGTCCGTTTTAATATTTTTGAATCAGCGAAACGGTACGTAATAAATGTCAATTTACATACTTCGTCCTCCCGCCGGAGAAGGCGACTGTGACGGTGGGTAGTTTGGTCCAGCCATTCTTGTTGTGCTCGAAGCTGTCAGACGAGATGTGGGATATCTTCCGAACCGACGTCAGATCTCGAAGGCGCAGCCCCCGTGGACCCGAGGCAAGAGACCGCAGTTGCAGAGTTTTCATATCACTGAAAAATAACAAGTAATCAAATTAAAAAAATCAAGTTAGGGTCAGTTCGACGCTACCCTTTTTTTTTTTTAAAGACGGGAAATCATCAAGTAACTTCCCCCGCCCTGGGCGGGGCGGGAGAGAGTGTCAGGCTTTTACTGACTAAAACCCGTCTATGTTCCTTCATGTGCCCTTTGCGTTCCGGAGGCGCGGTATCTCTTTCGAACAACCCGCAGCCCCGGCAGGCATCGGCCCTCAGTGGTCCCATCCTAGTTTGCTGACATCTCTTTGAGGCGCGCGTGGAACACGAACGCGCCGTCGACACGGTTCGACGCTACCCTGCGGGCATATTTTGATAGAGCGACTCAAAATCCTCAAAGTCCTGCGCCTGATCTCTCCCCGGTTCACGACCGGGGAGAGATCAGGCGCAGGACTAACTGTTTTACATGCTGTCTGAGCCACGGAATTGTCACACCACCAAAAGCCACGTCATTTGTGAGTGTCATCCGTATTTCCGTACTAATATTATAAATGCGAAAGTAACTCTGTCTGTCTGTCTGTCTGTCTCTTCTTCACGCCTACACAACTGAACCGATTTCAATGAAATTTATTAGGTACAGATATAGTCTGGGACCCGAGAAAGGACATAGGATAGTTTTCATCCCGGAAATCCCCGGGAACGGGAACTATTAATCCACGCGGATGAAGTCGCGGGCAAAAGCTAGTAGGATATATAACATCTACGATTTACGGGAGCGGAGCAGTAACCAAAGACGTAACTTATCGCGGGCAAAATAAGCCACGCGGGCGAAGTCGCGGGTAGTTAGCTAGTTATGAATACATAAGTAATACGTAAATACACATACATACATACATATATGCTAGTATTGCATCTATTTTTGTTACCATACAGCCTAAAACTTAGCTGTAAATTGTAAAAACCCAGCCAGTGCGTGTCGGACTCGCGCACGAAGGGTTTAGCTGCTTTCAGACTACGCTATAATATAATAGCATATTATAGTACATAGCTCATATATATAATAGCATGTTCTGTATATATTATTGGCTTACTATAAGCTGGTCCTTCTTTGCTATAATATATAGCACAATAGTATAGAGTAGTCTAAAAGCGGCTTTACGTACCATTATCTATATAAACGGCAAAAAAACACGTTTGTTGTATGGGAGCCCTCTTAAATATTTATTTTTCTCTGATTTTTTTTAGTATTTGTTGTTATAGCGGCAACAGAAATACATCATCTGTGAAAATTTCAACTGTCTAACTATCACGGTTCATGAGATACAGTCTGGTGACAGATGGATAGACGGACGGAGAGGAGTCTTAGTAATAGAGTCCCTGTTTTACTCTTTGCGTACGGAACCCTAAAAACGTGAGTAAATTTGAACTACGCGAGTTAGCCAATGACTTTAATTGTCTTTGTAAACATTACGATTCTAGAAAGTGCTAGACAAGGTCATTGTGAGATAATACCATCAGATCAGTATTTACAAAGTTTGAGGGGTCATAAGATAAACAATGGGACAATGTCGTAATATGTAAATTGTAGATATAATATTGTTTGTTTGTAACGAATAAGCTACGTAATTGCTGGGACCAATTTTAACCATTTCAACAACCTGAGTGCCACTGGTTATTCTTAATTAAAAAAGTACGAAAAATAAATGATGTTCTACAAAAATTAACGTTAAGTTAGTATTTTTTTTTAACATTACCCTGCTCTTCGAATTCCTCCTGTATCGTGGGTGCGTTTACAAACATATAAACTCACATACACAAACAGCTGGGCCCGGAACAACTATCTGTAGGCCATATAAATATTTGTTCCGTGCGGGAATCGAACCCGCGATACGCAGGGCACGCGATCGCAATCGGTCAGCCACTGCGCCACCGCGGGAGCCGCGAGATGACTCCCGGCCACCGTAGACGCGGGTCTGTGGACGGTGAGCAATGGGTAGCTCACCGTCCGTACGTTAACTAACGACAGACCGTGTCGACGGCGCGTTCGTGTTCCACGCGTGCCTCAAAGAGATGTCAGCAAACATTTGGGGGGTCCACTAAGAGCACATGAAGGAACATAGATGGGTTTTAGTCAGTAAAAGTCTGACACTCCCTTCCGCCCCGCCCAGGGCGGGGGAAGTTATTTGATGACTTTCCATATGTATAAAAAAAAGCCACTGCACCAACCGTGCCTACAACAAAATGTTTTGGTTTTAAAAATAATCTAATAAGAATCCTTTATCTATGTGTTGCTTTATGTTTATCTAATCTCAAAGTCTAAACTAATATTATAAAGACGTAAATATTTTTGGTAAGTATGTTAGAGGTAATCTCTGAAATTCTTGGATTACAAGAATTCTTTCACAGCTACAATGTTGACGAGACTCATAAGATATGCCATCATCATACCATCACGCCTGTTTTCCCCGAAAGGTTAGGCAGAGTATATAAATGTACACGCAGTTCGCCGGTACGTTTTTTGAGTCCCATGTAGGGATTGCAATCCGGATTCTTCGAAATTCGAAAACAACTGAAAAATCCGGATTTTCTTGACTTTATAAATCCGGATTTTAAGGCTCAAATTCGATTTTTTCGGATTTAAGTGTAAACTGATTATAACGTATAACATTTGTGTTTATCAACAAATTTTAATTAATCGGTATATATATTACCACAGATAAATATTACCTACTCTAATGCGAAAATAAGAATAAAATAATTTATTGGTCTATTGTTACAATGGGTCGTAGTGTGATGTTGTTAGCCTTTGTTATTCGGGAATAATGTAGCTATTTATTGGTAAAAAATGTTTAAAATCGGTCCAGTACTCAGTTTCGGAACCTATTTGATAATAATAATAATATTAATAAGTCTTGTTCTTCATCTCTGGCTTGCCTTTATTGGCCGACCGGAGTGAACACTGACGAGGAACAGAGCTCCCACCTCTCTCTTGCCTTCATTGGCCGGTTTGAGTGGAGAATCGCAAGAGCATTCGTGTTCGGGGGAAGGAAGTGTTTCACTAAGGTGCTGGTAGGGATCTTGACCGTACCTCCGGGATTGTCCTGATAGCCTTGAAATACCTCTCCACTCCTCAAGCACCTCAGTCTGTGTTGCCCTCTTGTCGTTACGTCATTACGTGCTAGCGGCCGTTTTAGGGGGCCCATTTATCGAGTGTGCTAGTCACCCCTTGCCATTTTATCTTTGTCATAAAAACATTGATTGGCAGGGGCCATAGTTCTTCCATAGTGTCAGGAAACCAGTCCATTTTAGCCACCCAAACCCATAGCCCTATTCTTAGTTTCCATATTCTGTAATAGTCCTGCGCCAGCCGGGGATTGTCCTTGGGTGCATTTGCATAGTGCAAACAGGGATAATTGTCGGCTGGTGTTCCATTTCATTGTAAAGCCATGTAAGGGGCCTCTGCGAGTTGGCTTCGGCTCCTCGTACGCCTTCCAAAGGTCCGGGACCCTAGGGTCCCGAGATACGTTACCAAATCAAAATATTAATAATATTATTAGTATAGATATGGATGTAACAATTTATTGATAAAATAAATGTATTATAAAATGTACTGGCTGTCCCCAAAATAGGTAGCGCCCGTATCTTGGCGGCCAAAGTTGCGTTTACATAACTTTTAAATCGATACATTATATGAGATTGAACAAGGCAACTTAATTTTCAACTTTTAATAAGTGAAAATAAAATATTGAATAAAAAAAAAGGTTTACGATGTTAAGGTGTGTAATAGTGTGGTTAATACCTATAGTGAGGTGTGTGGATGTGATGGTAATATGAAATGTGATTGCAAATATTGTAATAGTGAGATCAGATGTGTGATGGTGATATGGTGTATAAGTGTAATAGTTAGATTGGGATTATTGTGACAAGGTCCCACCTTGTGATTATTTAGCAATTTCTTGCTTTCATTGTATGACAGGGAGAGAAGCCAACTTGTTGTGGTTCTTTTCCATGAATGGGAGGTGAGATCTTTGATATCACAGTACTTGCTTGCTTATTGTAGATATATGTGAGTAAGTAAGAGGAGCATCGTCTGGCCTGTTAGCATTATGAAGAGGATCATGTAGAATACGTTTCGAGAGTAGGTTATGGTAGTTAAGCTTATTTCTTATAGATTTGTGAACATGCAGTGTGGCACTGAATAGCTTTTTAAGCATCACTTTGATAACGGCTCTTTAATCTCTTTCGATTTCAATAAAAGTGCTTTTCCCAGCTCCGCCCCAGACGAATCAAATCAAATCAAATCAAATCAAAGCATTTATTTCAATTAGACCATTTACAGGCACTTTTGAATTGTCAAGAAGTTACAGTTTAATATTGAAGCTAGTTGCTCGTTCCAAAACGTAGGTCTCTATGGAGAAGAACGAGCAAGAAACTCCATGGACACTCTTTTCATTCAATTTGGTTTTTACAAAAACTTGGTTACATTATTCTTGTTGCTTCTATATGTGAAAACAATGAAGGTGAATATAAAAAATAACAAAATTATAATAAAGATGTAAGCCATGGCAGTCAAGAGATGACCAATCCCAACTGACAGCACCCGTTCACGAATATGACGCGTGCATCAGCACCATTTAGCTCAACCATCTTGAAGGGAACCAAACGACCCAACCCACGCGCCACCGTCAGCGAGACATTAAAGTGAGCATGACGAAGCTCTCAACTGCCATGCTCAGTGTCCAACACATAGTAACTTAACAAATAAATGGCTCCATGGTACTCACATTTACAAAATTGAAATAAATTATGTTAAATTATATAAAACTAAGGTTTTTAGTGAACCTATTCAACTGATGATCCGTGGTATGTAATAAATAGTAATAAAATAACGGTAAACGTTATTAAGGTCAATCATTCTATACCACCAATGTTTACATATAGTACCAATGTTTAAGGACAGTATATGTTATGACAGTATTTTGATTATGTATAGGCAGAGGAAGCATTATACAGGCGTGATGGTATAACGAGAAAAATTACTGATACCCAAAATTTGTTGATTATTTTAGTTGATTTCATTCTGTCGTGCTGTGAATTGAGCGAATAAATGCAGATTTTAATTAATTTACGTTATTTTATTTAATTTTATCAAATTAACTTAAAACACAAAAAACTTCGAAAACTCCGGATAATCCGGATTTTAATCGGACGAGAAATCAGAAATCCGGATTTGAAAAAACTCCGGATTTTGCAATCCCTAGTCCCATGTAATAGGGGGCAAGCCTATTGCCATTGACCGGGCACAAATCCATACTCCGAGCTGCTACCGAGAATTTCATAGAAAAACACAATATCACTTTTTGCTCGACCTGGGAATCGAACTCAAGACCTCTAGCGCAGCAGTCGCGCTTAGAACCACCAGAGATAAGATAATAAGATAAGATATGTTTTATGGTAAAACAATTGGTTTTAGCATAACATTAGTAGGTGTATTTGTAAACTAGCTATATACCCGCGGTGTCACCAGCGTTTACTTGTCTTTGGTTCTATAAGTAAAAACCTTTAGTAACTGTCTCGTTAGCCTAGTGGTCCGAAGCGCGACTGCTACGCTAGAGGTCTTGGGTTTGACTCCCAGGTCGAGCAGTGTTATTCGGTTTTTCTATGAAATTCATAGTAGCAGCTCGGAGATAGGATTTGTGCCCGGTTAATGGCAATACGCTCGCCCCTTATTACGTGGAGCCTAACACATATCGGCGAACTGTGGGTGTACATTACATTGGTACACCTCTGCCTAACCCTTTAGGGAATACAGGCGTGATGGTGTGTTAAAACCTGCCTCTTGAATCACTCTATCTATTGATCAAGTCGATAAAAATAGCCGATTGGTTATTTCAGTTCCGTCGCTCTCTGGTGGCATGGCGCGGTAAAAGACTTTAATAAGACCAAGCATTATAAACCTTCATCTTAACCAATTATAGTTGAAATTTCTATAACAATATGGTATTAGACAACATTAAACAATAATTCCAAGACTAATTTCTCTGAAGAAACACTGCATACAAGCCCTGAAATTTTCAATTACTTAACCGTAAAATTAGATTTATAATTGGTTTGAAATTAATAAATAGTTGGTCAATTGAGTCGGCGTAAAATTGACGTCACAGTTGTTTTTTTGCCATACAATATGTATGGGGGAATCCCGTTTTGACAGCTCATTGTATAGTAGGTCAGTTAATTGGTACACCTACAAATAATCTTTGCAATGTTGCAAATTGCACCTACTGATACCATCCATCACGCCTGCATTCCCCGAAGGGTTAGGCAGAGGTGTACCAATGCACACCCACACCACAATGCACCAATGCATTGCGCAATGTGCACCTACTGATAGTAGGTGATATTTCAACTATGTCATAATTTCATGGTATATTACATTAGCTACGTTATGAAGATAACTTGCCGTGCCATGTCGTTAGCAAGTGTCGAGTTTTATCGGCGTGCACTGACCAATCTATTCTCATATTATTAACCGGTCCTTTTAGAAATCTATGGTATGATGGTGATTATAAAGAGGTTAAGTTTGTGAGGTTGTAAGGGGTAATCCCTAGATCTACTGAACCGATTTTGAAAATTCTTTTACCCATAGATAGCCACGTTATTTGTGAGTGTAGGTAATAGGATATATAACATCACGCTATGACACACGGGAGCGGAGCACTAACCAAAGACGTTACTCAACACGGTTTAAAATATCCATGTGGAGAAAGTCGTGCGCAGAAGCTAGTATTAAAATATTATATTTGTTTTGTTATACATATACATATAAAAGTCTGTTATAGTATGTATAAAACAAAATAACGCTTATTATGTTTAAAGTTATTAAATCTGTATTATGACATCACACCGCACATTTGACCAACAAAAAAGCAACAAGCAAAAAAACTGTTCAGCTTTATTATGTTAGTATAGAAGATATTATCACATTCCGAGATTCTTTAAGGAAATTATTTTGTAATGTTATCATTTGGTGTTGTTTCGTGCTTGTATGACCAGATGTATGAATGCGGACGAGGCGAAAGGAGTATGTAAGGATCATAGCAGGTAGCGTTCTGTGATTTCTGCCTACCCCCATTGGAAATAGGCGTGAGTTTATGTATGTATTGTTTTTGTTATATTTTGTATATGTTTTTAGTCTGCATTTGTTCAGTGTATTTTTTACGTTATGTGCAAAGTTTAATAAATAAATGGGTAAATAAATAATATTAGTAAGTGCTGTAATAGTTTAAATTCATGTACATCTATGATTATATAATAAAAACATTGGCAAAGGAAAACTGACCTTACGGCACCTTAACTAGTTAGAATCTTGCTTGCACAATAGTGCAGTATCTTGCATATTATTATTAATTTATTTCCTTAATTGCATGACTAAATTACATGCTCTAAAGGGCAATTTTTATCTGTATTAAATGCTGATGCAAAATCTACTCATATGAATAATTTATACATAAAAAATTGTATAAAATTTCACATAAATCGTTTTTACCTCACAAGACAATGCAAAGGATAATATGTTTATAAGCCTATGTATGTTTGTTCGTACTTTTGTGGTGGTCTACTTTGATTTTGGGGAACTAGCTTCTGAGAATCATTTTTTCAGGATAAAAATTATTGCATGTGTTATTCCACACTACAATTTATCTCAGTGCCTTTCATCTAGATCCATTCAGCAGTTTAAGTGTGAAAGATTAACAAACATCAATCCATCCATCCATCCTACAAACATTTGCATTTATAATCCTAGTAGGATATATTTTGTTTAAATTAATTACATTTGTTGTGTAAGTAAAAACTTAGTTTTAATAATAAATTGAAATGTTTTCTTCCGTTTCGATACATGTTTGAATAGTCTATGTAGTCTTACAAACAGCTCAATTATAAAAACGTTTGTTTTTCTCCTCATTGAAGTTGTTTACATTATTTAAATTGAGAACATGCCTAACAATAGGATTTGTTTACATTTGTGAATAGCTCAAATGAAAACATTTAGAGTTAACACTAATAACATAACCTTACATAACCCTACGGCTAATATTTGTTTTTACTATTTATAACTCTAAAATAATAATCATTCTAGAATGCAATAACATAAATAATTAAAAAGTTGGCAAATACCATAAACAACTATAATTTTTTCTACGTATGTAGCAACAGTATAAGCAATAACAGCCTTGTCAGCCAACTATACATACCTGAAGACATTCTTATCAAAGTTCCTGAGAGTTTCTTCGAGACTGTCCTGACAAACTATTGCGTCATAAACTGCCAGCGAACCCTCTTGCCCCCTCACATTTTTATTTTTCCCGCTGTTATGCTTGCGATGACGGAAAACACTGGAGTATCTTGAAGATAATTGGCTAAAACTAACTAAAATCTGCAATGACAAAAGGTTATATTTTGTGACAAAACAGTTTTCGTTTTCAGACAAGTTATTGATTGTTTTAGCACTTTAGGTTATTGCTGATGTTTATTTACCTGGTTTTGGGTGTTTAATGAATTCAATGAGAACATGTTACATGTAGGTGGTTATTGTTGAGTGTTTTTTTCATTGAAGTGCACTCGAAAATTTTGTAGGCTCTCTCTCACGTCAAACTTAATTTTCGCCAGTGAAAAAAAAAGTCTTTAGTGTTGGGCTGGCGACTTTAGAGCAGCACAAACATTACTAATTGGAAATGTCATAATTTCAATTATTTGTCTTAGTTTTGGTCTTTGGTAGATTAAATTTAAAACGTAATAGGTACAATCTAGACAAACCTAGTGAATTGATTTGTAAGTGTCTTTATTTGAACAATAATTTATCAATCTCTTTACTGTTGTCTTTCAAGAATTTGACAATTCCTTCTCTGTTCACATATTACAAAAAATAAATAGTTAGTCGAGTACGCACTAAACTGAAAAAAAAAGTTAAAGTGTTTATGGTGACAACTTTGATGTTTCTATTCTTGATGTCTTGCAATCGAAAAATAAAAGCATTTTTGAAGAATTAAACAGTCTTTTTCTCGAAAATTTATTCATACATTATTAAGATTTTAGTTGTGCATTACATAATTTTATAACATTCGAAAAAAACATAAATGCACCAGGCATTTCGTTTGTTTTTGCAAGGTTAATAATTATGACTGACATTAGAATATCAGACACATCAGACATAATAATAGCATAGAAATAGCCGACCACCAAAATTGATTCAATAAATATATCACAAACTGCCAGAGCAACGCTGTATATTGTATGTAACAAAAGCTATTGAATATGTATAAAAATAATGTTTTTTTTTTTCGTTTTTAATAATACCTTGCGTGATTCAGATTACAAGTTTTCAGTTTTCGAACAGTCAGTCATTTAATTCATGTTCTACATTGTCTATGCTTTATTTGGACAGTAGAATCCAAAATGGCGACGAGCGATGACGAGCCTATGCATTTATATGAAGTTTTTCAAAACTGTTTTAATAAAATAGCTAATAAACAACAAGGTGAGTGAGAAAATGCATAACGGAGCTCGTCTCGCGTCCCTCGAACAAACTATCGCGGTTCTGTGAAGTGTTTCATTGTGAATATCAGTCATAGTGTTTGCGTGTTATGCCATTTCTGTGTTGAAAAGCAACAGCATTTTTTCAAAATACGTTCGAAAAATCCTACCTACGCGCACCAAAATCAGTGGTTAACCTTCTGTAATTATTAACGAATGCATTTCAATTATGTAGGACGCCTTAGCAACGCATTTTAGGGGTACAAAGGCTATGTTTTGATCGTATACTACGACATCAAATGTGCCTGTACCATTGTGCCACAGCGATTTCAGTGCGAATCTGAATTGTTTCACGGGATTTATTTGCATTGACGTCTTCGCTCACAATTAAGTAAGGTAAACTGATCGTTTTTAACGTAAAAAACGAAAATTTTCGTTGATTTATCTCAAGAAAGAAGTTTTCTTGTTGTATGCAAGTTTCTTGACGAGTTTTTTTTTTACTCGTTTCTAGTATCAATGGACACAACGTTGTCAGCCTGCTCTGTAGAGATGTACACGGGTATTTAGTTTGCGAATCGTTGTTTTTATGTTCTCTTTGTGCCAATGTTTACAGCGTATTTTTTTTTGTTTATTTACACACGGAAGGCGCGGACTTCGAGCGTCTATGGAATCGAATATGTGTGCGAGGCATGCACTATTAAAAAAAAGTAAATGCCTACTAACTAGTATGTGAGGAATTTTCTGGTATTACTGTTTATTCATACTAGTACCACACCATATTTTCTGCTACATTTGAATAATTTGATATTGATTTAAATGTACAATGCTATGATTCAGTTATAAACTTCCTTAGAAATAATCATAACACTGAACTAAGTTCTGTGAGGTACTGGAATTTTATTTTACATTTCAGACCTTTCTTTTACTAATAAGGGACAAACTACACTTTAGCTGATCCCATGAATCCATACAAAACTGGTTTTCTATGATGTAAAGCTGATTTTAGCAAAATAAGCCCTAGTTCTCCCTATTTAGTTAGCTTATTAGTCACTCCAACACACAAAAGACTTACACATTATTCTTGTTCAGTGTTCACTCACTAAAACTGTCATTATTTATTGGAAGGTTAGTGCGTGTCTCTAGTTGTTAACCAGAGGTCTAAACATAAACATTTTGATGTTTTAACCTGTCTGGTATGATAGAATCTCCAGAGATACTCATGTTTAGATGCAGTGTTAGGCCACAGTGTACTACCAAGGGTACAGCAAATGAACGCTGATGAACACCCTCTTTGCATTAAATATGCAGTTCAAAATAGTTTGTGAATGTTTGATGGTGATAGCTTGTCATGTTTTACAGCCCTTGAATTATTATTGTAAACAAAACCTTAGATTATTATGCATTAATTCAAGTAAAGATATCTTCGGTATCATAGTTGGGTTGAACAATTATCTAAGGTTGTTTCAGCAATTGGACATTCTGAACACTGAAAAGTAACTTTGAAGCCACAATAGAAAGCATATTATTTCAATAAGTAAAACAAATAGCTGTATTTGTTTTGATTGTATGGAGATCACCAACTAAATTAATATGATTGGGTAAGACTGAGAGTCGAGTAAACCCTCCACCCCACTACTCCTTCTTCATAAAACATACTATAATGGAAAGGAGTTATTATTGAATATTAGTGTAATGTTTAGACGACAAAACTTAATAGGTACAAATAGAATATTTACAACTTAATTTTATAAATACATAAAATATTGAATATGACACATGTATAATGTTGATCATTTTACATATAACTATATTTAATTCCATTTCTGTGGTTCACATGAATAAGAAATTGTAAACAAATTTTCGTTATTTAAATAATAATTATAAGTTGGTAACTGATTTCAAACACAAACAATTAATATTTAGGTCAAGGCAGAGTAATTTATTAATTATTAAATTAACTGCTACACTACATTTAATGAATCAAAATTCAAAGAAAACACGAAAACTTGATAGACATTGTTTTCTAATTCAAAATAGGCACTAAAATCTAGATTATACTTTTTCTGTACTCAACCATTGTTTCTGTACTATTTGTAAACAATAATTACACAGAATGGTTGCTATACTGCCAGATTATCAATGAAATGATAAAATTTAGGATTTATGCCAGTATAAGAATTTTTTAGCCTATTATTGTCCCACTGCAGGGCAGAAGCATCTTCTCATACAGAGAAGGCACAAACATTGACCATCATGCTTGCTCAAGGTGGATTGCACATTTCGGACTTTTCAATGTCTCACTTCTAGGTAAAGGCTTTCCCCAAGTCCTTTCAAATATTTCAGAATTATTAAATAGCTATTTTATAATTTAAAGTCGCCGTCTATTTTGTTGTAATGCGCGCCAAATCGTTAACTAATAGTACCTTAGTAAGATGAATATAAAATTGGAAAAAAATCAGACTAAAGTTTTCTTCCGTTTTTTTGCTCATTACTTTTTATAGTGAACAAATACACATGCTGCAAATATAATAATATCTTTATTTAAAAAGTCAATATAGCTCTCGAAATTATTTTTGATGGAAATAATATACCTAATTTAGTAGAAACAGGTCGATTTCTAGCAAATGTAATTTCGATAGGTATTTTTGAAATTCGCGGGCGGTCTCCACAAATCCCCATTAAAGATAAAATACAGCCAAAATGCATTTTTTATTGCCTAGTATAGTAAAGTCAGGAGATAAATGAAATATCTAAATACCACTAGTCCCCGTGGTTTTGTCCACCCGCATTACATCTTTGGTTTCTACTCCGCTCCCGTGGGTTGTAGCGTGATGTTATATCTCTACATAGTATAAAACACAGTCGCTTCCCGCCGTCTGTCCCTCTGTTCGTTTAGATTTTATCAATAGATAGAGTGATTCAAGAGGAAGGTTTATGTATAAAACATCACGCTACGACCAATGTGAGCGGAGCAGTAACCAAACACGTAACTGAAAGCGGGTGACACCGCGCGGCATATAGCTACCTTGCGAACTACCCGCGACTTCGTTCGCGTAGCTTATTTCCCCCGCCCGTCTTTGGTTACTGCTCCGCTCCTGTGTTTCGTAGCGTGATGTTTTATAGCCTACTAGCTTTTGCCCGCGACTTCCTCCGCGTGGATTAATAGTTCCCGTTCCCGGGGGATTTCCGGGATGAAAACTATCCTATGTCCTTTCTCGGGTCCCAGACTATATCTGTACCAAAGTTCATTGAAATCGGTTCAGTGGTTTAGGCGTGAAGAAGAGACAGACAGACAGACAGAGTTACTTTTGCATCTATAATATTAGTAAGGATGACACTCCCAATTAACGTGAATTTCTTGGGTTCAATAGATCTAGAGATTACCCCCTACAACCTCACAAAGTCACTTTACCTCTTTATAATATTAGTACATAGATAAAGTGATTCAAGGAAAAGGTTATACGTATCGTATTAGAACATCCACGCTATGATCAACGGGAGCGGAGCAGTAACCTAAGACGTAACTGAAGGCGGTGATTTGTAAAAAAAAACCATTTTGAAAAGAGTGTCCATGGAGTTTCTTTCTCGTTCTTCTCCATAGAGATCTACGTTTTGGAACGAGCAACTAGCTTCAACTTGCTGTAACTTCTTGACAATTCAAAAGTGCCTGTAAATGGTCTAATTGAAATAAATGCTTTGACTTGACTTGACTTGACTTGATGCCGCGGCGTAAATATCTAAGTTACAGGGAATTTAAAATTTCCATCATATCATAAAATATTCTTGTGATATGGGCCATACACATACATACCCATAAAAGCCGTGTCTAAATCATTGTGGATTTTGAATTTGTTATTAGCAGAACACTTGTGTAAATAATATTCTTGCAATACAAATGACTAGATAAGTTACATTTGACAATATATCTTTACGGCATTGAAATAAAGTTGCAAATTGTATGTAGATTAAGCAGAGTATGCAAGCCTGTAATGTAATTGTCTATGTCTCTATGAGGTTACCAAAAGTTGTAATGATAGTTGTTCGATCTTCTTCTTCTTCTTTCTTTATCGTGTGGGCAGTAAGGTCTAACGACCCCACACACCCTAGTGTCAGAGTTACTAAACCGCCTCAAGGGACTCTGACATGGTTACCGATGTCAGTGATGTCCAAGATAAACTTAGAAAGTACATATGAATTAGAAAAAGTCACATTGGTACTTGCCCATGCCCGGTCGCGACCCCACAACCTCGTGCATGAGAGGCGGGCGCCTTAACCACTGGGCCATCACGACACTTACCACACACGACACGTTGTTCGATTACAATTTAAGAATATTTTTTCTAATGTCGACTGCCTCGTTAGCCTAGTGGTCCTAAGCGCGATTCCCAGGTCGAGCAAAGTGTTATTGGGTTTTCTATGAAATTCTCTGTGGCAGCTCGGAGTTAGATTTGTGCCCGGTTAATGGCAATAGGTTCGCCCCCTATTACATGGGACCTAAACATACCGGCGAACTGTGGGTGTCATTGATACACCTCTGCCCTAACCCTTCGGGGAGTACAGGCGTGATGGTATGTATATGAATTAGAAAAAGTCACATTGGTAATTGCCCGTGCCCGGTTGCGAACCCACATCCTCGTGCATGAGAGGCGGACGCCATTACCACTGGGCTATCACGACACTAACCTCGCATCAGTTCCCGAGATTTGTTGACACACGACACAAACATATAAACAGCAATAAAACGTTCGGATCGTCGATGCGACCTAGAAACGCCAATTAGCTATATTTTTAGTGTGACTCACTAGTCAACGGTCATATTATATCAATTAAATATGTACCTCGCAGTTATATATCGGTGAATTGTGAAATTGAGATTTCTGCACGTATACACACAAAACATAACATCACGCCTGCATTCCCCGAAGGGTTAGGCAGAGGTGTAGGGCACCAAAGTACATCCACCCCGGTGTCTACCCATGTATAATAATATTAGCCTGTTATTGTCTTCTCTAACCCTTCGGGGAATACAGGCGTGATGGTTGGCTACGACATACGGGGACGGAGCAGTAACAAAAAACGTAACTTACCGCAGGTAAAAAAAATATATAAATAAATGCAAAATGCATCATGTCGCAGACTACTTGTAGAACATGTAGTCCTAGTTCAAAGTCAAATCATTTATTTCAATCAGACCATTAAAAGGTACTTTTGAACATCATAAACGGAATATAATCTAGTTGCCCCTTTCAAAAGGTAGTTTTGTACGGAGAAGAATGAGCAAGAGACTCCTTACGTGTCGCCAAGAATTAAATGTGACCTAAGCCAAATGTTAATAATTATTAGGACCTCGTTTATCAATCACTGTCGAACTGTCCGCTAGCTCGTCCGCGTGGCTTATCACCTGCCATAAGTTACGTTTTTGGTTAATGCTACGCCCTCGTAGGTCGTAGCGTGATGTTATATGGCCTATGTTACTCAGGAATAATGTAGCTATCAACTGATGAAAAAATGGTTAAAATCGGTCTAGTATTTTCGGAACATATTTGTTACAAACACGAAAACAAAAAACTTTTACCTCTTTATAATTTTAGTAGAAAAGAACGGCCGAGTTAACTTTTATTTTTAAATAATCATTAACAGCTTCGCGTTTGACCACTTAATTCAAGAGCAAGCCAATCACAAACAATAGAGAACTTTGAAAAAAGAAGATAATTTATACCCAAAATCAGGTTAGTCGATTTTCAAATTGAAATCTACTTCCTGTGGATTCGAGCAGATGTTATTATTGTTTACCGTTTATCGTGTTATGATAATTGTTTAAATCTCAGAAGCGATTCTCGTAATCTTAAGCAGTTCCTATTCTTTGGATTTTAAAGGGAACCGTTTGTATGGGCATGTGAAAAGGAGGGATGACACACATGTGACCAAAAGAGTAATTAATATAAATGTGGATGGATGGAAACGAAGAGGGAGGCTAAAGAAAAGATGAACGGATTGTGTAAAGGATGATTTGAAAGAGAAGGAAGTCAGTGATAGCATGACGGTTGACAGGACGGCATGGAAGAAGAAAACGTGTTGCGCCGACCCCAAGTATCATAAGATAAGGGCAGGAAGATGATGATGATGATGATGATTAGGAATGCTTGCATTCTAATCTCAGTTTCAGATTGTCCAATTTTGTACAAGTCCTTGACATAGTTGTCACTGAGATGATGTGGAGACTAGATTTTGGGCTTATGTTATCTAACTTTTTGGAATCTAGTAATCCCGTGTGTTTTGGAAGCTATATTTTTTTTATGCCCAGTTTTTATGAATTTCCTATTAAAAAATTCTCGGTAGCATCCTGGAGACTAAGTATAAAATCTCAAGTCAGACATGTAAATAGATTTTCTTATTCAATTCATTCATTCAAAATCATCTACCTCTACACACACAAGCAAGCTCCCCACAAAGTCAAACACCGCATTACCTTTCAAACGTATTACTTTACAGAAAAAAAGTTACAATTTGCTGAAAAATATACACAAACTAAGAGAAATAGCCAATACAATATACTTCACGAAAATAGATGTAGTCTGCAGATAGTAAATCAATTTAACGGGACGCGGCGCACGTAAAATTGTGCTGCGAGAAAAAATATATCGATACATCGACTATACGGGATCGATTCGGCGATTATGCAATATCGTTTGACTCTAGTATTTTATCTGAATATTTTTGAAGTATGACAGCTGGGGTGTTATGTAGCATAACGCTTGGTTTCCTGGTAGGCAGTACTTCGACAATTCGCGAATATCTAAAATACGCAGAAATAAGAAAAAACATTTTAAAATTTTGTCTGTTTGTTCCGACTGATCTCTGAAACGGCTGGGCCAATTTTGACGGAACCTGCACTCGTAGGTAGTAGAAGTAACAGCTGATGGTATAGCTTGATACAATTTGTTCTTTGTTCGTTTTTTAAGTAGGTAGTTAGTTACCAAGTAAAACCAAATAAAAGCGTGTTATAATTTATTTATTAATACATGTTACGGCTTTTTTTTTATAGACGGGAAATCATCAAATTACTTCCCCCGCCCTGGGCGGGGCGGGAGGGAGTGTCAGACTTTTACTGACTAAAACCCATCTATGTTCCTTCATGTGCCCTTTGCGTTCCTGGGGCGCGGTATCTCTTTCGAACAACCCGCAGCGCATGTTACGGCTTAAGATACCAATTAAAAGCCAGTATATTACTGGTCGACCATAGAATCGAACCCAAGACCATCACATCCATCCATCGACCATTAAACTAACCAATATTTGCCTGCCAAAATTCAATCAATTCAAATGCATAACAATAGTTACTGATCCACCTCGCCGTTTTCGGCAATGAATACCTTTTGAAAACTTACATTATAAACTTTACATGTCTTAGAGCTGTCATGATTTTAACTGGAAACTTTGAATTGACCTTACAATCACTTATTTAGTACCTATCTAGTACTTTTTTAGCAATATTCTAGTCGGACAATTATGTGACATCTAGACTCGTATTAAAAAATACCGACTGAGTCGGATCATAATCTGTAATATTTAAGCTCATGATTAACATGAAAATTCTGTCTATTTGTCTGTCACATTTTCACTGTAAAGTTGTAAACCACTAAAACGATTTTGGCAAACAGGTAGCTCGGTATGAAGAACAGCACATTTTGAAAAATTATTTATTCATATACACACAAAAACAGTTACAGAGCAATACTTAAACTAAGATTATAAACAAATTTATGGCATTATCGCCGAAACAGCGAGTTTATAACAATTTTTCCTCAAAATTACTCAATTCCCACGACTTATCTCTAGAAATCTATACGAGTAACATGTAATAAAGTAATGTTTACTGAGCCAATCAATCAAATGCTTTGGACAATCGTCATTGAACTATCTAGCCGTATTAGGTGCAGGCTTATGATTGTACCCGTTATGTGGGTGTGGGGTAAGCCAGGGGAGGGAGCGGGGGCGGGGAGATTAGCGATTAAGGCAGCGATAGCGTAGAATGTTTTTTTTTTTTTCAAATGGGAACAGCTGTTTCTGAGATTAGCGGGTTCAAACAAACTCTGCTTTTTAATAATACTAGCGTCTGATCGCGACTTCGTCCGCCTGGTATTTTTCATCCGCGTTAAATTACGTCATTGATTACTATTCTACTCCAGCGAGTCGTAGCGTAATGTTTTATAGCCAATACTATAGACTATGAATCTGGCTATCTTACAAAGATTTTTTCCAATCAGACTGATAGAGATCAGCGCGTTTAACCAAAAAAATGTACTCTTCACAACAAACATACCATCACGCCTGTATTCCCCGAAGGGTTAGGCAGAGGTTTACCAATGTATACCTACCCACAGTTCGCCGGTACGTTTAGTTCTCATGTAATAAGGGGTGTGCCTACTGCCAGAAACTGTGCAGAAAAAATACTCTTCAACTTTATAATATTAGTATAGATAGGTAATTTTGGTGTGTTGTACCCGCTCCCGCTCATGTCTCGCACCACCACACATTGCATGCAGCATACAGTACCTGTATGAATTAATGTACCGCATTACTATGTTACATTGAGTTAGTTGTGTACTATTGACGAGCGTATACAGGCTGTGAGAAATGTCACATGTCATATAAGAAAAGAAAAATAACGTATGACTGTACAGCGTTGATGTTTAAATAACTGACAACAGTCTGTGTTGGAAAAAATTTATTCAATATATCGTGTGTATGTTGGCCCAGTGGTTAAGGTGCCCACCTCTTTTGCACGAAGTTGTTGGATCGCAACCGGGCACGGGCAAGTACCAATGTGACTTTTTCTAATTCATATGGGACATCACTGACATTGGTAACCATGTCAGAGGCCTTTGAGGCGGCTTAGAAACTCTGACACTATAGTGTGTTTTTTAATCTCGTAGACTAAATTGACAGTTTCATACGTCAAATATAAAAATAAAGTGCTTTCGGCCCATGAACATAAAGCACACTATTTTCAAGTTTGACGTAAGAAGCCGTCAAATCAGTCTACGAGATTAAAAAACACACTTTAGGGTGTGTGGAGTTAGACCTTACTGCCCACACGATAAAGAAGAAAGCATACTACATAAACTTACTCTTGGTTCCCATGGGGGTAGGCAGAAACGCCACCTGCTACGATCCTTACATACACTCTTCATACTCTGGTCAATGGTCATACAAGCACGCCGATTACCGAGTACTGCTCACCCGACTAAACAGTAATAGGCTGGTAGTATTTCTTATCGACACTGAAAAAGGTTTTAAATCTTGACTGATACCTAATTTTAAAACATCGTACTGTACTCTTAACCCGACCAAATACGGAGTGTCACGTATGTATATTGTGAAGTGTTACACGGAGGGTATCAATCATTTTTGGACGCCTGTCGTGAGGTGACGGCGCTCTTTAGTCCCTCATTTGCTGAGGATACTCCTAATCCGACTAGTTAGTGCAAATGTGGCTTCAGAGGTAACGAAGCTGGAGATTCAAGAGACCAATTGCGAGGAGGAGTCAAAGTTGCATAATTTAATACTTTTGTCTTCGATTCTTCATATTCCCCGGAGGGTTAGGCAGAGGTATACCTATGTACACCCACAGTTCGCCAGTATGTTTGGGTCCCATGTAATAGGGGGCGAGCCTATTGCCATTAACCGGGCACAAACCCTAGCTCCGAGCTGCTACTGTGGATTTCGTAGGATAACCCAATTACGCCCCGAACTGCCCCGTTGGTCTTGTGGTCGCAATTGCGACTACTGTGCAAGGGGTCCCGGGTTCGATTCCCAGGTCGAGCAAAAAGTGTTATTGGGTTTTTCTATGAAATTCTCAGTAGCAGCTCGGAGTTTGGATTTGTGCCCGGTTAATGGCAATAGGCTCGCCCCCTATTATATGGGACCTAAATATACCGGCGAACTGTGGCTGTACATTGGTACACCTCTGCCTAACCCTTCGGGGAATACAGGCGTGATGGTATATATAACCCAATTACGCTTTCCTCGATCTGGGAATCGAACCCAAGATCTCTACGGTAGACAACGAGAGACGACAGTAGTTCTGCAATTTTGCGCACTGACGGTTCTGTATCGACAGATTTAACAGGCAGGCTTTACCGTTACGTATGGAACCCAAAAAGAGAGCATTCCAATGACTTAACTGCGAAATCTTCAATTTAATAAGTATATAAACAATGTTAGAAGACTTACCTTTGGTTTGGTTTAAAGAAAAAGGTCCGTTTTTCTCTATCAAGGACCTCTAAAAACTGATTATTTCATCTGTCTTCCACAGACTTTTTTTTTTTCAATTAATAAATGTCAAGTGCGTAATTAAATGTAACCGAAATAAAATAAATTGTCGTGTAATTGAATTGTTATCAACCGAGCTCCGAACCCGCTATCTCTTGTTTACGAGTGACACTTGACTTTGTTTGGTGTTGTAATTACAATGTGCCGAGTAATTAGTTAATCTACGTATTATCATTTGTTAGGTTAGATTATGATTAAAAGAAATGCCTGAACGAGTTAAATGTAAGAAATATCACATAACCACCACGCCTGTATTCCCCGAAGGGTTAGGCAGAGGAGTACTAATGTACACCCACAGTTCGCCAGTATGCCGAATATGCAGTATGCAGTATGCCATTAACGGGGCACAAATCCTAACACCGAGCTGCTACTGAGAATTTCTTAACCCAATAACACTTTACTTTTTCCTCGACCTGGGAATCCAACTCAAGACCTCTAGCGTAGCAATCGCGCTTAGGACCACTAGGCTAACAAAGAATTCAAGAAGAAATATCACTCTCCCAAATCCGCCAATCCGCCTTGAGCAAGCGTGGTAATCAATGCTGTTGCCTTCTCTGTATGAGTAGAGACCTTAGCCCTGCTGTGGGACAGTAGCTAATAGTCTGATACTTTTATTAACTTTATTCCAACAAATGAACCAAATTGGAGGAAAAAAGTGTTCATGAAGTTGCTTGCTCGTTCTTCTCAATCGTTTTGGAACGAGCAACTAGCTTCAACTTTAAACTGTAACTTCTTGACACTTCAAAACTACCTGTTAATGGTTTAATCGAAATAAATGCTTTGACTTTGACGTTGACTTTTGCTAAACGCGCTAATCTCTGGAATTATCAGGAGGATTGGTTAAAGCAATATAATTATGATCGGCAGATTCAGAGGAATAGTAAGATAGGCTATTATATAACATCACGTTACGACTTACAATAGCAAAGCACCAAAGACGTAACCGAAAAAATCTCCTCCGACGAAATCTCGGGCAAAACCTAGTTTAAATATAAATAGTAAACATTAGGAATGCAAATAACACTTCGCAAAATACTAATTATCTCCTCCAATCTTCCACAAACAAAGGAACGACACCTCTTATCAGTGACACTTGACTGCGTAGCGCCTGACCCCGGTCTATGCGTAGTCGGGTTATCAGGAGCGTGTAGGTCAAGCTGTAATTATGATTTATGCCCCGATAGCATCCACTACGTTATTGTTTAACAAAGAGGTGATTAGCAGTGCCACTCTGTCTGAGAGTTGCTGAGATTTAGACTGGAACGTTACGTTAACATAATAACAAACCAACACGCCTGTATTTCTCGAAGGGTTAGGCATAGGTTTACCAATGTACACCCACAGTTCGCCGGTATGTTTAGGTCCCATGTTAGATGAGCCTATTGCCATTAACCGGGCACAAATCCAAACTCCGAGCTGCTACTGAGAATTTCATTGAAAAACCAAATAACACTTCGCTAGACCTGGCGATCGTACCCAAGACCTCTAGCGTAGTAGTCGCGCTTAGGACCACTAGGCTAGAGTCAGTCGAGGCGTAATGTATCGATGATACATTAATAACAATATAGACTATTTGGGTCCAGTACGTGGTCACGTTTATTGCCGCTTCAGAGGCACTATTCAGATCTCCAAGAGTTCAGGTAAACAGACAACTGGGACACTCCAGCATAAATGAGACCTTGTCTGATCAGGAGCTCTGTAATCTTTGTCTGAGAACCCTGATTATATTAGCATAGAATATCGAGACTAGGCATTTATAGGACTGCTTCCAAATGCTCAAAGACTTATGTGATCGATAGACTATAAATTTGGGCTCATTAGACATCAATACTCAAACTTGAATTCCTAGGTAATATAGCGCTTGTAGTGACAGAGGGATCTAACACTACTTAAAACTCGTTATAAACTTTAACTTTTGTATATTTATGTAAATTATATATTTTAATACTTACTATTTTGGTTATTCTGGTTTGTTGACTCTACCCAAGTAACACTTAGGCGCTAAGACTAGTCACAAGTGGTATAGGAAATCTATTAGAGTTCTAACCAGATCCTAAGGTTATAATACGTGTTACGCATTAGGAGTTAGAGCGTGCTTTAACGCTACTATACCCCCGAATTAGTCACACTTATCACCTTAGCTTGTTTAATGGCGATAAAGTAGTATTACGGAATGGGATAAGAGTTATAATCAATCAATATAAGAGAGCAATAATAGCGATGACTGAAACTACAGGGGATTAATAGGCGAGAATTAACTCCTTTAGTGGTACAGTAGATCTACAATCTATCACCTTTTTTGTTAAATCAATTCACTATTTATTGATTTCAAAGCAACTATTAATCTAATTTTATAGTTATTTGAAAATTAATCGGGTTCTGAGGGCCAAAATAAAGTGTTTTTTAGAGAAGTTGTGTTTTGGAATTATTATTGTAATTGTGTCTACTATCCAGTTATTTATATTATGTACATTTTGTTGAAGATTCTAAATAAATAAATAAATAAATGTCAACAACTTCAATACGACAAAATAGCCTAGATGTGGCAAATTGTCATCACATCCTACAAAAAAAATATTTTCCATTCCTTCCAGCCTTTTTACATCTTCATTAAAAACGCATTCACGAAATAAATTAATCAAAATGATATAAAAATTTGAAATTCGACCGCGGCCCGATTGGCGGCCTCACTGTCCAATAGGGGCTCGGCGTACGCGCAGCTGAGCAAATACACGTATTATATGATATGAATTAGGTTGTAATGACGCGAGAGTTATACGTGGATAACTATTTTGTTTTGTTGAGTTTTTTAAATATTATTTTTGCCGTCTAGAATAGTTTTATTAGATCGCCAAAACTTGTTGACTACTAATATTTAATTATTGTTTTCCCATTGCAAGGCATAAACCTCTTCTTCTGCAAAGTAGGAACGAGCATTGATCACCACAGTTGCTCAAGGCGGATTGGCGATTTCAGACTTATGTTAACTATAAATCCTGGTTTCCTCACGATGTTTTCCTTCCCCGATGTCAGTGATGTCCAAGATAAACTTAGAAATTACAATAAGAATTTGATAATTACCACAATGCCCGCGGAGAGTCTCTTGAAATCTTGATAGAAACGGATATTTTATTTTATTATTTATCTATTTATGTACAATTACTCTTGCGAAAAATAATGCAGGACACAGCTACTTAATGTGTTGGCGTCTTCTGGCAATATTATTCTGGAAGTAGGCCCCATTCCAACTTAGGTTATACTGGGTGGTCAGTCTGACGGAGTGCCCATAACAACTTTCTTAATAGTCAATATGACTCTTGGGGCTAGCCTCATAGATCTTATTTTCAATTAACAGAGTTAGTTACCTTAGTTTATCTTGGACATCACTGAAAGAAAACCTCTTGAGCAAACCTGGACTTATAGTTAATTAAGTCTGAAATGGTCAATCTGCCTAGAGCAAGCGTTGTGATCAATGCTAGTGCCTTCTCTGTATTAGAAGAGGCCTTTGACCTGAGACAAAAAGCTGGTATCATTATTTTACAGTTACCTACTTTTAGATAACATACCTATGTACCATCACGCCTGTACACCCCGAAGGGTTAGCCAGAGGTGTACTAAAGTACACTCACAGTTCGCTAGAATGTTTAGGACCCATGTAATAGAGGGCGAGCCTATTGCCATTAACCGGGCACAAATCTTAGCTCCGAGCTGCTACTAAGAATTTCATAGAAAACCTCAATAACACTTATCGACCTGGGGATCTAGACCTGAAGCGTAGCAGTCGCGCTTAGCACCACTAGGCTACCGAAGCAGTTTTCTATACAATGTATAATATAAATGAATGCGCGTATATACCTACATTTGAAGTAGTTATCATTTAAAAACAGATCAATGACAAACTGGTAACTGTATCCCAATGATTGGGCGTCCCCTTTCCGATAAAACTGTTTGTTATGGATCGATGACTAGGACCTTGTCATCAAACGGTCGAGTGGGTCAGCTATTTGCTTATTGAGCAACTATGTACTAGTACTCGTAACCGGCGTGCTTGTATGACCAGATGTGTGAACGTGGATGAGGCGAGAGGAGTATAGGATCGTAGCAGGTGGCGTTCTGTGGTTTCTGTCTACCTTCATGGGAAGAAGGCGTGATTTTATGTATGTATGTAGTATGCTCTGTTAAGCCTATTGCCATTAATCAGGCACAAATCCTAACGCTGAGCTGCCACTGAGAATTTCATAGAAAAACCCCAATAATATCTGGTGCCCAAGATACAGGCACCACCTAGTTTGGGGAACACTGTTTTTTACTACAAATGCGAACTGCTACAAGTAACCGTTATTTGTTTTTGTGTAATAAGAACCTAATCATTAGGAACCTAGATCTTCTTTCTTTCTTTATCGTGTGGGCAGTAAGGACTAACGACCCCACACACCCTAGTGTCAGAGTTTCTAAACCGCCTCAAGGGCCTCTGACATGGTTACCGATGTCATTGATGTTCAAGATAAACTTAGAAAGTACATATGAATTTGAAAAAGTCACATTGGTACTTGCCCTTGCCCGGTTGCGAACCCACAACCTCGTGCATGAGAGGTAGGCGCCTTAACCACTGGGCCATCACGACACTTGGAACCTACATAACAATGGTTAATAAACTTTACTATAGGCTGGAAATCGTCTTGATTTCTAACAAATAAAATATTGAGATCATCATAATTTACCAAAACTGCAGGAGTTTCAAAACTAATGAGCACTACAAACTTACTATACAATAACTAACAAGCAACCAGCTAATATATTATGAAAACGTCAAACGGTTTTTTCCTCATGATGACAATTAAGTCCGATCTCCCGATACGGTGAACGCCACTTGTTTTCACACATACGATTAATTACGACTAAACGTAAGGTCTCCCTGTTGTCGGGTTCTGTTTTAGACCTGCCCCCCTAGCCAAGTCACAAACGATCATCGTAAACGCTCGGTAGGTACCAATAGATTTTTAACTTATACCCCAGAGCCTTAGGATAAAAATCTGTTAAAGATTTCTAAGCGTTAGCGACTGGAAAGAACGAAAACGCTATGCAATCTTCATTAGATCTTTAACTTAAAACCAAGCACATAAAGTTGAAGATCTATTAAAGCCTACTCAGCGTTTGCGTTTCTCGTTTGTGACTTGGCTAGGGGGGCTGTACAGATCAATTATAATCTAGCGTAGCCATTGATTTGTTAGTGACTTAAACATGATTGGTTCTGTAACTTGAACAGACGATTTGTTTTTCTAGACAATTCTGTTCTTAGATTTTCCGTTATTTATTACTTTTCGTCTTTATCGTGTGGGCAGTAAGGTCTTACGACCCCACGCACCCTTGTGTCGCAGTTTCTAAACCGCCTCAAGGTTCTCTGACATGGTTACCGATGTCAGTGATGTCCAAAATAAACTTAGGAAGTACAGTACATATGAATTAGAAAAAGTCACATTAGTACTTGCCCGTGCCCGGTTGCGAACCCATAACCTCGTGCATGACAGGCGGGCGCCTTAAACACTGGGCCATCACGACACGCTACTACTACTGCCCATTAATATTTGATCTCCTTTATACAAACAAACATTTATTAGTAAATTCAAAAGAACAAATCGAAGTAAACCATACCATATTTAAACAAAAACACTCTCTACACTCATTATCAACCTTATTTCTGTAACAGCAAGGTTCAAAATTGTATAAAAGGACAAAATAATTAGTATCACTGACGCGGCCTTTCGCGCGCAACTACATGATGCGCTTGCGTCGATTTTTTACCGCATTTACATAGATCTATGGCTTGTAACTAATACTTATTTACTTTGTCCTACTGTTTTATGGCAAATTAAAGTTAATTTATGATGGGAATTTGAGAATATACTGAATTTAACAGGTGCTTGTTAACTTTGCTATGCCTTGAGTACGTACCATGTAATTTATAACTGTGGGTTTTGGAAAGCTTATCCATGTGGATCTGTTGAGAAAATCATAAGTTTTGCATTTGTTATTATTAAATTAAATTATCTGGTTATACGAGTATTTACAAAAATACAAAAATTAAAAAAAAATATATATACCATCACGCCTGTATTCCCCGAAGGGTTAGGCAGAGGTGTACCAATGTACACCTACAGTTCGCCGGTATATTTAGGTCCCATGTAACAGGGGGCGAGCCTATTGCCATTAACCGGGCACAAATCCAAACTCCGAGCTGCTACTGAGAATTTCATAGAAAAAACCCAATAACACTTTTTGCTCGACCTGGGAATCGAACCCGGGACCCCTTGCACAGCAGTCGCACTTGCGACCACGAGACCAACGGGGCAGTTATAATAAAATTACCCAAATACCAAAAATAATACCAAATTTTTTATTTAAAACTAGTGAACTACGTCTGACTAGAGTTACGTGTTTGGTTAATGCTCCGCTCCCGTGTGTCGTAGCGTGATGTTATATAGCCTATGTTACTAAGGAATAATGAAGCTATCTATTGGTTAAAAATTTGTTAAAATAGGTCCTGTAGTTTCGGAGGCTATTCGGTACAAACTAACAAAAATTTATTTCCTCTTTATATAATTACTAGCTGACCCGCCACGACTTCGTTCGCGTGGTATCCTACCCCTACCCTACCCTACCCCCACCCTACCCTACCCCTACCCTACCCCTACTCTACCCCTACCCTACCCCTACCGACATTTCCGTTTTTTTTTTTTTTTCGTTTTATTGTTTTTAAGATGTATTCTGCTATTCGGGACGGAAACAAATCCAACAAATCAAAAACCATGGCAATCGGTCCAGCCGTTCTCGAGTTATAAGTGTTGTAACAAGCACGACTTTCTTTTATATATATAGATTATAGATTTCGGGCTGTTTTTAATTATTTTGTCTCCTTCATTATTCTACGAACATACATTTATTTAACCACTTCCAAATCCTACTCACCCATAAACACAGAAGCTCTATTTAAAACGAGACCATAGAGCAAATAGATAGAGCTGCTAAAACAGCACCCACGCTCTCTGTTTGCCCCTCAAATATTGACTACCCTCTGACCGGTGTTTATGTACCCAAGGCACATAGGAGGGTTTAATTGAACCCTCGGCTCTATTTAGAAAGACTTAATGATTATTTTTTTAGCTTCTTGTTGTGTTTTGGTTTTTAGGTTGGATCTTGGTTCCTAAAGTAAATCAATATCGAAGTGTTTTTGTTGCGTACTAAAAGTACTTTTTTTTTTGGGAAATCATCAAATGAGTTCTTCCGCTCTGAGCGGAGCGGAAGGGAGTGTCAGACTCTTACTGACCCATCCGTGTTCCTTCTAATGCCCTTTGCGGCCCAGGGCCGCGTTGACTCTTTAGAACAACTGACAATTGTAAAGCTTTGGGAGTTATATTCAGGCGGTTCTTATGACTTAGTAGCCTTGTGCAAGCATTGCAATGTCATCACAAATTAACATACATACATTTTTTGATTTTATCCTTATTACTATTATAAATGAGGAAGTTTGAATGGATGGATACTACATACTTATAATAATTTGGCACAGATTTAGATACAGATAAATGTACTGTTCCCGTCACCAGTGGCATAATACATCGACAAAGACACGGATGAAGTCGGAGGCAGGAGCTAGTTATTAACATAAATGTCGTTAGTATATCAAAAAGGTATTACATAAAGTGACATAAAAAAATATAACATCAAGCTTGTTGAATGAAAAACATGTTAAACACACATCTTTTTTTTTTCGTTGTGTTAAATACTTAACACGAAAGCTATGAAATTACACCATTTCCAAACGTACAGTGGTGTTGAAAAGTCTATCGCAGAAAAACCACCCTAAAATACCCCCCCTATAGGCACTCAATAAAAATCATAGCTTTAAATAACACTTTTCCTCGCCACTGTACTGCCGAACAAGAGTGCATATAATCCAAGCATCGTTGTTATCGAGTACACTGGAGTACACAAGCGTTAAATTCTAGCGATTAATCATATTAGACGCGGAAGGGTACCTCTTTGGCCTTCGTATTCATAGTCGGGACTATACTTTTGACAGTCAAATTTGACTATGGATTAAAAAATTAAGGCAGTTGTGTAAAAGCAGAACAATAAAAAAATACATGTCCTTTCTTGGGGGTCAAACTTACCCCTTACCTTTCAACAAAATTGGTACAGTGGTTTAGTTTTAAAAGCGACAAAGATAAATACAGAGTTAACTTTACATTTATAATATTAATATGGATAATTCAGTACATAAAGACCTTTTTTTAATCTGCTTTTAGATATTATAATTAAATTGACACTACTTATTAAATAAACAGTATAATAATATTCTAATCGACCATTAATTTTAATTACAGTAGACTGACATCACTGATTCTTATTTGTATCTATGTTTACTTAACTACCAATTACAATAAATTATACTCTAGTCAACGCTACATAAATTCTTTAGTAAGTCATAGTATTTCCTCCAGTCCTTTATCATATTATAAATAGTTGTCATTCTTTTTCATTCATGATGTAACATCACGCCTGTTTTTCTTGAAGAGGTAAGCAGTGATATGTAGTACCTAGATTTTGCCAGTTATTTTTTAAGTTTCAGATAAATCTTTTAACCGAAGCAAAATATATGACATGACATACCTTTATTAAATACAAATATTTTCCTGTTAGAAAAACCCAATAGCACTTTGTCTGATTTGCGTTTGAAACCACTAGACAATTAGAGGGGCTACTCAGGGCCGATGCCGCCGGGGCTGCGGGTTGTTCGAAAGAGATACCGCGCCCTCGGAACGCAAAGGGCACAAGAAGGAACATGGATGGGTTATAGTCAGTAAAAGTCTGACACTCCCTCTCACTCCCAGGGCGGGAGAAGTCATTTGGTGATTTCCAATCGGTAAAAAAAGAACACTAGACAAACTACGCAGTCCAATTCATCATCATCATATCAGCCAAACTACGTCCACTGCTAAACATAGGCCTCCCCTAAATATAGCCACAATGACACATCGATTTGTCCAATTCATACATACATACACACCATCACGCCTATATTCCCCGACGGGTTAGGCAGAGGTATACCAATGTACACCCACAGTTCGCCGGCACGTTTTTAGGTGCCATGCAATAGGAGGCGAGCCAATTATACTTAAACTTAACTTTACCAAATCTAAACTCCGAGCTGCTACCACACTGCTACTAAATTTCATAGAAAAACCAAATAACACTTTTTGCTCGACCTGGGAATCGGACCCGAGTCCTCTAGCATAGCAGTCGCGCTTATGCCCACTAAGCCAACAGGCAGTCATTCGGTTATCCAATTCATATTTCTAAAATATTCCTGTTTCTGTCCCCTCACTATGAATACGGCACCGCGCACCCTCTCGATCGCTCCGGTTCACGGTCGACAATATTTGTTACATTAACGACAAAAACACGCCGACTGTACTTCTGGGGGGACTTTTTACTATTACCCCTGTCGCTGTACGGGGTAGTGGCAGAAGTGTTACTGAACTGAATTTTATATTTTTAAGGGGTTCAAGTTAGTTTGAAAAATAAATTATTTTTTTCTTTTTGTAGCAGTTTTCTTCTTAAATGTATTGCAACACAATAGTAAGGGATACATTTATTCAGCTCAATTCAGCTTTTGTCCATGGAAAACCCGTCTAGTATGGAAATGCGCATGCATGCGTTCAGCTTTCCGCGTCTGAACGGATACGATACTATGACGTTTTCTATAAACGCTGAATTAAGTGGACGAATTGGAAATTTTGGCATCAGTGATCTCTATTTTTGTCAGTAATTACGAAACGTATAAAAATGTGAGTTGGTGTTCTGAATAGTTCATGATGAAAGCCTTATTTTGTTAGTTTTCATTACATGATTAAGTAACTTTAGTAACAGAGAAAAAAATATCAAACATACCTTTTTTTTAAATAGAGATTCACATCTTATGGGCAAACGGGACCGATTTTAGCCTCTCAACTTGCTCTGTAGACAAGTCTATAAATACTCTTTAAAATTATAGAAGGATTTTCTCAAGTTATCATTTCCGACTAAATAAAATAACAAAAAGCTTACTTATCGGGGTGTGTGCGGGTTGCGGGGGGCGCGCGCCTGGTCTAGAATTATTGTTAAACAATTCGTCGCCGTGTAGTAAGTCTCATAAACGCAAAGAGCTGAGGAGAAAATCGTATATTTTTTTCATGTAAGAGGTAATCAATAAAAGTGCTGATCCAATTACAAAAATTCTTTCACTGATGGAAAGCTACGCAACTGCCGAGTATCATAGGCTTTAGTATAGTTATGTTATACAGGACATCCAATTCCAAGGTATCTTACACAAACTTTCAAGTCCAAAATCTTGGAAATTATTTAGTAAACCGATTTGTTTTTTTTTTTTTTGTGTTTTTTTGAACTTTCCAATTCCTTTTGTTTCTTTCATTATCATCCACCCACATCACGCCTGTATTCCCCGAAGGGTTAGGCAGAGGTGTACCATTGTCATCATCATCATCTGCGTAGCCTTTTCCCAACTATGTTGGGGTCGGCTTCCAGTCTAACCGGATGCAGCTGAATATCAGTATTTTACATGGAGCGACTGCCTATCAGACCTCCACAACCCAGTAATGGGTAATACGATACTCTTGGTAAGACTGGTTGTCAGAGATGTACCATTGTATGTCATAATGATCCTTCTGTATGTTTATTCCCCAATGCGTGTTACGCGTGACGTACTGTCAGTTAAACGCACTTGAAGCGTGCAATCGCGATACATATTGATTTGCGTGCAAAGTACGACTACAAAATATAATTACACTTTTGAATTGTTTTTATTATCTTTCTATCTAGATTTTTAGAATTAACAGTAGAATGAGAATTGGAAGAGTCAATTTGATAAAAAATCTGTTAATAAATAGCATCTTAAGGCTAAATTCTGTCATTAAAAACGTTTAAAATCAAGGCGCCATTACGTCTCGCTCGGCGACAATCAATGTCAACATTTTACGTAATGTTTTTGATAGGTCGAGAGTTGAGACTGAGTATCGACTGGGTATCATTGTGGAGTCAACTGCATCTGACACCAGGATGTGTGGGGTCGTTAGACCTTACTGCCCACACGATAAAGAAGAAGATCTGCCTAGCCTTTTCCCAACTATGAATTTTTGAATTTTTTTCCACACATCCTGGTGTCTTGAGTTTCTAAACCGCCTCAAGAGCCTCTGACATGATGATGATGATGAGTTGACATTGAGATTGCAATACAAAAGGAACTTTATTTATTTATTTTTTATTGCGGGATTCGCTCCTTTTGGGATTGGGATGACAGTGCACTTTTAGCTAATAAAAGTCTGAAATCGCCAATCCTCTTTGAGCAAGGGTTTAATCACTGCTTATACGTTCTTTGCAAGAGAAGAGGTCTTTGCCCTGCATTAGGACGATAATAGGCTGGCAAATAATATATTCGTTGTATTTTTTTTATAGAATTCTTTACAAAATTCCCACTTATATTTTTTTCCAACTACCCTCACGCAATGTAATATCATTACCCTCCAAGTAATAAATAAAGGGGTGTTTGTAATAAACCAGATTCTTCCCTGACCGATCCACCGTGAAACTATGGGGATGAGTTACGACCACTATACAGATTCATATCGGTCCGTAGGGGATATGATTCGGGGGTGAGGGGTTGAATATCGTGTAGTTATTGACTGGTGGTTGTTTAGTTTTTTAATTGCTGTGATTTATATGGGTTGTTTTTTGTGGTGTCCGGGAGTTGGGACGTGCTTTGGACCGTTTAAGACAAAGGTGTCGAACCAATGATACGCGTGCCAGTGGTGGCATGATACTAAATAATTTGGACCCGCCAATAATTCTCAACTCGATCGAATCTAATACAACAGAAAAAAAAAATTGTTTAACCTTTTCATTATTTAGATTTAAGCATAAAAGTGCACATTATCAATTTCGAGTTGCAAGTAAAGAGTTAAAAGGATAAATCATTAACACGTCGTGTACTTTGCCTCTATTTACCCACAGGCACTAAATACCATGTAATCTCAGGGAATTTTAGATTTTTGGGTAATACGTTAATATACAGCCAGGAACACGGTAAAAAATATACTTTCCTAGCCTTGTTACAAGTTTAACCAGTAATACCATTTAAGTTGACATTTTTCAATGGCACGTCATAGCCACATTACTCATTTTTCCCAAAAAAAAAAAAATCAGCAATTGACCTATAAAGGTTCGCGATCCCTGGCCTAAGGTATTATTTAATATTAAAAAAAAAACATGTCAGGCATAGTTTAGACAGTTCATCCACATGAACAAGAATGCAAACTAAAGCCAATCCGATACGATTGTCGGATTGCTGTCAGACCAGACGGACTATGAGAGTGAGGGAAGAGGGAGTGCACCTGTGTTTACGCACACACCTGTGCACTATAATATCTCCGGCTTACTATTCCATTAAAGTATGAAGTTTCTTGCCCATTCTTCTCCATTCGAAACTGCTTTTTGGAATGAGCAACTGAATTCTTCTTTCTTTTTTTTTTCTTTTCTCGTTTCTTTTTTTTTCGACTGCCTCGTTGGCCTAGTAGTCCTGAGCGCGACTGCTACGCTAGAGGTCCTGGGTTCGATTCCCGGGTCGAGCGAAAAGTGTTATTGGGTTTTTCTTTGAAATTCACAGTAGCATCTCGGAGTTTGGATTATTTGTGCCCGGTTCATGGCAATAGGCTCGCCCCCTATTACATGGGACCTAAATATACCGGCGAACTGTGGGTGTACATTAGTACACCTCTGCCTAACCCTTCGGGGAATACAGACGTGACGGTATATTTTATATTTATATTTTTTTCTTTTTTTTGTAAATTATGTTCTAATGTGCCTTTTAATAGTCTAATTGTAATAAATTATTTGTCTTTTGACGATTTTGATTGAGATTGGTCGCCGTGACCGAATTTTCGTAGGAAATTATGTATGTAAGTAAACCCTACACGTGTACTGTCAAATAGGTATTGTATTGAAACAATTATTTTGAAAATAATTAACAATCAAAAACACAAATAATGAGATAAAATATGATTTAGTAGCTTTAGTTCCACAGCTGTGTTAGCATGGAAGTCAAATATACCATAAAAATAAAACATAGCCTATGATACTCAGCTATAGTGAAACTTTCTTTCAGGGAAACAATTCTTGTAATAAGTCCAGAATTTCCAGACCTCATACAAACAAACTTTATCTACATTATACTAATTTATTTATTTATACTTTAGCATAAAACGGTATAATAAAGAGGTAAAATTTTTTGTTTGTTTGTAAAGAATAGGCTTCGAAACTACTGGACCGATTTTAACCATTTTTTCACCAATAGATAGCTACATTATTCCTGAGTAACATAGGCTATATAACATCACGCTACGATTTACGGGAGCGGAGCAGTAACCAAAGACGTAACGTATCGCGGGTGAAATAAGCCACGCAGACAAAGTCGAGGGCAGCTCGCTAGTCTCTATATAATATTGGTATAGAATTAGTATAGCTACACTGGAAACATTAAACAATTCTGTTTCAAGCTATATCAAAGTAAAATACCGTGTAATTCAGTTCCAATTCACTTTGTAGTCAGCCAATTAGATTTCAAAGGTAATATAGAAATTACACTTAGTGAGAATTCACAATCACATGTGGTACTTAATTGGTAGCACGGGTTTATTCGTGTTTAGAGTCGTTTTACTGAAAATCGGTTCGGCACATTCGGTTCGGCAGTTTCTATACAAAGTTACACAGGGTTGTATTGGGCTTACCGAACCGAATGTTGTGACTGCTAAAGTGTATATCTGAAAAATCTCCCTTGGAGAGTTCAGGTGAAGTGATCTTGAGATGAGCTGTCAATTTCTAGCATTAGATTAGACGGGATGAGAGTCCACCTCAAGCTTAGTCACCTTTTTCTAAGGCAGATTTTGTAAAATAGCGCTGTAGGTATGACGGTATGTATAGACACGGTAATATTATATATAATACAGTACTCCAACTTCATACAAACGGACGAAACGCGAGCTATACCTACGCGCCTCGATCATGGGGTGCGCGCGCGGTGCAGACACATTAAAATACTGGAGACGGGCAGCCCCTAACGCATGTTTACGTACCGCGCGGCTGTAGGCATTTATTTCTGTCATGCGGCCAAGTTACACTACTGTATTATTATATTACCGTGGTATAGACACTGGTGGGCTTTTAATACGCCTCCTGCTACGATCCTTACACTCTCCTTTCGCCTTTTCAACTTCATGTTCTTATCAGTATATTATGCGTTGTACGTCTGTCAGTCACTATGTATTTATTTTTGTAATTTCACTGTCAATAACGGTTTGTGAGAGAAAAACAAAATTGAGAATACTTTAAAATAAATTGTGAATACTACTAAATAATTATACAAGAAAAAATAATTCTCATCAAAAACCCTTTTTGAATAGTCATAGCGGCAGGCAAAAGCTAATACGACATGTTGACAATTATACGCGCCAACAAATTGACCGCGACACGTGCCGGGCGGGCGCCATTTTAAGTGTTCGTATGTCACTATGATTTACTAAACATCCCTCATTTTAAGGGCACTTTGATGTTTTTTGGGTGCAGTGTGAATTTTTAATCACATTTGCGAAATAATGTATGTTTAAATAGGTTCCTTAAGGGGGAAATAAAAGCGCCCTGGGGGATAATACTGCTATGTTTTAGAAAGGATTGCAATATGATCAAAAATACCGCGAATTGTCTTATATTTTTTGACATTGATTGTCGTTGAGGTGAGATTGCGACTAGATTGTTTACGTATTTAAATGTAAAATCGTTCCTCTGATCTATAGAATAGTAATAAAAACATATTTTCTCTTACATCAAAAATTTAAATTACTAACAGAAACTACACCTTTTTCCCAAAGCGCAAACTTCAAAATGCAACAATTTCATGACTGCGTGCACGCCAAAGCAGTGTTTCTTTCTGATTAACTTTAAAGGTACCATTTAGCATAGAACTATAATCCTACTACTATTATAAAGGCGAAAGTTTGTATGTATGGATGTATGGATGGATGTTTGTTACTCTTTCACGCTTAAACGGCTGAATGGATCTGGATGAAATTTGGCACAAAGATAGATTATAGTCTGGAATAACACATAGGCTACTTTTTATCCCGGGAAAATGTACGGTACCCGTAGGATAACACATCAACTGTGACGCGGACGAAGTCGCGGGCAGAAGCTAGTCACCTATAATTACCAAGAATGACATAGCGTTCAAATTGAATCGTTTACCTATTTTACTATAGTCTGACAGCTTAATTGAGTCACCGCCCGCAGTTTTGTTCAAAAGGTATATCTTGCTGATATTCTGTAGAATTTGAAGCCAGATTTTATTTTTCTAAAATATTCGTGTACCTTAAAAGCCATTTACTTGCACTGACTCTAAAGTCAAAGCATTTATTTCAATTAGACCATTTACAGGCACTTTTGAACTGTCAAGAAGTTTCAATTTGGTTCTTCAAAAATCTTGGTTATAATATTATGGCTGTTTACACTGACTATTAATTTTCAGTCCGAAGATACGTCTCCGCGCCCCCGTACCCCGCGGGCGAGGTGACTCAATTAAGCTGTTAGCCTATAATCCTCTTCATCAAATATTCTAACTGCATTTTGCATGCGAAAGGAAAAACCTGAAGACAAGCTCAACTACCCTTCAATTACAGGTCAAGCCTATCGTTCAACGCTTTTAAAATATGCACCTTCAGTGTTTTCTAAGAAAACCCCTTTTTTAAATATTAATAAGACTTTTTTTTTAATGTACGGGGTTGTGGGAACCAGGGATAGGCAAGTATTAATGTGACTAATATTTTATAATGTACTTTCTAAGTTTGCCTTGGACATCACTGACATCGGTGAAGGAAAATATTGTGAGGGAACTTGGACTTTCTCGTATACTCAATGTTTGAAGTAGCGAATCCATGTCGAGCAAAGATGGAGATCAATCGTGTCTTGTCTGTATAAAAAGAGGATTTTGCCCTGCAACGGGACAATTATAGGCTGGTTTATTTTACATACATACAAATTATATTTTTTAATACTTATTACAAAAATAAAATAAATAGGAGATCAGTAACCCACCGGTATCGGGAACAGAGTCCAAGCCACAGATGGTCAGGGTTCGTGAGAGGAGAATCTTCGGACAATACGTATTTACTGTGTTAAGATATGGTGGTAGACCTCCAGGACATAAGTAAACAGTATAACCTCGTTTAATTTAAGGCTTTATTCCTAGGTAGATATGGCTTCAAAATTTGACTTAAGTTGTAACATAAAAATAATGAATCTAAATGTGTTCCAAAGCGCAAAATTCAAGAACGGCTAGACCGATTTGGATGATTCTTTCTTTGTTGTGTTCGTAATTTCCCGGACAAGCTTTATGTGAAATAAACATTTTTGGAAGATCCACTGGACAAGTCTGAAATTTGCACGTGTACTGATGTGACCGGGGTGGTTCGTTGGTCTATATCTATACTAATAAAATTAAATTAAAAATTAAAAAAACCCCCGACACAAAATCCTACGTTCCCTTTAAAAAGTAAAAAATTAAATTAAAAATTTAAAAAACCCCCAACACAAAAACCTAAGTTCCCTTTAAAAAGTAAAAAAATAACAAAAAAAATACGTCACGTTGGGGGACCGCTCGGGACGATCGTATCCTAAATGCAACATCGGTCCCCCAACGTGACGTATTTTTTTTGTTATTTTTTTACTTTTTAAAGGGAACTTAGGTTTTTGTGTTGGGGGTTTTTTAAATTTTTAATTTATTTTTTTATTTTATACTTTTTATAGGTACCTTTTTATAGGTAGGTAGGTTATTATAATGTCAATTTTGTTAAGTTTGAGACCCCACTCGAGTATATTTACAGACATTCGGTTTTTCTTCTCTACTTTCACCCCCACAACTTTTAAACGGCTCAACCGATTTTCATCAAACATGTCTAAGAACACTCGTACATAGGTCACCTTTAATACAAAAAAAACTAAATTGAAATCGCTTCATCCGTTCGGCAGCTATGATGCCACAGACAGACAGACAGACAGACAGACAGACAGACAGACAGACACGTCAAACTTATAACACCCCTCTTTTTGCGTCGGGGGTTAATTATAAAGAGGTATAATTTGCGATTTTATAGGGGTAATCCCTGGATCGACTGAACCGATTTTGAAAATTCTTTTACCCACAGCAAGCCACGTTATTTATGAGTGTCATAGGCTATATAACATCACGCTACGACCCACAGGAGTGGAGCAGTAGCCCAAAACGCGGGTGAAATAAGTTCCGCGGAGGATGTCGCGGGGCAGTTCGCTAGTATAAAATTAAAAATTTAAAAAACCCCCGACTCAAAATCCTAAGTTTCCTTTAAAAAGTAAAAAAATAAAATACGTCGCGTTGGGGGACCGCTCGGGACAGTCCCTAAATGCAAAATCGGTCCCCCAACGCGACGTATTTTATTTTTTTACTTTTTAAAGGAAACTTAGGATTTTGAGTCGGGGGTTTTTTAAATTTTTAATTTAATTTTTTATTTTATACTTTTTATAGGTACATAATTATTATAAAGTTGTAAATACATAATAGGTTCCTAATAATTTAATAACACACATGACAAATCATCTTTAGTTTTTCTTCCCCACTTCCACTCCCATAACTTTTAAACGGCTCAACCGATTTTCATCAAACATGTCTAAGAACACTCGCACATAAGTCACCTTTAATACAAAAAAAAACTAAATTGAAATCGCTTCATCCGTTCGGGAGCTATGATGCCACAGACAGACAGACAGACAGACCGACAGACAGACAGACACGTCAAACTTATAACACCCCTCTTTTTGCGTCGGGGGTTAAAAATAAAATAATTAGTGTGTCGTCACCAAGTCACCCTCGATACAATTCCCAGTACAGCTCGGTACCATGTAATTTGTGACAGCGCAACAGCACCCCTCTTGTAAGCCGAGCGGAAAGTTGGCAAGAGCGACGGTGACAATGGCGCGGGATATTATTTTATGGTCACTTCCACTGAAATGGTGAAGGGAAGTTTTCTGACTGTGGGCTCTTGGTCTAGTCATATTTTGGTTTAAGGTTTAAATTAAAATGTATGACAATTTTTTTTTTGCGCATCGTTTTCTTTCTTAGATCTTTGACAGTCGTGACGGATAGTCAGAAGCCAAGAAATCCGACCACCAGTCTAACCAAGAGGTATCGTGTTGCCCAGTAACTGGGTGTTGGCGGTCAGAGAGGCAGTCGCTCCATGTAAAACACTGGTATTCAGCTGCATCCGGTTAGACTGGAAGCCGACCCCTACATAGTTGGGAAAAGGCTAAGCAGATGATGAAAATCGATGAAATTTTGTAGATAGGATTAGTTCACTTAATTATTGATGATTATATTGATTGATTTCTTTCACGCCTGTATTCCCTGAAGGGTTAGGCAGAGGTTTACCAATGTACACCCACAGTTTGCCGGTATGTTTAGGTCCCATGTAATAGGGGGCGAGCCTATTGCCATTAGCTACTGAAAATTCCATAGTAATTTCCAAAAACACTGCTCGACCTGGGAACTCGCTAGGTTATCCAGGTAGTAATTTTTTATGTATATTTGTTAATTTACAACGGATAACCAATGATAGGAAATCAATTTGATAACGCAGATATGAATAGAATACATATGCTTGAACGAAGCAAAGGTAGGAAGTCAAATAACAGTTTTTCTTTAGTCACTTCCTTGTTCCGTCGATTCGGAGTTACGTATCATATTTTTAATTAGGTTGATTTTATTTGATTGGATTGGAAACTGACTAATTATTACAAGCCTACATATTACTGCCCTTATTTTACCTACGTTAATTAACTCTAATTACTTACTAATCAAAATATGTCTAGACTACTTACTGTCTACTACGGAAATAATATTTTACTTTGTTTGGAAAATCTTGAATAAAAAAGAGTACATTTATTTTAAAACTAGCTTTTGCCCGCGACTTCGTCCGCGTGGATTAATAGTTCCCGTTCCCGTGGGATTTCCGGGATGAAAACTATCCTATGTCTTTTCTCGGGTCCCAGACTATATCTGTACCAAATTCAAATTCATTTATTCAAATTTACAATATATAAAATTAATACAATTTTGCTTAAATGTAAGTTATATTTCTAAGATTTACGTGCCTGAACTAGGTAAAACCTGTGTCTCAGGCGAGAAGAGCTATAATAGTCTTAAAAATTAAATAAATAATCTTATTCCGAAAGAGTTCTTATGTTACGTAAATTGAAATCGGTTCAGTGGTTTAGGCGTGAAGAAGAGACAGACAGACAGAGTTACTTTCGCATTTATAATATTAGTACGGATTGATAATTTCACATGGGGAAAACGTGGAAGATAAAGGTGTTAAATCAAGGGTGGCGTGCATCGGCACATTATTTGATTCTAAGGTCCTTTTTTTTTGTATCTCTGATGGTGACAAACTAGCTAACGGCCCGCCTGATGTTAAGCGGTCACCGCTGCCTATGGACACTTGCAACACCAGAGGCATCACTCGTGTGTTGCCGACCCCGTAAAAACCTCAGAACTCTTTTCATGAAGAACCCCGTGCTGTAGTCTCCCTTGATATCAAAATACTTGCCGATCTTTAATATACTACAACATACCATTACGCCTGTATTCCCCGACGGGTTAGGCAGAGGTGTACCAATGTACACCCACAGTTCGCCGGTATGTTTTAGGTCCCATGTAATAGGGGCAAGCCTATTGCTATTAACACTCACACAAATCCTTACTCCGAGCTGCTACTGAGAATTTCATGGAATAACCCGATAACAATGTCGCCCATTTGTCAATATCAGTATAATTCAAATCAACTTGCAGACAAGCTTACACATATTTCATATACTCCAGATTTTATTAAAAGACCTGCTGTTCAATAAATTAATTCTAGTTCGTTATATTTAATCCACACAAGATTAACATTCTCCCCTATCTCTAAAACGATCGATATAACAGAAAAAAAGCCCTCGAGAATCGTAACAAACAATCAGAGCTCTGGTCCTGCCTACCCCTGTTCGTTCACTGTATAATTTGGATTAAGCATTCGCTTTGTAACGTGGGGTCCTATTGTGTGGGTGAAATTACGTCACCCGTCAGACGTTAGGTGACAGCTTTTCAAAATGATAGTGTTAGAAAAATATGCGGGGTATAGAAATTAAAAAAGAGTGTTTTTTTGTTGCCAAAGAACTATACTTCTTATTGAAATATTGGGCTTTTGCCCGCGACTTCATCCGCGTGATTTTTAACTAAAATATTGCACTCGAGGATAACGAAGCTTCATATTGGGAATTTTTTTTATAGAATCGGGCCAGTAGTTACGGAGATTAGCGCCTTCAAACAAACAGATAAACTTTTTAGCTTTATAATATTAGCATATTGTATTAAAGGATGCGTCAAAAGCTTTCGATAAATATCCTAATATAATATAAGGCATAAAACTCTTTTCTTGCTTATTTTCTGATATTGATTGAAGTAACCTTAATTTTCTATGTCATTAAATAATATGTCGGCGCACATAAAAATGTCATTGTCAAAAGTGACAGGTCGTTAACGTCACTAGCGGAGCGTCGAGTAGAGGGTAGCGCGACTGTCATCTTGGAAGGGATTTCTTCTTGGAGAGCGGTCACCAGCGCACCACGTTATCGACGAATCGCTGTCCATCGCCGGAATTGTAGCTTAATTTAAAAGTGATTAGTGTTATCAACAATACTAATGGACTTCGATGAAGTCCGCCTCCGTCCTGAGCTTATATCAGAAGTGGGATTACCTTGGACAGCGAGTTTATTCTAGATCATTCTAAGAAAGCAAGACGTCGTAAAGTGTTGTGTGTCGTGCATCGTGTGCAGTGCGTCGTGCGCCGTGTGTTGGTGTTAAAGCTGAGAGTTGCAAGCTTGTTGCGGTCGGACGTTCGGCGGTAATTCGGAGCGTCGACGCGAGCGTAACTGCGAGCTAATGAAGTCTGTGATGGCGCATGACTCGTTTGAGTTGTATCCTTTTTGTTTTCAATTTAATTGGAACCATAGAATGATATCATTGTTCAAATTGTAACCTAGCGTGAGCGTGTATGGCTAATGTTCACGTTACGACAAGACTGGTCAAGTGATTCATCAAATCGTTGTAGGTATTTGTCGGACATGGGTTCGCATCGCGGCGTTGCCGTTACATTCTTTGGCGCGTCTTATGTGCGTGTGGGTAAGTTTGAGAAGAGAAATGTGTGCAGTCTATTACAACGTAATTTTCATGTTTTGATTGGTAATAGTAAGTACTAGCGGTGGCAATAGTAAGTACTAGCCACGGCTATGGTAGGTACCATTCATGGGCATGATAAGCGCTAGAAAATGTAAGTGAAAGATAGCCGGGGAACGGGTGTAGTAAGACACTGGTGTTACGGATAATATAAATGGTCAGGTAGATCATACAATCACACAATTTACATAGTAAAACCCATTTGGTCTCGAGCGCACACACAGTGGGTAGGTAAACTTCTTAACGTTACGTACGCATAGACTAGACTAACTAAAAACCATAGAGACCAAACTCTCTAGAGCCAGCGCGAGCGCCCTCTCACAGGCGTCCGGGTAACTCCCTGGGTTGCCACTTTACACACACGCTATACTCTAAGCGCTATAGGCTTTGCAAAACCATGACTACCATTGAGTTAGACTTTTAACTACTCAGCAAGACCGTAAAAGCGTTTTACTTAAAATTAACGGTTTTCCAATTATTCGTGTGAGGACAGGTGAATTAAGAGGTACGGCAACATGCCATAGAGGTATACTTCGTAGGAACACCTTATCTCGTCCTATGTATCAACTACGTAACTCATGAAGTTTCTACGAGGAAGGAGTTTTATAGTAACTGCGTGAGTAAGAGTTTCAAACTTCATTTTATAACTGCTGGCTCATGTAATGTGACTTGTGAATGATGAGCGGTTATGATGGTGTTAAAATCGATGTGTAACATAGTAAAGCTTGGTCTGAGTGTTTGAAGATAATAGAAATAACTAAAGTTAGCCTAATTAATTAGTCCTAATAGATTCTCATAGGTATGAGAGTTGTTTTATTGATTTTTTTCTAATGATTAATAATGACGCGATGTCGTTACACACTGAAAGCTTTAAATTCTAAGCGTACTTACAAATATGCGCACGATAGGCTAAGAAAGATGCCAGGAGGTCATATACCAGTTGATGTTGATAAGAATTTTGATGATGATGAGCAAGCTTAAGTTGTGGTAGAAAGTCGAAGTAAGGCATTCTAACGGTCGTATTGTGTTTGACCGTACCAGTGGTTATCACATAGTCGTAGCCCGGTAGAAATCGGTGTCGCTTGAGGCAACTCAAGTGGTCCGTGGGTACGCGATGCATGTTTAACTCAGCCGGAGGTCGGGATCTAGAGAGACCGCAGTGTGTAGTCAGAGGGTGATGCACACGGGCGATCCACTTGATGGATATGCGTACAGTAGTGCTGTTCTAAAAAGTTAGCTGCGAAATCGTTTTTGAATCTGCGGTGAGATTTTAGTTTCGTATTCTTACAATGACTGAGTTCGGCATTCTAGCGCCACCACGTGATGACGTAAGTGGGAGGTGTTGTATCGAGTGAGTGTTTTAACGTTCTTCAATGGGATTTGATATTCTGCGAAGCAGGCGTGACTATCGAGATGACTTGCGTGATGACTTTCGAAGTGATTTGCCTGTTTCAGAGTAGCATAGCTGATCCATGCGCTGGATGTGTGAGAGCAATGTGATTGCTGGTCGGCTGGAGAGCCGTGGCGTTGGAGGTTTTATTCGAATTTCTATAAGCTTGGCAGTTTTTCTTGCAGTAATTTTAAGGGTTGTTTCGAACGACTATGGTACATGACTAGGTAGGTAATGATTATTGTATTTTCAATGATTTCTAATTTTACAAAGTCAGAAAGTTTACCCGCCAAAGGGGTTGATGATCGCGCGCGCGTTTCCTCTTTTATTTGTGAATTTTGTCACTAATAAGTATAGAGCTCGTCGGGTTTGCTTTATAGAATGAGAAACACTACCAATGAAATTGTTGATTAGCAAGCTTTACAAATGAAAGTCCCTCAATATAAATGTACTTACAGCAGTGCGATTCTCTAAGCCTCACTCGTAATTCTAAAGCTGAATCTGTAGTGAGATAACAAAATGGTATTCTGTTAAATACGATCGCACCGGTAACGTCACCACAGCAAACGAATACACAACCAATGTCAAGTGGGTTCGTTATCGAAGTGAGCGCGGTCACTTGAGTGTGACTTGTTTTCGAGTTTGCATTTTAGAGAATTGCACTACAGGTTCGTGATCATTTTGAAAAGGGCAAACTTTTCAGCCCAAGGGCCAAGCACCTATTGAAGTTCCAGTAAAATACGAGACAGACATTAAACTGGCATTTGTTTAATTTCGATACTACAAGTTCTCAGTTCGATGAGTTATGGAATCAAGGATTGATTCGGTATTCCGTTGGGTAATGCGTACTATGTAGCAAATGTGTTTGCTGAGCTATTGTTGTATCTGATGTTGACCACGAATAAGACACCTGGAGTTCAGTTAACTTTGATGCTTTTGAAGGGAACTAAGAGTGGTTTATTTGTGAATAATGACTGTTCAATGATGCTTGGTCTCGGTGATGTTGAGTATTGTTCAAATTTGATCAAAGCCAGCATTGTGTGATTTAGCCCTTAAAATTTTAATTAGTTTAGAATTAGACAGTGATAGAAAGAATCCAGAGTAGATAGCAATAGCGAAAGTACTTCCGCTATTGTTTGAATATGACGCACACTAAAATGACTAATTAACCTTTGTTAATCAAACTGTAGTTTGGTCGTAGTTGTAACTGTGATTTTATGACTCGTTCAGGGTGCAATGCGCGGTTAGATGTATGTATAGTGGCCGAATCTAAGTATATGATTATAACTTGGGTCTCAAAAAGAGTAAGGGGCTCTGAGAGACTAGGTACTGTTCAGGTCTATATGACTATTGTCTGGGTCTGAATAAGAATACTGTTTAGGTTTCAATGAGACTACGCTGCCGAACAGCCGGGCCTTTTAGTGTTGTGTGTTTGTGTTTCATAACCGAGAGTAAAATAAGTAAAGTGATAGTGCCAGTAAGGGCACTGATGTTGAATAAAGCATCTTAACGTGATTTGTTAACTAGCCTGTGTGGCACTGACGCCTGTATGGCAATGACGCCTGTGTGGCAATGATACCTGTGTGGCAACGACTAGTCTGTGGTAGTAGTTTGTGGTGTTGCACGGCCGAAATCAGCCTCAGTCGTAGAGCTCCAGCTAACCATTGCTGACGTAGACGTGCGGCGTAGGGCTGATTATGTCGTGGCACCTGGGTTTGATGACTGGCACGCCTTAAGTGCTTCGTCGTCAACCCAACTTGACTTATAACGGACCCATAAATGGTGTGATGGTTTTATGTTGTTGACTGATAATGATCTTGATTTGATAATGATTTTGACTATGGACTATCGATGACTTTTGATTAACATCTATTGTAATTTTTGGAAAATTTTGATAACACGAGTGCAACCTCGCGGACACGAAGGTTTAAATCACTTCTAACCTTTTGAATTATGATGAGGCCGAGTCGGCGGCAGAAGATGTAGATGCTAGGAATGACTTGTTATCCCCAATCGATAGTGACACCTTGACCGCATGCTCTTCCGCTATTACTGGTAATTCAGACTGTCAGGGCACACTCAGATCCTGAATAACAGAATCGAAATATAGGATGATAGGATATTCCGCAATCATAGGTATGACGTCAGTGTGTTTGATGTCTTGCATGGGTCCGTTGGTTATTGTAAGCACTATTTAATCCAGAATTACCTGGATGAAAGGAGAGTGTCGTCCGGGCCACACCCAGTGGGGTTGGTTGAAGGGATGCACTCGTCCGATCAAGAAGTAATATCCTTATAGTCTATCCTGGTCGTAAGGACAATGTCGTCCGGGCCACACCCAGTGGGGTTGGTTGAAGGGATGCATTCGTCCGGTCCAGATGTGTTATGTTTATCCTGGTCGAAGGGACAGTGTCGTCCGGGCCAGACCCGTCAGGGTTGGTTGAAGGGATGCACTCGTCCGGTCCAGATGTGTTATGTTTATCCTGGTCGAAAGGACAATGTCGTCCGGGCCACACCCAGTGGGGTTGGTTGAAGGGATGCATTCGTCCGGTCCAGATGTGTTATGTTGATCCTGGTCGAAGGGACAGTGTCGTCCGGGCCAGACCCGTCAGGGTTGGTTGGAGGGATGCACTCGTCCGGTCCAGATGTGTACTGTTGGTAAAAAGTTCCAAGTCACTATGGTAATGGTCAATAGACTGACTTTGTGTTTGATGTCGTTGGAGCGCATTCATGTAAGAAGTAGTATTAGCAGAATGGACGAGCGGATGTCTTGGTGATTAGACCTTGTCTGGTTCCGGAAATACAATAACGCCCGAGGACGGTCGTATGTCAGTCTGGCCGTGTCGGCGCACATAAAAATGTCATTGTCAAAAGTGACAGGTCGTTAACGTCACTAGCGGAGCGTCGAGTAGAGGGTAGCGCGACTGTCATCTTGGAAGGGATTTCTTCTTGGAGAGCGGTCACCAGCGCACCACGTTATCGACGAATCGCTGTCCATCGCCGGAATTGTAGCTTAATTTAAAAGTGATTAGTGTTATCAACAATACTAATGGACTTCGATGAAGTCCGCCTCCGTCCTGAGCTTATAAATATAACAGAGGCAGTGCTATTCTGTAAATACCCCTTTCGGTGAACTGAGCTTGAGGTGAGCTGAGACCTGCCAATTTCTAGCATCAGTTGGAATAATAGCTTACTTCAAACACACTTTAACGAAATGTTCACAGAGTTAACCAGCTTATCATCTAACAGCAAAATCACCCAAAAATATCTAAACAGTTTCCACACAATTCTTCCAACACAAGTAGGTACAGCCAGCGCCACAAACATCTCATTACTCCCAAAAGGCTTAGCTCTAAACAAACAAAGGCTGATGATCGCAATAACTGTAATTAATGAGTTTTGTTTAATAAATATCTACCCTCATTGTAGGCGTTAACGCTCCACAATTATAGAATTAATTTGAATAATTCTGAACAACGCCTTTGCTTAATTTTGAGGGTAGATGGAAACAGACGTTTGTTTTGGATTCTATTTTTGAATGTTTAGTTCGTTACAAAACAAGTTCTATTTTTTTTTAAACATCCTTTCATATTTCTTTGTCATGCAATGTGCATAATATGTAATCTAAATTACAACTCAATCGAACATCGGGAAGCGTGTCAAAATTAACTAGTTAGATTAGCTACAGACATCGGGATAGAAATAAAAGCTTGGAAAAAGAGCCTCCTCTAATATAACTGAAATGAAACATGTTTATCTTAAATAAACACACCAGGTAAATGTTCATTTACTCCTTTTACATTTTCTTGGAATGTGTCAGATGACCAATCTTCGATCTTTAATATATTAAAGATCGTTCAAAATTGAGTCGCAATCTCATCTCAGCGTCAGTCAATGTTTTTGAATGAGAGGCTTTTTTGACAGATTGGGACTGAGATTAGATTAAAGTAATAATTAACCTACGAAACCTTAGTACCTAAAACTTAGTAGAATCGTAACGCTGAAGAGTCTGGAATGGTATTGTTTTATGGCGTCTTTTTTAACGATTATTTGTTTTAATTCCAAGCTCTGATATTAGACAAATAATGAACCCTCATAGCAATATATTATTCAGTTCCACCAACTCCATAGCTTAACCCTTTTTTAACCGACTGACAATATGAACTCGGACCCCTATCTGACCAAGTTTACAAAAGATTTTTAATGGGTTTATCAAAATGGTACGAATTTTAATTCGGATTTTATTGTGTGAGGCTTACGAAGAGATTTTTTTATTAAAATGTTATTGTTATGTTTCGAGTAAGTAATACTATTATATTGTCGCACTTTATATTGCTTTCCGAACTATTAATTTTCAATATGATATAAAATTATTAAATTTTTGCGGTCCCGTGTTGGGCGCCAAATCGTGTCATGAGTGTCACTGTCATAACAATTATGTCATTTAAGTTGATGTATTTTATATTTTGTTTGTAATTTTCCTCTTCATTGCGGTTTTCTTTCCTTTTCTCAATATTATTAATAAAAAAAAAAGATTCGAAAGCCCATGTCGGGCGCCAACTTTTGCGATTTGGTTTCTAATATTATCTAAGGATTTTTAGAACAAACTTTTCTTCAATTTCGTTTAGATATCTTTCGGCCATAATTATAATGTTACGACCTATGTCCCGCGACTTTCTCTGCGTGAATTTTCAGGGATAACATAGCATCCTATTAACAAAGAAAAAGAACTTTATTTTTAAGATTAGCACGTTAAAATAAAAGTAACAAACTATTTATTCAGCCTATATGGCATAAGAAACTTCAGTGATTAAAAATGGCATAACACGTGAACAGAAACACTTCAAGCGATTGTTCGAGGGACGCAAGCAGAGCTACTGAAATATATAGATTGACACAGTATATTTAAAGTGTAGATAAATAATGTGCATATCTCTTACAGTCACAGAAAAGGCGGGATACCAATCGCCATATGGGGGCATGGACAATGGAATGGTAAGTGATATTTTTAATTTTTTTATGCAAAAGTAATTCTATTTGTGTGCCTATTTGATGCTTAAATTTTTTTTATTATCTTTAGATGTAAGATTGTTTTCTTCTACTTTTAGATTTAGTTTAAAAATAACTTTTTTTTTGTCTTGTGTTAATTAGTATAAGATTTTCTAGTTTACATTTGTTTATTTAACCTTAGTACTTTTGAAGGTAAGTGTGAAGTTATCATTTAAAAAAAAAAATATTAATTATTCATCTATGTATAATTCATTAATTTGAAATATTAATGATTTATTAAAAAGTGTTAGTTAGTTATTATTATTTATTTATTTAATTTTAAATAGATTTTCCTTTTTAGGGATAATAGACACCACGTCACACCACCAATCAAATGACATGCTTTTTAGGAGCTGTCAAAACGCGATTTCCCATAGATTTTGTATGACAAAAGCAAGCCGTGACGTCACTTGTTTGCCAACTCAATTGATTAACTATTTATTGATTTCAAAGCAATTCAAAAATAAAATACTTTTCAAAGAAGTTGCGTCGTGTAATTATTAACAAACTAGCTTCTGCCCGCGACTTCGTCCGCGTCACAGTTGATGTGTTATCCTACGGGTACCGTACATTTTCCCGGGATAAAAAGTAGCCTATGTGTTATTCCAGACTATAATCTATCTTTGTGCCAAATTTCATCCAGATCCATTCAGCCGTTTAAGCGTGAAAGAGTAACAAACATCCATCCATACATCCATACATACAAACTTTCGCCTTTATAATAGTAGTAGGATTGTTTTAGACTGGTTCATACAACCACATATTTGCCTTGAATAGCAAACGTATTTTTGTTTTTTCATTCTTATCCCAATGTTAGAATCCAAGTAAAAACTTAGACAGCGCCACCTGCTTACCATCTCGACTGAAAACTAGTAAGTTGAATATGTAATTGTGGTTGCCTTATGCCTTAGGCCACAGCTTAATTACATTGTGGTACTTTGTGGTTTCAAAACCAACAAGCACCGCAGTTTTTGAGTTAACTATTCTGAACCAGTAACCGTTAACATTTGGTAAAGTTTTAAAAAACTCCTTCTGAGAATTTAGGTGAGGTAAGTGAGGTCTTTTTGGAGGATATCAAAAACACCGCTCATGGCGTGATAAACGTGTTCACATACAGGGGCTAAGTACTATACGTTAAAATAAATCAAAATATAAAAAAAACTAACTAAATAATAGCTGCCTCGTTGGCCTAGTGGTCCTAAGCGTGACTGCTACGCTAGAGGGTTCGATTCCCAGGTCGAGCAAAGTGTTATTGGGTTTTTCTATGAAATTCTCAGTAGCAGCTCGGAGTTAGGATCTGTGCCCGGTTAATGGCAATAGCCTCGCCCCCTATTACATGGGACCTAAATATACCGGCGAACTGTGGGTGTGCATTGGTACACCTCTACCTAACCCTTCGGGGAATATAGGCGTGGTGGTATGTATGTATGTCTAATGAATCTAGCAATCATATAAAAAAAAAATACAATCCGACGGTTACTTTCAGAGATTAGTATAGTCGATCTTGTTTCTTGAAGAATTAATTTTGCCACTTAAATAATAAATAAATAAATATCTTGGGACAACTCACACACGGCTATCTGATCCCAAGCTAAGCAGAGCTTGTGTTATGGTAACCAGACAACTGATATACATACTTATATAATTTATAAATACATACATATTATAGATAAATCACACCCAGACACAGAACAAACAATCATGCTCATCACACAAAGTTTGTCCTGGGTGGGAATCGAACCCACGACCTCCGGCTTAGCAGTCAGGGCCACTAACCACTAGACCAACAGGCCCGTCAAAAGCATTTAAAGCACTGAGCTAGCATTGAGTCCTTTTTTGTTTGTATTTAAAGTAAGTATCAAATGTTGTTTTAATCTTTTACAGTAATTTGCACCTGCCATTACATCTCTTCACCACCTTTTTTGACTGGTAGAGAATGCCTAAGGCATTAAGTCCGCCTTTGTACTTTTGTTGCATAAAGTTTAAATAAGTAAAAAAATAAAGCAATACACAAAAATACTTTCCTAATTTTAGTTGTTTCCGCAATCGTTGACACAGAAAGATAGTGTATTAAAATTCATAGTAAACAGGCAAACCGGTATGATATTATCAATTTAATTACTTATCAAGATGTTAATAGATAAGCATGCAATATTAATTGGCTTATTAGTCGAATCAGAAACCGCATGTGTGTCGTTTTTAGAAGGTTTATAACCTTTTAAAAGACACTAAACATCTTAATACAAAAAAAAAATCTAAGTAATTGTCTGTTTGTAGTGTCAAATAAAGGCTTTTCACAAATTAAAAAAATAATATCCCGACGTATTGAGAACGTCCACCTTCTTGAAGTCGGTCTAAATATGAATGTTCACATGAAAAAAAATAAACAATTTGTAAAATTGTCCGTCTAATTTCCGAAAAGGCTAGACAGATTTTGACAGCACTTTTATTGGCAGATATCTAATGTTATAAGGAGTAACTTGAGGTAAAGTTTGTGTGGTTGTGGGAAGTAATCTCTGGATCTACTGAACCGATTTTGAAAATTCTTTTACCAATATCAGCCACGTTTTTTGTTAGTGTTATAGGCTATATAACATCAAGCTACGACCAACGTGACCGGAGCAGTAACCAAAGACATAACGTAACGCGGGTGAAATAAGCCACGCGGACGAAGTCGAGGATAATTCGTGGTTTATAACCACAACTCGAACGAAGCGAAATCGCCGCCACAAGCTAGTGCTAAATAAAACAGAAAATAAACTATCCCGAAAAAACTACCATAGATATAATATTTATAACTTCACATACGTCAGCAAAAAAAGGATACAAATGCAAATCCAAGATATGGAGGTTACGCTACATGTTTTGCTGACCGTACAGCAAAAAGGGCTGCGCAGGAATCGAATAAATCAGATTGGTGAACGACTCAGGGTATATTTATATTTGGGGTTGCAGAAAATATTCGATTTTGTTGAGGGTAATTTTAGAATAGACTTGTTTTGATTTGAGGAGAAGCTTTTTGAGACATTTTTGACTGGATTTAATGTTTGGTTAACTTAACATATATTACATACCATCACGCATCTATTATCCGAAGGCTTGGTAGAGATATACCAATATAAACCCACAGTCCGCCGGTATGTTTAGGTCCCATTTAAGAGAGGGCGATTCTATTGCCATTAACCGGGCACAAATCCTAATTTTGAGCTGCTACTGAGAATTTCATAGAAAAACCCAATAATACTTTGCATGACCTGGGAATCGAACCCAAGAACCCTAACGTAGCAATCGCGCTCAGGACCACAACGACCACCGACACCGAGCCACTGTAAGTCTGTATTTAATTTTTAATGACCTCTAATATGTCTCCATTACTAAGATGGCCGCAACTAGTGCCACAATACTCTTTTTCGTCGAAATTCCATGAAAAACTCCCAAATATAACAATACATTATAGTATACTAATGATATACAAATTAATTCTCGTACGACAGCTTGCCAATTATAATAAACACATCTCTAGTCGTTTATATTTTTATGGATTGTTTGTATGGAATATTGAGTGAATGGAGTGCTCAGAAAGAATATTCTTTATTGGATGGAGATGTCATTGCCATCATGTTAGTGCCAGTGATCAGTCTAATTGCATAAGATTGCAAATTGAGACAAACACACTTAATAAATAAATAAAATAAAATAACAATTATTTCTGACTTACGTACAAGTTAGAAACTGGTGTTAGTTAGTTATTCTTAAATTAAACTCAAAACAACAACAAAATGGCATCAAAAAATTCTTGCCATCGTTGTCAACTGGAAACGTTCCCAAGAGACTAGATGGCACTGTTACGTTGGATGGCGATGCTCACCCTCTGATAAAAGTAAAAGCTAGTTCATGCGTCACGGGAAATGCTAAACAACAGTGGTAATTAGTAGCAATCTAAGTACCCGGTAGTATTTAATTAATAAACCGGGTTAACCTGTTTGTCACATTTTTGGATAATACACTTAGGATAAGTTCTCACAATTCTTTGCTCACCATGTTATTCTAACCTCAAGAGGTTAGAATCTCTGGTATCATAGATACTTTTAGTTGGTTACATATGTGAATTTATATCTTTGTAAACGCACCTATATATAAGAGTAATTCCATAGTGTAGGTAGGGTGAAGTTTTCCTAAGCAAAATTAAGCCACTTCCACGATCCTCGACAAACAATGATCATCTTCATTTTCGCCGTTTCCGACCACTCCATTCATTACATACTCCGCGTTTCACGGAACCGGTCCGTCTGAATTGTCCGGACATTCGGACAGGTGGTCCGAAGATGTTACCTACTGTGACGTTGACTGGGAAACGAGTATTTTGCTTAGGTGTAATTAAATTAACATGAGGCCGGTTTAGATCTCCGTGGACCGCACAGCAGACTGGAATAGACGAGACATGCTTGCTCTAGTTTTAAATAAAAAATAATGGCAGCCTATTATTGTCTTACTACAGGGCAATGGCTCTCATATAGAGAAGGCAATGCATCACCACGGTTGCTCAAGAGGGATTGGCGATTTCAGACTTACATTAATAACTAGACTTCCTCCGCGTGGCTTACGTCTTTGGTTACTGCTCCGCTCCCGTGCGTCGTAGCGTCATGTTATATAGCCTATGTTACTCACAAATAACGTAGCTTTCTATGGGTAAAAGAATTTTCAAAATCGGTTCAGTAGATCCAGAGATTACCTCCTACAACCTCACAAACTCGCAGCTTTATAATATTAGTATAGATAAGTCCAGGTTTCCTCACGATGTTTTCCTTTACCAATATCCAAAATAAACTTAGATAGTACATAATTGTCAGTCACATTGTTAATTGCCCATGCCCGGTTGCGAAACCACAACCTCGTGCATGAGAAGTGGTCGCCTTAACCACTGGGCTATCACGACCTTCAGGATATAAAAAGTAATTGACAGAATAACAGTTTTCTAATAGTAGCTCCTCGTCTATATTTTTTTGGGGGTTGGGTTCTGTCGACTAATGATATATCTGATGATGAATGCGCCAGAGACACTCCCTGTAGCCAACGGTAGTTAAAAACAACAGTTTCTTTTTTGGTTAGTAAAGTAATCAACTACTTCTTATGCCCGAATCTCCACCAACGCCTAGAAGAGATGTGTTATATCTTGGTAAAACAATATATTACTACTGCACTGTACTACTGCTGCTGCTGGACTGCTACGCTAGAGGTCCTGGGTTCGATTCCCAGATCAACCAAAGTGTTATTGGATTTTTCTATAAAATTCTCTGCAGCTACTCGGAGTCAGAATTTGTGCTTGGTTAATATCAATAGGCTCGCCCCCTATTACATGGGATCTAAAATACCGGCGAATTGTGGGTGTCCATTGGATTACCTCTGCCTAACCCTTCGGGAAAAACAGGCGTGATCATATGCTATGTGTGTTATAATAAAAAATATTCTTATTCTCAAAATGGCCCCAATTATAATTAGCTTGGCCTTCGTAGTATTTATTCATTTGTAGTATTTAGAAAAAAAAATCGAAGGCCTCCCCAGATGCTTCTAGCATTCTAGACACATCGTCTGTCGTCGTGCTTCATTATGAAACACACGAAACTAGATTAACTACTCTATTGTTTAAATGTCTAGGTCAAATAGATCTAGCTAGACTGCTGGACGGCACGTGTGGTAGAACTTAGTTTCATTATTAATTAAATAATTAATGTAATCGTAATTCTGCAAGCCGATTCCGGCCACGGCGACTAATTTTAATGCAGACTAGCCACGTACGCAGGAGAGTAGGATATTATAGTTAACAAGTGTGTGCGCAAACACAGATGTACTCCCTCTTCCCTAACTCTCATAGTCCGATGGGACGGCAATCCAACACGACCGGAGAGTCTTCAGGCGCGGGACCAAAAGCTTTACGTGCTGCCCGAGGCACGGGGGTGTCACAACACCAACTTTCAAATTCCGGGCTGCTACTGAGAAATTCAATAACACTTTTTGCCTGAGCTGAGAATCGAATCCAAGATCCCTCGCTCAGCAGTCGCGCTTGCGACCACGACACTAACAGGGCAGCTAATACGGGCATGGCTGTAACGGGTCAGGTAATGGATAGGTGGCGTTGATTTCAATATACGGTTAAGCTGTGACATTTCTAAGTAATCTGTGTGATTGATTTGTGTAATCTTGTTAGGCTTTACTAGCTTTTGCCCTCGAATTCGTCCGTATGGAATTCAAAGATCTGCTTAATCCGGCCTGGCTCAAAATCCGTTCAAAACTCACGTCGCCTATGTTAAAAACTAGTAGCTTTTGTCTGTGATTTCGTCCGCGTAAGTGACGGTTATCGCGGACGCAGACGAAGCCGCGGAATAAAAAGTTGTCTATGTTCTTTCATGGTGTTTAAAACCCCGTACCAAATTTCCCCAAAATCAGTTCAATATTTTAGTCGTGAAAAGGCAGCAAACAAACAAACATACCTACTTACTTTCGCATTTATAATATAAGTTTGGATAGCGGAGAAAACTAAAATGAATTTCTTTCTTTCTTTCTATAGGTAAATTCTTTTGTACGGAATCCTCAACAAAATAATAATACCTACCTATAATAAAATGGCACACAACTATGACATACATATAATTAAATGAATTTCACCTTGATGCTGACCCCCCGCCGCTTTACAGCGTGAATATACTCCTAATTAACATATCGGACCATCTCAAACACTAATTAACGAAAGAGAAATATTAATGGCCACTTAAAGCTAATAAAAATAGTTTATTGATAGTTTTGTGGATTCTTAATTATATTTTAAGGTATATCTTTTGATCGGGGTAGGTACATTAACTATGTTGGATGCTTTATATGGATTTTTCTATGGAAAGGTAGTTAAGTCTGTCGGAGAGAATCTTGGTTTAAGAAGTGTTTTTGGGTTTTTCTATGAAATTCCCAAGAGCAGCTTTGGATTTGTGCCTGGTTAATAACAATAGGCTCGCTCCCTATTACATGGTACCTAAAAACATACCGGCGAACTGTGGGTGTATATTGGTACACCTCTGCCTAACTCTTCAGGGAATACCGGCGTGATGGTATGTATGTGGTCTCTGGAGACCAGAAAAACAGTTCTATTAAATAAAAACGTTTAAAATCCAGTTACAATTTTATTTCGGCGACAATCGGTGTCAAAATATATAGGAAAATTGGAAGACATTTTTGCTAGATTGAGATTGAGATTAGATTCTGTATGACATCTAGAGAGAATTGTGGTTTCTGGAGACCTGATCTGGCCAATTCTACTAATTTAAATCGATTCTTTAGTCGCAATATTATCTCAGCGACAATCAATGTCTAAAAATGTAGGTATAGATTTAGACTGAGATGAGATTACGATTGTTTCCAAAACTTAGTAGAGTTCCTCTCGTGATTAAATCCTCGATAAATCTGTCGGTCCTCAAAACTGCAATAAAACTTTGCTCTAACTCTTCATTATTTTGCCTCCACACCTGACCTGTCCACGGTAGCTCAATTTAGTTGTCCATTCACCTATTTAACTTACAAGCATACCCACAAGCACAGCTAGTTCAGAACAAGTAAGATGCTCGTCCTCCGTGTAAACACAGTTTGAACTCGACACACCTGCCTGTGCGCAGCATTCTTTAACAGGTTAATGTTTTGTACTCAGCTTATATTATAGTATGGGGCATAAGAACTATATTCCTACGTCATAATTGTGATGTCCTTTGGTTCCTGCCAAGTATTTATGGCTTGGGAACCTTAAAATGAGTTATTTTTTATGTAACCTTGCTGTAGGAATTTGTCCTGTATTGTGGGTGTGTTTACAGACGTACGTATAAAGTCACATACCTACACAAATAGTTATTGTTAGGTCAGTAAAAACGTAGAATACCTAGATTATAATTTACATTCATTTAGTTATTCTCTAGGGCAGGCCTATGACTAGAGGTACACGTCATTCGGCTAATAAGATAATGATGATGATCACGATTTAGGTTCTTATAATAAGGTCTACAGATCATGCAAAATATTGACAAAGTCAAAGTCAAATCATTTATTTCAATTAGACCATTAAAAGGCACTTTTGAACGTCAAAATAATTAAAACTAATGAATCTAGTTGCCCGTTCCAAAAGGTAGTTTCGTATGGAGAAGAACGGGCAAGAAACTCCATACATAATCTTTTAAACAGACAGATGAGCTAGATAAAATTACCAGCAAATCTGTGAACTGAAACAGCTGGATGTTTTGAGGCCTTCGTGCTGCACCGCCAAAGTCGGCGACAAAGCACGCCGCAACGCAAAAAACTGCAACGTAGCATGTCAAACAGCGACAACGATCAGAAGAAAAATAGTCGTAGGACGCTTAGCTACGCGGGCGCGGCGCCGCGACGCAACGCACAGCGACGCGTTACGTCACGCACCGCGTATATATGTAGACCCTATGCTCCATAGATCCAACACAACGTATCTATTTATAGCGACGGTGAAAGGCAATAAAAGGGGATGAAACTTGGGCCGGGGGGGTATAAATACGGCGGGGGGCGGAGGGGGAGGCAAGGGTAAGTTGCTTTTAATTCGCCGCATTGTCTTTGTTGCCTCTTAGTTTGAAGACGTACGGTCGTGTGCAGAAGTGGTAAGGATATGCTTTTATTTTTATAGGATTTTTAGCAACGGGTAAAAAATATATGTAAAAAGCACAAAGGTATTGCATTATTACAACTAAGTACTGTTTCTCTTGTGAATAAAATAATCTCATAAAATGTGACTTTTGAAGAAACTGGTAAAAAATGATTTTATGATTATTCTTAAGTATCAATTTTTCTACCAAAGGAAAAAAAACCTTTGGTGTAAAAGTTATATAAAATATACAAAAAACTACTGTGTATATTTCTATAGAAATCTCCTGTGTGAAGTGAGCTGTCAATTCCCAGCATTAGGATGACAGATCACCACAAACTCATTTTACTTACATTCTCTTTAATTCTGTTTTCAAAAAACATACTATAAAAATAAAAATCAACTGCCCCGCTGGTCTCGTGATCGTAAGTGCGACTGCTGTGCAAGAGGTCCCGGGTTCGATTCCCAGGTCGAGCAAAAAGTGTTATTGGGTTTTTCTATGAAATTCTCAGTAGTAGCTCGGAGTTTGGATTTGTGCCCGGTTAATGGCAATACGCTCGCCCCCTATTACATGGGACCTAAATATACAGGCGAACTGTGGGTGTACATTGGTACACCTCTGCCTAACCCTTCGGGGAATACAGGCGTGATGGTATATTATTATATTATTATTATTAAAAATAAAAATCCCTTCTTGCTTCTGTCCGCGACAGTACAGTTAGACAGTCGACCGGCTATAAAAGTGAAGCGGCAACTCGGCCGAGTGGCTCGCGCCAGTACATATGTTAGTGTGGGAGACTATAGTACCTACACTACCTACCTGATAGCCCCCGCTTAGTACTTTTGGGAGCTTTTAGGATTGCTAGCTATTTAGAAAAGATCTTAGGTAATAATTCTAGCCTATTATTGTCCTACTGCAGTGCAAAGACCTCTTTTCATACAGAGAAGGCACGAGCATTGATCACTACCCTTGTTCAAGGCGGAATGGCAATGGATCTAGAGTCTAGACACGCAGCATATCAAGCTAAGTTAGACTTACTGGAATTATAATAAAATAAAATAAATAAATATCTTGGGACAACTCACACACGGCTATCTGATCCCAAGCTAAGCAGAGCTTGTGTTATGGTAACCAGACAACTGATATACATACTTATATAATTTATAAATACATACATATAATAGATAAATCACACCCAGACACAGAATAATAAGTTTCGGTTTCCTCTCGATGTTTTCCTTTATCAATGTCAGTGATTTACAAGATAAACTCAGAAAAGATCATGGCGTGGTATACAAGGGATACTTAGACATGACATAACCTCAATTTCATAAACTCATTTCGGATGATGACGATGGAGAATACAATAAAGTTTGTCCTAGTATTATAGGCTATATAACTTCACGCTAAGACTCACGGGAGCGGAGCAGTTACCAAAGACGTAACTTAACGGGGTGAAATAAGTTAGTTCTCTAGTAAAATATAAAACGCCACTTTTATATTTTACTAGAGAAACGCACACGCAAAATACATAAATTGAAACGTGCTCTAAAATAAATCTGTCCATTAATTTAAAAAAATTTGAACTTGTAAGTTTGTTTAAGATACTGTGGTTCGTAAACTGTCGTAAGCTAGACTACAAAATCAAAATATAAAAAAATTAAATTAAAAATTTAAAAAACCCCCAACACACTTTTTAAAGGGAACTTAGGTTTTTGTGATGGGGGATTTTTAAATTTTTAATTTAATTTTTTATTTTATACTTTTTATAGATACTTATTATAATGTCGATTTTGCTAAGTTTGAGACCCCACTCGAGTATATTTACAGACATTCGATTTTTCTTCCCTACTTTCACCCCCACAACTTTAAAACGGCTCAACCGATTTTCATCAAACATGTCTAAGAACACTCGCACGTAAGTTACCTTTAATACAAAAAAAACTAAATTGAAATCGGTTCATCCGTTCGGCAGCTATGATGCCACAGACAGACAGACAGACAGACAGACAGACACGTCAAACTTATAACACCCCTCTTTTTGCGTCGGGGGTTAAAAAAAACAGAAGAACGAGCAAGAAACTCCATGAACACTCTACCAAAGCAACATGGACAGTAAACGTCGCTAAGGGGCCGGACCTCCGCTACAATTACTAAGTTTTACAGCCCCCCCCATGTCCCTCGGCCCGAGAGATTAGTTGGTAGTTGATGACGACGTATGGGAGTTACATCGTTAGGTTAACAGGGGTGTATTGTAATGTGTCATTGAATCTGATGATGGTATGGGAAATCAGTTTACAGGGAGACAGTTTCTGATTTGGATGACAGGAACTTTGTAAAGAAAATAATTATTTCTGCAGGAAACATCTTCTTAATTTATTTATTTAAACTTCATGCAATAAAAAGTCCAAAGGCGGACTTAATGCTTTAAGCATTCACACCCACTAAACCAAAAGGTGGTGAAAAGGTAACACGGTAGGTGCAAATTATTATACAAAAGTAAAAGAACAAAATTTGATACTAGGTAGTACTTAGTATAAAACAAAGTCGCCTTCCGACGTCTGTTCCTCTGTACGGTGAGATCTTTTAAACTACGCAATGGATTTTAATAAATAGGCTCGCCCCCTATTACATGGGACCTAAACATACCGGCGAACTGTGAGTCTACATTGGTGCACCTTTGCCTTTGCCCTTCGGGGAATACAGACGTGATGTATATTTTTATTTTTATATTTCTAATGTTCAACGCACTAGTCTTCTTCAATCTTCATCATATTCTTCATTATGCTGATCTATCTTCACTACCAGCACCCTCACCCCCTGTTTCTGCACCAGTACGGTGTGGCGGCCACCTCCTGCGCAGCGTCCAACGGCCACCACCAGCCCGACAGGCGCCACCACCACCACCACCAACACCACCAACATGCAGACGTGCCACCACAATGGGTGAGACGGCCGTTGTAGTTTGTGTTGTCGTTGTTTGCTTTCTGTTGTTGTTGTTGTTGTTGTGTTTAGTTTTTTTGTGTCGTTTCGCACTTTTTGTTGGCTTTTACACTTTTATGTTGTTTTTTAATAATTTTGTAGATTTTGTGTAGACCTTTGTTTTTCGTTTTCGAAGGTTAACCTACCAGAGGCGCCCGGTCTTTGGGGATAAGACCGGGGAAGACATTGTTTAGACGGAGGCTGGCTATCCCCATGACCGCAGGCCACGTTGTGACCCGCCAAGGCATTTGAATTTGCCAGCCATCGGTTTTGAATCAAATGATTTATAAAGTAGTGGTCCTAAGCGTGACTGCTACGCTAGAGATCTTGGGTTCGATTCCCAGGCCGAGCAATGTGGTATTGGGTTTTTCTGTAAAATTTTCAGTAGCAGCTTGGGGTTAGGATTTGGGGAATACAGGAACCAATTAAATTTTAAATAATCTTTTAGGGTGTATAATTGTTGTAGTTACCAGCCACTATAAGAGAGAGCACAGCGCCACCAGAATAAAAAAATTAGGCCTGCCTAGAAAATCAGTTGGCCAGCTTTGGTTTTTGACCTAGATGCAATATTCATCATCTATGTAAATATCATATCTTTGTCAATATCATACATTTGTACATTTTGTGTTGTCAATGTGTAGTATTTAATTAAGCGTTTTTTGAGCACTAGTATTTGCTTACCACCTTTTAATCTTTAGCACTGTTTATTTTGTTTTTGTTTTTTTATTGTTAGTAACACTATTCCTTTAATATTAATATTAGCACTGTGTGGTTTTGTGTTGTATTTGAGCACTTTTTTCAGACAGGGACGACGACGAAACAAGTCTCATTTTCTATCTTGCCAAAAATACATCTTGATGTTTTATATTCTTGACAATGCTTGTTGCTGAGAAGAGATTTTGAACTTTTTTAATTCCGGAATTGGCGTTTTAGTTTCTGTAGAGAAAATTATCGGAACAAATTGAGTGATCCGATTGGCTGTTGATAATATGGACAGCCAATCACAGCAGCTTACATGTGAATAAAGTTTTGTGTTGATTTTTATTCGGAAACTGGTTGTTAAATGTTTTAGTTACGATATCGTTTAAGTCATTGAAGACTATTTTTAATTCATTAGCATTAGTGTAGCAGTAAGACTGTATGAGGCACGGAATTGTAAAGGAGTGAAGGATTAAAGGTAGGCCTTAGCCCGGGAGTGGGAGAGAACAGGATGGGTACCAAAAGCAGTTAACTTTTTCCCTTTTAGTTTAAAAGGAAGACATTATAGTAACACCAGTAACACTATGATAATATTGTTTACTAGCTGTTCCCCGCGGTTTCACCCTCGCTGCTCAGCACCTGTTGGTCGTAGCGTGATGTTACATAGCCTATAGCCTTCCTCAAGAAATGGACTATCCAACACTAAAAGAATTTTCCAATTCCAACCAGTAGTCCCTGAGATTAGCGCGTTCAAACAAACAAACTCTTTAGCTTTATAATATTAGTATAGATGTGGTAGACTAGTTCGGTAGCTAGTGTGTAAACCGACACGTGTTCCATCTGTGGGTGTGTTTGCACACTGTGTCGCGTTGTCCAATACGTAATAATGTTGATTTTTATTATTTTATCGAGCTCGCTTTGACGTAATAACTACATTATCTTCAGCTTGTTTTTGAACTAAACTTTGTCACGTCTTGTTTTTGTCCAAAATTAACTTGGTTTGTTATGAATTTTCGTTTTGTTTGTTACCAGATTTTGTTTTTGACTTCGTTCGCGTAGAACCCCAAAGACCCCGAGGTCCTGACACAAAATTCGTTAGCAACTTATGGGAATTTTGTATTTAGTCAGCGTTCAAACATTGCCAATCCGCCACCATGACTGGTCTTTCGTTGTTCGTAGAATCCTGTCGTTCGATCTTCACCAGAACCCTTCTAGGGAAAGAGGCAGGGGTACAAACCTCCCAAAACCGACCTCGACTCGAAAGCCTTCAAATAATAATACCAGGCTGCTATTGTTCCACTGCAGGGTAACGGTCTCTTCTCATACAGACAAGACACGAACATTGATCACCACGCTTGCTTAAGGCAGATTGTAGATTTCAGACTAAATTTTACTAGTAAATTCAGATTCTCTCACGATATTTTCCTTCACCGAAGTCAGTGATCTCCAAGATAAACTTATATAGTCTTATTGGTATCGAACTCGCAACCTCAGGCATGAGAAGGCGCCTCAACCACTGGGCTGTCACGACATTCAAACCAAATCGAAGGTCTTCAAATCCTCGTGTCGAAATGTGAGTCACAGTGAACACAAAGTGCATTAATTAAACAACACTGCACTCATATCACTCGCGTACGTGATCTATCTGTTTCAAAAGTAATACATTTATGTTGTTACTAAATCTTTGTCTTGTACCGTGTTCCGGTTAGTGAATGAGAATGAATGGGGTATTTCGATGTTAAGTTTAGCCTGCGACTTTACATAACACGCCCTTTTCCCATGGGGGTGGCAGAAACCATGGAACGCCGCCCGCTACGATCCTTACATACTCCTTTCGCCTGGCTATAATCACAATACCAGCTTATTATTGTCCCACTCACTGCTGGGCAAAGGCCTCATTCAATACAGAGAAGCCAAGAGCATTGATCACCACGCTTTCTCTCTTGAAATTAACATTCAATATAGTTTAACAAAGTCAAAGCATTTATCTCACCAAGACCATTTACGTGCATTTTTGAATTGTCAAGAAGATAGAGAGAAAGTTGAAGCTAGTTGCTCTTTCCAAAACATAGGTTTCTTTGGAGAAGAACGAGCAAGAAACTCCACGCACACTCTTTCTTATTTGGTAAACTACAATAAAGTAACTTACTAAAGTCCAATTCATCACCATCATCATCATATCAGCCGTAAGACGTCCACCGCTGGACCATAGATTTCCAAAAGGACCGGTCGGAAAAGACGCCTGCATGAAGTCCAATTACTCAATCTTAACCTTGAAAAATTAACATGCAATATTTAAGCAACTATAAGTCCTAATCAGTATCAGGACCTAATTACGGAAAAAACCTATATTAGGTGTTCCGTACACCCAAAAACGTGCCCCTTCCCTTGCAACGCAATCAATTTCATTGAAGTACTCTTATAATGCAATGTTTTGCAATGTATGTCCGTGTGTCACTTGTTTTTGAACGTGTGGACCTAGTGAGTTTGAACACGTGACTCAGTGGAAATGTTTTTTTATCTGTGTAAGTCCACTGTTTAATTTGGGCTTCCCCATGAGATAAGCTGTAGAAAACTTTATTTAAATTGTGAAGTAAATAATAATACTAGCCAATGGCTGAATGGCATAATAGCCAAGAGCCTCGAACAACATCTGAGAAGGCTCTTGCAGGACGGTTAGATCATGGGTTTGAGTGGTACTTCGATACAGCGCGAATTGTTATCAGCAAGCGGTATTCTAGACACAGCGCAAGTATTAGGAGATTCCTTTCTCAGAAGCCTTAACCACCGATAGTTTGGGCTCTGCACCCTCCGCCACGGCTACAATTTTCTTAATCTATATTTTATAGTGCCCAAGTGTGTACGCAAACACAGGTGCACTCCCTCTTCCATAACTCTTCGGCATTCCAACACAACAGGAGAGAGATCAGGCGCAGTACTAACGGCTTTACCTACTTTCCGAGACACGGGGGTGTCACACCACCAACTTTCAAACTCCGGACTGCTACTGAGAAATTCCTAATGGGAACACCCAATATTTATTTATTTATTTATACCATCACGCCTGTATTCCCCTAAGGGTTAGGCAGAGGTGTACCAATGTACACCCACAGTTCACAAACGTCCAATAACACCTTGAAATCGCACCTAGTCCCAGAACCTAGCTATCTAGATTCTAAGAAACACGCCCTATTCAATTACAACCGCGTGGTGTGCTTATACCGTTAGTAATAAACGGCGCATGCGTCACATTTCTTTAAAAGCATAGATTATAATCTGTATATCCACCTATTTTTGTCATTTATACCTGTGGATATGGGCACGTACCATTTTTTAGTAACGCTAGTGATGGGGAGGTGTCGATAAATTGTGAATTTGTTATATCGATAGGGAAAATTGATCTATACTAATATTATAAAGAGGTAAGATTTGTTTGTTTGTTTGTAACGAATAGGATTCGAAACTACTGGACCGATTCCAACCATTTCTTCACCAATAGATAGCTACATTATTCCCGAGTAACATAGGTTATATAACATCACGCTACGACCCACGGAAGCGGAGCATTAACCGAAGACATAACTTATGGCAGGCGAAATAAGCCATGCGGGCAGTTCGCTTGTTTTAAATAATTCATTAATAGGCTGATTTTTGTTTGTCATTCCTGAACGTGTTCTAAATGAAATATATTTCTTTACGAGCAGTTGCTATAGTATTTAATTATAATACTAGCCTATATTTATTGTCCCACTGCAGAAGGCACCCTGCAAAGGCCACTTTTCATAAATGACGGCACGAGTATTGATCACTAAGCGTGCTAAAGAAGGATTGGCGATTTTAGACTTATTTACATATGAAGTTCAGTTTTCCTCACGATATTTTCCTTCAGCAATGTCAGTGATACCATCACGCCTGCATTTCCCGAAGGGTTAAGGAGAGTTCCAATGTACACCCACAGTTCGCCGGTATGTTTAGGTCAAGGTCCCATGTAATAGGGGCCGAGCCTATTGCCACTAACCGGGCACAAATCCTAACTCCGAGCTGCTACTGAGAATTTCATAGAAAAACCCAATAAACCCCAAGAACGAGGCAGTTGGTTTGTCCACGATAGCTGACATTTTCGCGAACGATGTCGCGCGAAAAAGCTAGTCTTGTATAAATATTTATAAATAAGTCTTGTTGAATGTAATGTAGTTCTTCTCCATGGGTGGTCCGTAATTTACATTATTGACATAATGAGTGTTGATACGTTTTTTGTTTATACAAATGTGGTAATCAGAAAACAATTTAATAATGCTTTTTTGCCTATCTCTTTGAGTGGAATGTTGGCTTTTAATAAAGGATAGGTCTGGATGCAGCGGGGCTTGTAGTAATCATGTAAATAAATAATGCAAACACTTTTTTAAGTACCGTAGAAAACATCGTTGAGACTGTTGCAATGGCGGTAAGTTTGACGTATTTTTTCTATTTGACAGATGTCAATAATGTCAAAAAAAAAAGATCAGCAGTGACGTAATGGTTCTATTTGACAGATGTCAAACCAGTTTTATTACGTAAAATGACGTTTGAACTAGATAAACAAAAAAAAAATAAAAAAAATACAGTCGAATTGATAACCTCCTCCTTTTTTTGAAGTCGGTTAAAAACAAAAGACAAGTTTGTGCTCTATATTTTTTAGATGACCGACAATTGATAATCAATAAAAGCAATGCAATTCCGTCAATTGGAAGTTATACGATTTATCAATAAATAGGACACGTTAATAGTTGCATGACCCCTGGAAATATTCAAGTATGAATTCATATTGAATTCATTCTGTCATCTTTGCCTTTTAGATCATCTTTTGCAACACTTTTTATAATAATTTTAGTCCGGTTTGATACTGGGTATGTTCTAATGTAACTTTTACAATTCATATGTACTTTTTAAGTTTATATTGGATATCACTGATAACGGTGTAAGAATACATTGTAAAAAGATTAAGAAAAATTAATATTAAGCTGAAATAGCTAATCTGTCTTGAGCAAGTGTGGTAAGGTGATTAATACTCGTGCAATCCTCTGTATGAGAAGAGGCGTTTGCCCTGCAGTGGAACAATAATATACGGGTATTACTTTTTTATTATAATGATGGGCTTTATTATAACTGCCCCGTTGGTCTCGTGGTCGCGAGTGCGACTGCTGTACAAGGGGTCCCGGGTTCGATTCCCAGGTCGAGCAAAAAGTGTTATTAGTGTTGTTAGTGTGTATTGGTTTTTGCTATGAAATTCTCAGTAGCAGCTCGGAGTTTGGATTTGTGCCCGGTTAATGGCAATAGGCTCGCCCCCTATTACATGGGACCTAAATATACCGGCGAACTGTGGGTGTACATTGGTACACCTCTGCCTAACCCTTCGGGGAATACAGGCGTGATGGTATATTTGATGGGCTTTTTTAATTTCATTGCGGGATCCAAGACAGTTGAATCGTTCCTCCCGGACTCGCCGAGGTTCATTGCCTCGGCAGTTTTCATGTGGTGCCCACGGTTGATTCTGCCTTACAGGAGTTGCAGTGGATTGGAAAAGTGTGGCAACTTGTCCCAAAAAAAATAATTGTAGTGTTTTACCAGATAGTAACCGATGATTATGGTGTAGGCTTATATAAAGTAAACCCTTTTTAACCCAATTTACAACGACTTTTGCAATTTTTCTCTAATCTATCGATATCATCCACCCAATACCCCACTTGACCCCATCCCTAATTCTCACAAAATCCCATTTCCCCCGTACGCGGGGGTGTAGCGGGCGGGGCGGGGTGCAAGGGCCCGGCCGAGCGACTCCTGCGCACCTGGCGCGTGCGACGCCAATCGCGTGCGCGCGCAAGCACCCCGGCGTTGTAGGCACGCGTGTGTGTGTGAGTAAATGTTCTGTAGAAAGGATGATAAGTTGGTCTTGTGAGTAATTGAATGTTTGTGATATGATATGTATAGCAAAATTTATCATTAAGCAAAGGTATACGCGGGTGAAACTGCGGGCAGAAGTTACTATTGTTCCGATCAATTGTTCCGCTTATAAAGCCAATTACTCGTACAAGTCCTCACCTAAGTAGTGTAGTCCAAGTCGTTTGAAATGCTTTAAAAGTCCTAAGCGCAACTGCTGCGCTAGAGGTCGTAGATTAGATTCACAGGTCGAGCAGTGTTATTGGACTTTTCTATGAAATTCTCAGTAGCAGCTCGGAGTTAGGATTTGTGCCCGGTTAATGGCAATAGGCTCGCTCCTATTACATGAGACCTAAACATACCGGCGAACTGTGGGTGTACGTACATTGGTGCACCTCCGCCAAACCCTACGAGGAGTACAGGCGTAATGGTATGGGATTTTTAACTCACAGCGTTGTGCCGAGCGTTGAAAATCCAACAGTGCGAAGACAAAGTAATATTAAAATTATACTGTTTGAAGAGATAGTGGTGTCCTGGTCAATTGTTTTGCCTATGAAGCCAATTACAGGTCCTCAATCAAGCCTTTATTACGGCGGTACAGTCACGAGCATAAACATGGTATACACTGGCAAAATTTAAAAGAGATTTTCTCGTGAATGTACGAACGCAACGTTGAAATAAGACCGATTTCATCTTAGTATAGGATCCAGAATATGATATTCGTAACACCATTACATTTTAATCCCATCGGGCTATGAGAGTTAGGAAAGAGGGAGTGCACCTGTGTTTGCGCACACATTTGTGCACTGTAATATCTACTGCACACTTGGCTATTCTGCATTATGATTATCCGCCGTGACCGGAATCGGTCTGGAGAATACCTACATTTTCATGTTTTTATAGTAGAACCTCTATTATCTGATAGTTCGGATAATCAAAATGTGGGTTTTTTGGGACAAGATCAAACAAAAACAACACCTTTTCGCATAAAAACAGTCATCATCTTCCTGCCCTTATCCCAAGTTACTTGGGGTCGGCGCAACATGTTTTCTTCTTCCATGCCAACCTGTCAACCGTCATGCTATCACTGACTCCCTTCTCTTTCATATCATTCTTCACACAATCCATCCATCTTTTCTTTGGCCTCCCTCTTCCTCTCCATCCATCCACATTTATATCCATAACTCTTTTTGTAACATGCGTCTCATCCCTCCTCTTCACATGTCCGTACCGGTTCAACAAACGGTTCCCTTTCAACTTTTCTGTCACTGGCGCGACTTTCAAACTTCCTCTAATATACTCATTCCTTACCTTATCCATTCTGGTCACACCACACATCCATCTCAACATTCTCATCTCCGCTACATACAATCTTAAAAACAGTAGTCTATTAAAATTGGACATACATATTAACAAATTCGCGCAACGTTCGGATAATTAAGTGTTCGAATAAATGAGAGTTCGGATAATCGAGGTTCTATACATGTTTCTATTCGTGACTGTACATCATGCGACACAAAAAGATGAAGAAGCTCGTCTAGTCATTGTATTCGAGATTAAGGACAGGTGCCAATGGCGCCTGCGGACCGCTTTTATTTTATTGAACTAACGACTAATTGGTACGCCATTCATAATTATAATCTAGTTTGAGGATTAATTAATATTCTAGTCTTTAGTTTTTTGCTGTTTCAATTATTATGTACCAGCTTCTGCTCGCGACTTCGTCCGCGTCAAAGATGATATATGTTATCCCACGGGAGCCGTATATTTTTCCGAGATTAAAAATAGCCTATTTCAGACTCTAATCTACTTCTGTACTAAATTTTATAAAGATCTGTAGTGCGATTCTCTAAAATGAAAACTCGAAAACGAGTCTCACTAAAGTGATCGCGCTCACTTCGATAACGAACCAACTGGTCAATGGTATAGTATTCGTTCGCCGTGGTGACGTCACCGGCGTGATCGTGTTTAACAGAATACCATTTTGTAATCTCACTGCGGATTCAGCTTTCGAATTACGAAGTGAGGCTTAGAGAATCACACTGCTGTTCAGCCGTTCTGGCGTGATTGAGTAGCAAACATCCGTCCATCCTCATAAACTTGTTAGACATACATACATAAACTAACGTTTTTTTCCTATGGGTGTTGGCAGAAACCACATAACATCTTCTGCTACGATCTTTACATACTCCCTTCGCCTCGTTCACATTTATACATCTGGTCATACAGGCACGCCGGTAACGAGTACTGCGTATCCGACCTTTCTGAAGAACCAATAAGGTCAGGGTAGGTCTTTCTGGGGCGTCCCCTTCCGGCGTTGCAACTCACATATGTCATATAAATCCCTTTTGTTAGTCATCCTCTCAACATGACCCAACCATCTAAGCATATACTTTTGAACCTTAGTCACTACATCCTCTTTTAATTCTCAACATTCTCGTATAACCTCATTCCTCACTCTATGTAACTAATTCCAACACACACATCACATACCATCACGCCTTGTAGTTCCCGAAGGGTTAGGTAGAAGTGTACCAATGTACAATTGTACACCCACACTCCACCGTTATGATTGTAGGTCCCATGTAATAGGTGGCGAGCCTATTCCCATTAACCGGGCACAAATCCAAACTCCGAGCTGCTACTGAGAATTTCATAGAAAAACCCAATAACACTTTTGCTCGACCTGTTAATCGAACCCAAGACCTCTAGCGTAGCAGTCGCACTTTAGACCACTAGGCCAACGAGGCAGTTACTAATTCCAACTAATGAATAAATCCTACTAGGTGATAAGATCACATACATTTTCCCCATTAAAATCCCGACAACCCCAAAAACACCGTACTACAAAAATCATCCAGTAACTGTATTTAACAAAAAAAAAGCACATTACTCCCGCACCTAGCAGTACGAGCGACACAGCGATATGTAACACGCGTTAGCCAATACGAGTGAAAGAGACAGCGGGATGTGAGCGAGGGTGCGCGTGCGACCCTTTGAGTCGCAGTGTAATGCACCGTGGTTGTGGGGTGCAATGCATGGTGCATTTTATGGTGCTTTTGTAATGACCATGCTGACGTCGTTCTAGGGTAGAATATGGAGTTTCATAGATAGCTCTTTGAATGTGGATCTTAGATTTTTTTTTTGTGAGGATGGATGGATGGATGGATGGATGGATGTTTGCAGTCTATCACGCTTAAATTGCGGAAAGGAATTAGCTAAAGTTTTACACATAATTTTATACGATATTTGTGCATCTTTGGGATAATTTTGGACTTTGTTTATTTTTTATGAGCTTTATATGGATGAAGTCGCGGGCAAAAGCTAGTCTTTTATAGCTACAAGTTTGACTTTCTCTCATCAGTAAAGTATATTATTTAGAAGTTAATTCGGTTGGGTATATGTAACTTTATTTATAGAATTGTTTGTCTAGATAGGTACGAGTATAATTGGTCGTTCCAAGAAATTGAAAAGATTTTTGTTAATCAGTTTTCTTATAGTTAGGATTACTTTTTAAAATCATTGCTCAACATAGTTTCACTCTACTATTTCACTATATTTGCTTGAAAGGGCCCTCCTCAAGAGGTATACTTCCCGACCTCTGTTACTTCTGGCGCACCCTGGGCAATCCATTTCTGTCGATTGGCTAATTCTTTCACCATAATGGAAATAAGCTTTAATCGGCCCCCCTCAGAGTAAACAATCTACCGACAAAATAGTATTATTTCATATCTATATTTGCCATCGATACTACATGAAGAAGACCCTACTATTCAGAAATTCAATAAAACGCAAATTTTCTTTAAAAATATCCTCATTATCACCCCACAAGTACTAGTAACCCAATGATCTTTTAATTCCTGGACATGACTCGCGAAACTCAGGTTATCTACCTGCGAACACATGGACAGAGACAGCGATATACCACGGTGCTGTGTCGGAGAGGGATGGAAAACGCCCCCCATGCTGACAGATGTTCAGAAAGTATTCGCTTTGTATGCGGGAGAACGTTTTTTTTTTAGCGTGGGCGGTGTGAAAGCGGGTAGCGGGTGGGTCCGCTTGTGAAGGTAGCGATTTTGTATTTGTTGTTGAGTTTTTGGTTGGGTCAAATTTCGTTATGCAAAAACCAATGTGTTTTCTATTTCAAATGGGCTTTCTAAGTTGTATCTTGGACATTACTGATATCGGTTGAGGAAAATTTCAAGACTAATCCTAGATGGGCGTGGAGTTCGATGCTCGTTCCTTCTCTGGTTAATGAGATATCTGCAGTGGGTCAACAACAGGCTGGTATTATAGCTGTGGAAAGGACATCGAAATACAAACTTTTGACGTTGAAAACTTTTATTGAAAATCTACCGTTTCATACATTTTGATCTTGTAGATAATGTTTGTACTGAACAACATTCTTTTTAAACCCTTGTTTCTATATTTGAATCATCTACTGAATACATAGTAAAAGTTTGTGTCCGCGATTTCCCTCCCAGCTTGTAGCACATCCCCGCTGTCAGTGGCACCTCACCCCCACTCTCTAGGCATCGCTTCCTGTACTCGTGGGAACTATCTCCTCGCTGTGGCTCCGTGACGTTCTGCCATGCTGCTGTGTCAGCATCTATGGGTGAACACGACCAGGTCGCCCGCACCAGGGAGATGTCCTGTAGCACATCCCCGCTGTCACTGGCACCTCACCCCCACTCTCTAGGCATCTTTTCCTGTACTCGTGGGAACTATCTCCTCGCTGTGGCTCCGTGACGTTCTGCCATGCTGCTGTGTAAGTATCTATGGGGGAACACCACCAGGTCGTCCGCACCGGGTAGGTGTCCTAAGGAAATGTGGCTCGAAGGTATGAAGACGAAGATTTTAGTTGAGGATCGTGGGTTTTTTATTTGTTTGCCTACTAGCGTTTGCCTGTGAGTTCGTTCGCGTAAATTTTTGTTAAGGATCTTAACTTTTTTTATGCTGGTATTTTTTTTATTTATTTATTTATATAACCACTTATAACTGTTATTATTATTTAATTATTTTTATAATACCTGCCACCTAAGTACTACTATTATTTTTACTTACGTAGGTATAAATCGTGCTCATATGATTGAAGATGCTATTTGATTTGATGACTTGCTTCCCTCCAAAATTCAAAGCTGATTACGAAATTGGTGCGTTTTTGTATTCTTAATCTTTTCGTGCAATTGATTTTGAACTAAAATACAACAGGAAAAGAGTTTAAAATTGCAAAACTGCGTGCATGATAAATGCCGCGCGTAATTATGTGTTTCACACAACTTTCAACTCTATTTTTGTTGTCTTTTAAGTTCATTATCAATTGACTTAACTGCTCGAGTTTGCCTCTCTGCGCCGTGACGTCACATTTCGTCATCATGGGAAAAAATAGCCGCAAATTCTTAGTTTATTGTCTATTTACATAAGATATGCCAACAATAGTAACAGATGTTTGAGCTAAATGGTTATATTGTTACTATTAGCGACTATTGCTGTTTATGAGTTTACACATTCGAATGTAAAGACAGAATAATATGGCAAGGTTCACTTTTGTTTAAAGTTTATTGAAGAAGCATTGTCGGGTTTTGTAACTGTTGTCTATTCCGAAAGGTACAGGTATTGGTGTAATTATAAAACACTTTTTTTTTGTAACGAGTTTGATTCTCAGGAAATACTGATTCGATTTGAAATAACTCTTGCGTTACATAGTCCGTTTGTTTAGGAAGGTTATAGGGTACTACGATTACGTATTGATAAACGGTAGTGGAGAAGTAATTAAAGACATAACGCTGCGCATTATAAAAGTCCCTAAAATTAAAAGAATAAAAAAAATATACTTGCTGGTTAGGTGTATTTTGATTTGTCCACCTTTTTTCATTAATCTCAATATTGCACTAACCAATCTTTACACACTCATAACACCAAAAATACTATAACCTCATAAACTCATCAAGTTACTAAGGCATTATAATCGGAAAGAATAAACAACTCAAAAAAAAAAACTCAAATTCTAATTCATTATCGTCCTGTTCTTACCCCATGTTACTTGAGGTGCCACAACACGTTTTCTTCTTCCATGCCGTCCTGTCAACCGTCATGATATCACTGACTCCCTTCTCTTCCAAATCATTCTTCATTTCTTCACAAATTCAAATCCTCATTATCACAGCAAAAATATAAACTCCAAAAATCAAACAACGATATTGCCAGACGAAAAAAAATAGAAGATTCGCCTATCAATACCTGTTCACAGACCATATGCTCAAATCTTAAGCTCGCCCCCATTGTTACCGCGACCATAAAGAAAAAAAAAACAAGAATCTTCAAAACATCTGGCGCTCAACACCCTCTGTACTGCTTACCCACCCCCGATATGAGACAGTCTTATGTAGGAACACGTAGGAGCGAAAGAGATAGGGCTAACAAAGCGCCCTAGGATTGGAGAAAAAAATCAAATGCGCCCGCGCCGTTCTCGTTCCGTTTCCGAATTCAAATTTTTGATTTTGGAAGATCGAACGTGGGATGGGCTTGTTACGTGAAAGTACTTGTTTGTAAATGATTTGGGAATGATCTTGATAGTAGTTCTACGCTGTTTTTTTTTGTATGTGTTGCAGCGCATCTACTGTCCTGCTACAGGTCTAAGGCATATTCTCATGCATAGAAGTAGGAGCGTTTAACACCAGTTTTGCTTAGTCAAAATCAAAAATGAAGATCATTTTTTGTACTTATTCCACGTTTTTCTTTTAAGATTAAATCATCGAGTTACTTTTAAAATTTCGTACTCGAGAAAGTAAATGTTAATACAAAAACCTGACATCCAAACATAAACCCTTAGCAATAGATAATGTAGCTTCCTATTAGCTAAAGATTTTTAGAATCGGGCCCAGAGGTCGTACCTATACACAGATTACTAACCTTACCTTAGCTTCATAATATGTATTTCTATAAATCAGTCAATTTATAAAGTTAATACCATTTAAGTTAAGGCCATTTATTTATACTTTTGAATGATCAAGAATCTCTAGGTATCCCAAAACGGATATAATAATAGTATCAAGATATCTCGCTCCGGTAGAAAGCTGTACCTCCCATCAAGACAGGTTGGCTAACAAAAGAAATTCAATCGAAGCCAACAGCAATTTTATACAATTAGGCTATCCATCTGACCTGAACACGCAATGTCTGAGAGAGCTATTAACATTCTTAATAAATAAATATACCATCACGCCTGTATTCCTCGAAGGGTTAGGCAGAGTTGTACCAATGTACACCCACAGTTCGCCGGTATATTTAGGTCCCATTTAATAGGGGCCGAGCCTATTGCCATTAACCGGGCACATATCCAAACTCCGAGCTGCTACTGAGAATTCCATAGAAAAACCCAATAACACGTTTTGCTCGACCTGGGATCCCAAGGTGGAAAAAGCTAACAAAGAACTTATGCCAGTTCCTTCTTCTCTTAAAGCGCCCATTTTCCCATGGGGAAACCGCAGAACGCCAACTGCTACGATCCTTACATACTCTTTTCGCCTCATCCATGTTCATACATCTGGTCATACAAGCACGCCGGTTACGAGTACTGCGCACCCGACCTTTCTGAAGCATCTCACCAATAAGGTCAGGGTTGGTCTTTCTAGGGCGTCCCCTCCTGGTGTTGGCACTCACATCTGTCTTATAGGGCTCTGGCTTTAGGGCTCTTCTTGCCCTTTTGTTAGTCGCCTTTCACTCATCCTCGCAACATGACCGAACCATCTAAGCATACTCTTTTCAACCTTTGTAACTACATCCTCTGTTAACCCGCAACGTTCTCGTATAATTTCATTCCTCACTCTATCGTTCAAAGTTACACCACACATACTTCGCAAGGAACATCAGTGACAACCAAGATAATTTCTATTTCGTCTGCAACATTGGTACCACGGTAATACTCGTAATATCGCTCGTGTGCCAATGCCTTTACTGTTTCGTATTGATCGATTTCATATATTTTATCACTAATCTTGTACTTTTTATTCTTTCAGGTAAGTCCTCGATCGTTAATTCGCAAAGGTATGGTATCATTAAGCTATAGCCGTTTGGATGCAGGCAGACGTATTGCAGTACTACTGTTTGCACATCCGGTGGTGATGTCTAAGTTGTGGGAGGTAGCGTGTTTTGTGTCAGACCACGCTATATCGTGAAATAAGATTTTTTTAATATATATTTGTACATAGTCCGGTTTATTTTCAGGGTTAATTTTTTAGACGGATATCACAGAAGGTTTATGCTTATGCTTAGTCTACGAATTAATTTTAAATTCTTTACATTTTCTCCATACAAAGACGTTAAAAAGGCGAAGTCGGTTAAAAATACATTTTATTTAATTACCCTGATGTCGTTGATGTTTTAAGGTTAATTTGTAGTATTTCGCTGCTAATCAAAACCGCCTAAAAAATTAAATTTAGTTCATCCATAACCTAACAACACCTGCACTACTATTCTGTAAAAGTCTCCCTCGGAAAAGTGAACTTGTGGTGAGCTGCCAACTAATACTAGGTATTGAGAGAGATTTTTTCGAGAATTTACTGGTTGACTATTTGGGCCTGTCATCCATCCAAAATCCTCGCTTATACTCTTTTACATCGAGATCGGAGTTCTTTTTACATCGTTTATAAATATACCACTTGGTTCGTTGGCGTCGCTGCATCTCCATTTAGCCTATGACAATGTTTATCAGTGATTAGCAATAGACGGGAACAGATGTCCTGTGACTTAAACACTAAGTATGCTAACGTATCCGGTGGCTGCGACCAAGGCATAAGCAGGAGCGGTAGTGGATGACGTGGTCTCGTCAAATAGCAGCGCACGCATCAAATATATGGTTTCGGTGTTAATTGATATTGAACTTAAACGTAATAGAATTAAAGTTGAAAATTGCGTGTAAGATAATAAATATGGTTTTGAATTATATTTTACACACAATTTTCAAATCTATTTCTGTTCTTTTAAAGTTCAGTATCAATGAAATTGTTCAATTACATTGCTGTTTTGCTTAAGCTAAATCGTAGTCATCGAAAACTGTATTGCTCATATTCTATCTTCGTGTAAAATTATGCGCATGACATTTATTTATTTTGAGATTTACCGACTATGAAGACTTTAACTAATCTTCTTTTAATGAACTTGCTGTACGCATTAAAGTCACATACGCAAGGTCCAATCGACACGGTTTTCGAGATCCCGACAAGATTCGAAAATGTATAAAATGGGATTTTTATTACAAAATCTTATTTAACAGTTACAATAAAAATCGCCCGCCCGCTACAGCTCGCACCTTGCCCCCATTCCGATACACGGCGCTCGGGGCGATAAAACGTCGTTTCGATTCCCCGTGCCGGAAATAGCCCCGGTCAAGAACCTGCGCGAAAAATTCGCTCACACTGCGCGCATGCGTGTGCGCAGCATGGCATGGCAAAGTATTTTTGGCGACAATTTAAAATATAACTTACTTGTATGGAAATAAAGTTTAAATTTCAATGTTAACTGTCGTAAGCAAACCGCGGTATAGTTTTTAACAGTTAACATTGAAATTTTAACTTTATTTCTATAGTGTTAAGTTATAATTTTATACATACATACAAACACGTCTGTATCCCCCGAAGGGTAAGGCAGAGGTGTACTAATGTACACCCACAGTTCGCCGGTATGTTTAGGTCCTATGCAATAAACCCCTATTACCATTAACCGGGCACAAATTCTAACTCCGAGCTGCTACTGCGAATTTCACAGAAACCTGGGAATCGAACCCAAGACCTCTAGCATAGCAGTCGCGCTTAGAACTAGGCTAACGAGGCAGTTACGAGCACAGTTTATTTTGTTTGTTATCAAATAATCTATGAAAATGACTCTGTCTTTGTAAACTGTAAAAAGGATCTAATCCACAATACCACAGCAACTTATTTATTTATTGATTTATTTAGGGACAACAAATAGCAATGTAATAATAATTAAGTACACATAAGTTAGAGGTAACAAATGTACACTATCACATATCACAATCACAACGCTATCCACATACATATTAGCAACTTAGCTCACTTACTATCAATAACTTCCTTTCTTTCCACGCAAACTTGCTTCCATGCTAACGATACCACATCGTATGCGCATGCGCATGATACTACACACACACACATGCAGCGTGCGCACGCGATCCGAATGAATGGCGCGATCTCTTTGTTTTTAATGCTGCGCTTGAGTTGCGGGTTTTACTTGAATTCTACTTTGAAAAAGCTTTTAATCCTTACTAATATTATAAATGCGAAAGTAACTCTGTCTGCCTGTCTGTCTGTCTGTCTGTCTGTCTGTCTGTCTCTTCTTCACGCCTAAACTACTGAACCGATTTCAATGAAATTTGGTACAGATATAGTCTGGAACCCGAGAAAGGACATAGGATAGTTTTCATCCCGGAAATCCCCCGGGAACGGGAACTATTAATCCACGCGGACGAAGTCGCGGGCAAAAGTAACCTTATAAGCTTTCGAACATAGTGATCATCACAGCACATGAAATAGCACCCAGAAATTATTAAAATTTAAGTGTGTTTGTAATGTCAAAATAACAGCTTCTAAAATGGGGCGGTACTAAGAAGAAAAAAATCAGGTTTGTCTGTTTGTTTGTTCCGACTAATCTCCAAAACGGCTGGACCGATTTTGATAGGAGTTTCAGCAGTAGATACTTCATGTTACTAAGAGTAAGTAACATAGGCTACTTAGGCATGCTTTAAAAAAAAAAGGAAAAAAGCTAACTGCAAAAGAAATAAACCCCCATGAAAACCGTTTAATATTTTATGTTAATCTAAATTAAATAAAAAGTTACCATGATTTTTTCTGTTGCAAATTCAGTAGTATCAAAAACATAGCTTCGTCAATAAAATTATTTGCGTGTCCGAATGAAATCGCATGCCACCACTGGCCCACGTGCCATTGGTTCTCCACCACTGTCCTTAGAACTTCGTTCCCATCCCAACCTTTGGTCAACATTCAACAACTAGTAAGCAACACGCTATAATCTACACAAATATTATAAACAGGAAAGATTTGTATTTTTGTATACAACGAAAAAACTTAAAAACTACTGGACCGATTTCAAAAATTCTTTCGCCATTAGAAAGCTACGTTATCACTGAATAACATAGGCTATATAACATCACGCTGCGACACGCAGGAGCGGAGCAGTAGTCGAAGACGTAACTTAACACGGGTGAAATAAGCGACGCGGACGAAGTCGCGGATAGTAAGACTAATAATATAAAGAGGTAAGATTTATTTGTTTGTTTGTAACGAATAGGCTCCGAAACTGTTAGACCGATTTTAACCATTTTTTCACCAATAGAAAGCTACATTATCACTGAGTAACATAGGCTATATAACATCACGCTACGACACATAGGAGAGGAGCAGTTGTCGAAGACGTAACTAACCGCGGATGAAATAAGCCACGCGGACGGAGTCGCATGTAGTTCGCTAGTCAGCAAGTAAATAAGACTACCAACTATTAGCATTGAGTCATTTAGCACGTGTTGGATAAGATACGGATCGTTATCAGCCACAAATAAACTATTGATAGTTGAGAAATTGATTTTATTCATGACCAATGATGTAAAGTGGAAAGATTTTTTTAACCGACGAAAAAACGAAGGAGTTTCTTAAGTCCACGCATATTTTTTTTATTATAGAAATACTGAGTCAGAAGCCAGAGAGTCAGATCTTTGACAGTCGTTACGGATAGTCAGAAGCCAAGAAGTCTGACAACCAGTTTAACCAAGAGGTACCGTGTTTCCCAGTTACTGGGTTGTGGAGGTCCGATAGGCAGTCGCTCCATGTCAAACACTGGTATTCAGCTGCATCCGGTTAGACTGGAAGCCGACCCCAACATAGTTGGGAAAAGGCTAAGCAGATGATGATGAGAAATACAGAGTAGTCCGATTTTGATATTAATTTTTTTATTGGAAAGGGTGTACCCCGAATTTGGCCCTATATGAAAATTCCTACCCTAAGTGTGGGAAAGTAGGGGTGATTTTTGTTTGTACCGAATATGCTTCGAAACTACTGAACCGATTTTGACCATTTTTTCACCAATAGATAGCTACATTATTCATTAGTAACATAGGCTATATAACATCACGCTACGATCCACGGGAGCGGAGCAGAAACCAAAGACGTAACGCACGTGAAATAAGCCACACGGATAAAGTCGCAGGCAATTTGCTAGTTCGTGATAAATCCGGGCAGTCGTGAGAAACGAGTTGTCATTACAATGAGGAAGAATCGTTCAGAAGAAAATTTGACCCCAACAGGGAAAACTCTCAAAATAAACCTTACACCTTGAACTTAAAGCTTCAAGTTGCCAATATATAATGATGTTACATAACGATGTGACACGACGGTGCGCGTAGAAACATAATACTCTGATAGCTCGCGATTGAATATAAATGTACACATTATAGTTTGTGGACGAATATATTGCTTGACAATGATCATGATGAGGTACTACTAGTTCTCGGGTTTTAGAACAGACGAGATTTCTCGGTGAGTTGTCTAGGTAGAGATAAAACAACACACCATCACGCTTGTATTCCTCAAAGGGTTAGGCAGAGGGTACCAGTGTACACCCACAGTTCGCCAGGTTCCATGTAATAGGGGGCGAGCCTATTGCCATTAACCAGGCACAAATCCTAACTCCGAGCTGCTACTAGGAATTTCATAGCAAACCCCAATATCACTGCTCGACTTGCGAATCGAACCCAAGACCTCTTGCGTATGAGGCTATTTGCTCGTTCCAAAACTTGGTAGGTCTCTAAGGAAAAGAACGGGCAAGAAACTCCGCGGACACTCTTTTCAATTAAGTGTTTACGATATCCTGGTTACATTATTCTTGTTGCTTTTATAACAATGTAGATAAAGAGCAATATAGAACAATTAAGAAAAAAAAAAGATATAAGCCATGGCAGTTAAGGCGCGTGGCCATGCAAAACGCAGCGGCAGCCGTTTTTAGGGCAGTTTTTAGGAGCCCACTTCTCTATATCAAATAGAAATACCAACTAATAAAAAATACGTTAAATTTCTACACATTCTTGACTCGAAAATGGTAGATTTATTTTTAACTTTTTAGTAACATAATGCTTAATTATAGGGTCATAACGAAACTACAGAAATGAGAAATAATAATTTTTGACATGCATCTCCTCGTAAAGTGAACATTATTTTGATTTGCGACTTAAACTAATAATTAGGCAATTTAATAAAGAACATTATGCTAGTTTTATTTTTTTCAAAACACGAAAATTTGATTTTATATAGATTTTACTCTAAAATCTGAGCGTATTTTCTACGTATCTCTTGCGCCGCGTTAGTGTGCCGCCAAAGGAAAAAATGCTCAAGGTTATTTGGTCAGGGTAGCGCCTTAAGAGATGACCAATCCTAACTGACAGCGCCAGTTCATGAACATGACGCGTAGATCAGCTCCATTGCTGTTTGTTAACTTAATATCCTTTACACTTTCTTTTGACGTTATCTCACACAAATTCCACTAATCTCATTCCAAACACATAGTAGCTCATCGGATCGCAAAATCCTCGGCGCAACGGTATCGATATGCTAATATTTCGGCCAGGTGTCGCTCCCGACAGCCTGGCTAATTATACCGGTCACGTGGCGGCGTCTCCACTCACGGGTAGGCAGAGGTCTAGGGCATACGCTTAGTGTTTCAATGTCATTCGAAGATGTTCCTATGCAAAAGGCAGATCAACCATTCAGGTTGATCTGCCTTTTGGTATGATGATGAAATAACACCAGGCTGGTATAGTCCCACTGCAGGAAAAAGGCCTTTTCACATACAGAGAAGGCACATTGATCACCACACTTGCTAATAAAAAAAGGTAATTTAAAAAAACTAAAAAACCCGACTGCTATTCTTTAAAAATCCCTAAAACAAGATAAATTGTAGCAGTCGGGACCCATTCTAGAAATGGAGGATTAGTGAATTGAGAGCACATACCTATATTACATTGCAGATGGTCCCGAATGGGTCCCGACTGCTACAATTTATCTTGTTTTAGGGATTTTTAAAGAATAGCAGTCGGGTTTTTTAGTTTTTTTAAATTACCGTTTTTTATTTTCTATTTTTTTAGTGTTTTAAAAAAGAAATTAATATACCTAGTATCACTCTTACAGTAAATACGAATCTACCGACACCTCTCAAGCTAAAATCCATCGAGCCGTTCAGCCTGCAGAGCGAGCCAAACATTTGAATTTGGCGCCAAAAATCCGCCATTTTGTTTTTTTTTTTTTATATACCCAGTGTCACTCTCACAGTAAATACGAATCTAACGACACCTCTCAAGCTAAAATCCATCGAGCCGTTCAGCCTGCAGAGCGTGCCAAACAATTATACATACATACATACATACATACATACATACATACATACATACATACATACATACATACATACAAACATACCCTCGAAAAACATAACCCTCCTTCTGTCGCTGTCGGGTAAAAAGGCAGATTGGTGATTTCAGACTTGTATTAGAGTCAAGGTTTCTTTAAAATGTTTTCCTTCACCAATGTGTGATGTCCAAGTTTTACTTCATCATCATCATTATCATATCAGCCGCAAGGGGTCCACTGCTGGACATAGGCCTCCCCCATAAATTTCCAAAAAGACCGGTTTTAAGCGGCCAAGACTTACTTAGAAAGTACAAATTGGAAAAAGTCAGATTGATGTGATGATAGCCCTGCCGAAATTGATATCTTCAATGTCACCTTTTGAAGAGGCACCTAGATTGGTTCCCTATCCATTTGCATAAAATTTTAAGACCTAATGTAACTTAGCATAATGTTGTTTGGCATAATTATTTTTTCGCATAATGTAATTACGCATAACAGCTCATGCATAATTTTTTTAAGCATAATGTCTGTAACCATAATAATGATTAGGCATAATATTTTAAAGCATAAACTTATTAAGCATAAAGTTCTAAAGCATAACTTTTTTAAGCATAAAGTTCTAAAGCATAACTTTTTTAAGCATAATATCCTAAAGCATAAAAGTTAAGCATAAATAACGCATAAAAATATTAAAACATATTTTTATAGGTATTACAGTGAAATAATTATTAACACCTAGAATATTAGACACTATACACGTTTATACAATTTTTATGCTTGCAGACAAGCATGCAGCATGCAAGCAAGCATGCAGCAGGCAAGCAAGCATGCAGCATGCAAGCAAGCACGCAGCATGCAAGCAAGCACGCAGCATGCAAGCAAGCATGCAACATGCAAGCAAGCATGCAACATGCAAGCAAGCAAGCATGCAAGCAAGCAAGCAAGCAGCATGCAGCAGGCAGGGTTTCTGTGACGGCTCCAGCGCTGCGGCCCTCCGGCGGCCCCACGCGTGCTAATCGTCGCAGACGGCTTTCGCTCACCACCGCTGCTTCGGCTTGTTGGCCGGCTTCGCCGGCCAGCCTCAGCCGCGGCGGCTCGCTCGCAGCCGCCTGCTCCTCAGCCCGCGGGCCGCCTCGCCCCTACGCGCCTACGCGATTTTAAATAACACTCTAGGGGTAGGACAAACAAGACTACGTGAAGTCGGTTTTGCAGCAATTCGGTTCTGTGACTAACTTTTGTTGCACAGCATATTAATTTTTTAACATTTTTTTATGCCTAAATATTATTATGCTAATAGCCATTAGGCCTACTAACGTTATGCTAAAAGTCTTTAGGCCTACTAACGTTATGCTAATAGTCATTAGGCCTACTATTGTTATGCGAATCAAATTTATGCCAAAACAAATTAGTCTTTAACATGATTATGCCAACATAAAATGTATGCCTAAAAAAATTATGCCAAAGTATTATTACCTATGCCAAAACAAATTGTGCCAAAATCGTTATGCCGAAGTATATTAGGACAAAAAACATTATGCGAAAAGAAGGGATACCACCTAGATTTAATTTTTCTTGTAAATGACATTCAAAATTGTATTTTAATGGTCTTATTAAAAGAAATGATTTGGCTTTGACTTCTGAACAGCGAAAACGTGTGATTTAAATGAACCTCTAAAAACATACATTCTAAAATCTACATTCGCACAACACGTATCATCTAGGCAGATGTTTCAAGACTCGATAGTCAACTTGATTGAGATGTAGTGACGTGTTAACGCTAGACTTCAAAACAATGCACCCAGTTGAGTATCAACCCTGTTTTGACCAGAGTATGCCTTGGAATGTCGTTAGTCACCTTATAAGGCTCAGGGGAATTAAAAGGGTAGGAGGCGCGGTTGCTAGGATACGATGATATGTGGGATAGAAGAGATGTATGGAAGGAGAAGATATACTACATCAATCAGAACCTAGGTTGACTGCCGGTTTTTGGAAGTGAGAAAAAAAAAAGAAATGAGAGAAATGGTCGAACGCGTAAGCTGTTGTGATTGGTTATTGATGATTTAGTCAACCAATGACAGCAGTTTGAAAGCTCATAATTAGCTATTATAAGCTTTAGGGGATTGGTTAGAATTGAGATCAGCCTTTGCCAGCATGTTGAAACCAATAATCACAACTTTAGCATAGGTACGCTCCCTTGGGACGCCAAGCCCATCTGTGATGTGTTTGCGGACGAATGGAAGACGATTTTGTCATGTGTAGTATTGGAGTACTCCCCGGTCGTGACGGATTGCCGTTCAATCGGACCATGAGACTTAGGGAAAGACTAGTGCACCTTTGTTTGTGCTCACACTTGTGCACTATAACATCTCCTACGTGCTTGGCTAGTCTCCATTGAGAATATTGTCATTAGTGTCACCAACGCATACCATATCGGATTTGCCTAAAGAAGCCTATCATCATTCTCCTGTCTCATCCTGCAATTGACTGATTTCAAGCTGCTGTTATTGTAGACAGAATTCATTTTTACCCATTTGAATAAGATCTTTTGTTTAGGAGTCATGTCTACGCATTCATTTGTTTGCAGAATTGCAAATGCCTGTTATTGAATACAAAACATGTCCAGATGCGCAAAAGATGACAAAAAAATAATCTAAATGCATTTATTTGGCCCCGTTTATTTAAATTTTTATTCGGCAACGCTGATTTACACTTTTTTGCCATTTGTCTTGTAGTTTTTCGTGATTGTCGACCTCTGGATAGGAAATGTCGAGTTGGACAGGTTTCTCGTATGTATTAGACTTATTAACGGCGGTGGGTGTTTTGACATCGTTTTCTTCAATTTTAAGTAGGTACCTACCTACTTGTTTTTCTTTCTAGAAAGATCGATTTCTTTTTTCCTTCGACACGATTTTTTTTCTATTTAAAAATGTTGTTAAAACATTGTTATAAAAAATAAATAATTACCGAAATGTATTTTCTTCGTTTTTGAGAAAATCGCAGACTTTCTAGGCCAATTCTTCTCCATACGAAACTACATTTTGGAAAAGGTAACTTGATTAAATTCGTTTATGATGTCTAAAAGTCTTTTAAATGGCCTCATTGAATTAAATGATTGGACTTTGACTTTACTGGTTCAATACAAAACTTCTTTTTTTATCGACTGTTGATGAGGAAAATCTCAACTTTTAACCGACTTCAAAAAAAGGAGGAGGTTATTTACTTTTAATATTAGTTCAACCATATCAAAAATCCTATTCAACAACCAACCACGCTGCCTACCCCCCCAAACGCAACAAGCGCGATAAAGCATAAGTGAAACTAAATAAAGGCGCATCGGCATAGCACGGCGATTGGTCGGGGCGGCAGGTGCGCTAACTGGATCCTGTTCATACGTGCGAGCTGCGCGGGAGTGGATTAAGACGCGGCCCGACGGTTTACATGTTATTGTTGGCTGGAGTTAGGGGGGAGGCAGACGTGTAGGTGTTGGGAGATTTGTGGAAATTCTTCTTGGTGTATTGGTGGCAAATATAAATATTAAATAATATTTTTTTTTATGTGGCTAATTCAGCTACCAGCCTAGTATTAGGACCTCTTCTCAAACAGAGAGGATTATTGATCAGCAGGCTTGCTCAAACGGATTGGCGATTTTTGGATTATGTTAAAAATAAGTCCTGCTTTCATCACGATGACTTCATTGATGTCAGTGACGTCCAAAATAGAAGAAAGTACATATAAATTGAAAAAGTCGCATTGGTACTTGCCCGGATTTGAACTCCGCTCATGCACGAGGTTGTGGGTTCGCAACCGGGCATGAGCAAGGACCAATGGTACTTTTTCTGTTTCATATGTACTGTCTAAGTTTATCTTGGCCATCTCTGACATTAGTGAAGGAAGACAAGTATTGTGAAAAAACCGGGAGTTCGAAAAACCGTCTTGAGCAAGCGTGGTGATCAATGCTCGTGCCTTCTCTGTATGAGAAGTCCTTTGCCCTGCAATGGCACAGTAATAAGGTTTTTTAATGCTGCCTTTAATATGTTTTTATTTAAAACACTAAATTATCCCTTACAAGTGTTATTGGGTTTTTCTATGAAATTCTCAGTAGCAGTTCGGAGTTTGGATTTGTGCCCGGTTAATGGCAATAGGCTCGCCCCTCATTACATGGGACCTAAATATACCGGCGAACTGTGGGTGTACATTGGTACACCTCTGCCTAACCCTTCGTGGAATATAGTCGTGATGGTATATTATCCCTTACATGAAATTTAATAAATCATTCTTGTCCCATGGACACCACATATTCATGTACGTACTTCACATTCTTATTGAAATTATGTACAGAGAAAATTAACTGAATGCTACGGTCGCCAAAGTAGTCTTTATGGCTATTGGAATAAAGTTCAAATTGATTTAACTCAATTTTTTAATTTTAAAACGCAATGCAAGAATTCACCCTTTATCCAATGGTATTTAATTTTGATTGGTTCCGTAGTTTAATTTTGTTAGGAATATGTGGATTAGGAATTTAATAAATATTTGTAGTCATATTGAATAGTTGAAAGTTTTATAATCTTTTAGTAAAAGTTATGTAAGATGCCTATTTAGTTTTTTTTTATTTAGTGCATCATTTGGTGAAGGTCTTCAGAAAGGTCGGGTGCGCAGTACTCATAACCGGCGTGCTTGTATGACCAGATGTATGAACGTGGAGGAGGCGAAAGGAGTATGTAAGGATCGTAGCTGGTGGCGTACTGTGGTTACTGCCTACCTCCATGAGAAAAAGGTGTGAGTTTATGTATTTTCAGTAGCAGCTCGGAATTATGATTTGTGCCCGGTTAATGGCAATAGGCTCGCCTCCTATTACGTGGGACCTAAACATTACATTACTGTGGATGTACTTTGTTACGCCTCTGCCTAACCCTTCGGGGAAAAAAGGTGTGATGGTATATATTTTATGTATTTTCATCAAAAAACAGTGATCTTCCAATACCAATTAGCTCCCAGTGAACCCCACGGGACCCCACCATGGTAATTGGAATGGTAATCCCGTGAAAGGCGAAGTTGAACGACCGTGACACAAAAAGGCGCGAGGGGTCCGTTTGAATAGCGAATAGTATTGAGGAGCATGCGCGCGCGCCGGTGTAGCCGACGAGCTTTGGATGATGTGTTGTAGTAGTCTCAAATTTGTAGTGGATGATTCTTGTAGGAGGAGGTTTTTCTATACAGTAGACCCTCGATTATCCGAACCCTCAATTATCCGAACGCTGAGTTAGTTTATCCGACGGTTGGAGTGCATTTGTTGCTTATTCCTCAAACGGCTACGACACTTACTTTTTAGGTGTTTTATATTTTAACGTTAAAATGTTTGTCAAATTTTAATAGACTGTACTGTTTTTACGTGGAAAGATATTGTTTTTGTTTGGTCTTGTCCCAAAAAACCCACATTTAGATTATCTGAACTAGTCGGATAATCGCGATTCTACTATATGTCAGTTAAAACCTTGGACTTGAACTGTCCAATATTTCTAGATCCATGACACATGACCAATTTGCACTAAGCGTTTCCAAACGTCTTTTATTATGCAGGGAAAGGAGTAGAACTCTCTACCTGCGTCTGTATTTCCGAACGCATTGAACCCTCATCTCTTTGAAGTTAGAGCGAACAGGCTTCTTCTGGGTAAGCTCACTCCATCGTCAATTTTGTCTTTGTCAGCTCAGACCTAGACTAGAGTCAAGAGCTTACTCATTTCGAAAAAAAGAAATTACATTAGCAAATGAGATCATTTTCGAATTGTCATCATAATTTAGTTAGTTTCCTCATGTGCTGAGCAGTGCATTAGTAACAAATCAGGTAACCTGAGGAGTCACCTACACCTTCGATGTACACCGTGTCTTATTAGGGCTACAAAGACGTAAGCCCTTTAAATATAGCCTTATTATCATTAACGCAATATAATAAATAATCATTTTTGCTAGATAGACCGTGTCGGCTATTTTTTTTAAAGACATGATTTCAATTTGATCTTTATAAAATAATACTTAAAAAAAAAAGATTTATTTGTAGAACTCTCTTCTCCTTAGAACCCTACATTTGCAGTCTACACAGTTAATTTATCATTACTCTTAACAAATCACCCTGCCTTAACTGCCTTTCGCAAAACTTTCTTCATAAATACATTCTGAATCGCAATGAATCTGTCAAAGACAAAGTAAAGTAACTGCCCCACTTATAAAACCTCAACTTTCCGACAAAAACACCCTTAAAATTCCTTTAATCGTAAACCCGAAGGCGCCCGAAGGCTTCCGAAGGCACCCGAAGATAGCCGAACGCGAACATCTGTCGCGGCGCGGCGCGTGCGTCGCTCTGAACCTGTATGTCCGAAGATTTGTACAGGTGGTGCGTAGGGTAGGAAAGTGGGGGAATATGTATGAAAGAATTTATATATGTATGTTTGTATGTGTCGATGACCTCCGTAAACTGTGGGGGCATTTGTGATAAGATTTTTTTGAAGGCAGATTGTTTGAGTTGGGCCTATCACGGGAGTTTCTCTTGAAGGTTGTGTGGGAGTGATTGACCTGAGCTTATCAGTTTCATTCAGGTCGAAAATAACTGTAAGCTACTTTTATTCACATTTGGTTTAATAATATGCAAAGTTATATGGACACGTGGATTATTTAAGTATAAATAAAAATACCGGCCTGTTTTGAGTACTGAAAAGTAAAGGCCTCTTCTAATTCGGAGATAGCAAATAGACCATTTACAGGTATTTCTGAATTGTCAAGAAGTTACAGTTTAAAGTTGAAGCTACTCGTTCCAAAACGTGAATCTCTATGGACAAGGACGAGCTAGAAACTCCACGGACACTCTTTTCTCTTTCGATTTGGTTTTTACAAAGTCTTGGCTACAATAATCTTATTGCTTCTTGAAAACAATGAAGGTGAAAAAAAAAAAACAAAAAAGTAATTTATAAAGATGTAGGCCATGGCAGATAAGAGATGACCAATCCCAACGGACAGCACCCCTTCATAAACATGACGCATATACATATAATCTTAGAGAGTATATTTGTAATGATTTTTTTTTTTCATTATAACAGGACATTTTTTTTATCAATATAATTGAAATATGTATGTGTTTTCAGAGCCCATATATTTCAAATCATTTATTCTTTCCGTTCCAGTGCATCCAGGCTGAAATAGAAGCCATAACAGCTCACTGATAGATATAAAATGAAGTTAGAAGCGTGCATGTTCCAACATTTCCTTTGAAATTGTCTGATTACAGGCTAGCGACGATTTGATAAACTATAGGCTTTGCCTGTAAACTTCAACGTGAGCGGTGCTCAAAGATTTGCTGGTTTTATTTGCATATATTTATAAAATATTTTTGTAAAAGGATCTTTGGTATTTTCTTGGGGCTAGGTCTAAGGCCAACAGAAACGAAATCTGTAGTAGGCTCACCGCCCACGACCGGAGGCTTCTTCAACGGTTTCTTCTCGTTAACAAAGAAATCGATCAAAAAGTCGGTCTAATTTTCTTTTGTTACCATCACGCCTGTATTCCCCGAAGGGTAAGGCAGAGGTGTACCAATGTACACCCACAGTTCGCCGGTATATTTAAGTCCCATGTAATAGGGATAGTGTAATTTTCTTTGTTCTACCTGCATTAACTACCTCTTATCGTTCCACTCATTCCTATGCGTTGCCTTCTCTGGCCATTATCAAGGAAAGCCACGCATACAGCCAGACTGTGTCTTTCCTTAACTATTTTATATTGTGGCTTACAATATTCTTGTTGCTTCTATTAGGTAAAGAATATTCATTCCAAACAAGATTCTGCAAAAAACTTAATTGCCAAGAGTTTCTTGCTCGTTCGTCTCCTTAAAGACCTAGGAACCTACATACGTTTTAGAACTAGCTTCAACCATCTGACCGACTCTTTGACAAATCAAAAGTGCATGTTTAATTAAAATTAAACTAGTTTAATTGACTTACTTTGAATTACTTTGACTTTAGAATATTTTTCTTGATTCCATATGTCGTGTCACAGTTTGAGCAACACTACGCTTCAATAGTGGACATGTATAACAGATAATGAGTAGGCAGCACCAAGCTACCAGGCTTAATGCACCTATATACTTTAACTTGACACGCGAGCTTTCATTATGGCGGTTCAATTTGCTATCGTTTTTTCTATTGCTATTCCTTGAAGGGACTTCTTTCAACTAGCTTTTATATGCGGTGGAAGATACTTCGTGATGCAAGCTAAGTAGTAGAGCTCTTTGTGAAGGAGCTCGTCCGGGGAAGTACTACCACCTATATCTGCCGCAAAGCAGCGTTGCTGTGTTCCGGTTTGAAGGGTATAGGTGCCGGTGTAATTACCTACAGGCAAATAAAACATTTTAACTTTGTGTTTGGGATGGCAACGCATTTACAAGGCCTCTGGTATTGTAGATGTTTATAGACAGCGGTGACCACTTAACATCAGGTGGGCCGTCGGCTTGATTGCCACTCAAAGATATACAAACAAAATATCTTTTATCATGGATTCTTTATCCCGGAAAAAAGTACGGTTCCCGTGGAACAATACATCAATTTTGACTCAAACTAAGTCGTGGGCAGAATGTAATTCAGATAAAGTTTACACTTTGGCACCTCCTTCTGAGATTTCATCACTCCGTGTCTAAGAGCGATAAACTATCTTCTTGTACTTACACCTATCCTACCAGTCTTTAGACCAGTTTAAAATCAACAGCACACAACCAAGATACAAAATTACATCCCCGTATCCTTGGTAATCACTTACCGACGCCCATCAGACACATTACACTAGTCAATGTGACTTCATCCCCAGTCATTATATTATCTAAATCGCTCCGTACATCACGGCTCACAATGGGGTCTGTGCACCCCTCCCGTACGCCCCCCTCGCCCCGCTGTGACGTCACGAACCACGTCGCGAGCACGCGTACAATATCACGCTAGATTTATTGGCGTGAAGCTTGATTCAGTTACGTTGTGTAAGTGATGGTGAAGCATAGAAACATACCATCACGCCTGTATTCCCCGAAGGGTTAGGCAGAAGTGTACCAATACCAATGTACACCCACAATTCGCTGGTATATTTTAGAACCCAATAACACTTTGCGCGACCTGGAAATCAAACCCATGACCTCTATCGTAGCAGCCGCGCTCAGGACCACCATTAAGAACTATATACCATCACGCCTGTATTCCCCGTAGGGTTAGGCAGAAGTGTACCAATATCAATCTACACCCACAATTCGCTGGTATGTTTTAGGTCCGAAGTAATAGGGGTCGAGCCTATTGTTAGTTATTAACCGGGCACAAATCCTAACTCCGAGCTGCTACTGAGAATTTCATAAATAACATTGCTCGACCTGGGTATCAAACCCAAGACCTCTAGCGTAGCAGTCGTGCTTAGAACCATCAGGAACTAATAAATAATTAACCGGGCAAGCTATCAAGACTTGGTTCTTTCTTTCCCCCTTTATTGTACAAGACAAAGCGATATTGTTCCTATAAGAGGCCACTAATTGAATTCCGACCGACTGAGGAGGCAATCAAAGAACTAAATATCACGGTGCATCGTTAATTTTGTGGCGAGTTCACACTGGCTTAGCTACTGGCTTTACTTGACTGTCTGGTCTGTCAAAATGTTCAAATTCTAAGTCATACATACAATTACGCCTGTTTTCTCCGGAGGGTTAAGCAGAGGTGTACCAATGTACACCCACAGTTCGCCGGTATGTTTTAGGTCCTATGTAATATCATGCCATGGGTGCCAGCCTAAATTCTAAGTCATTTATTTGCTAATATGGGTAATTACATGTAAAAAATATAAAAATATTTTTTTTTACATTTAATGTAAAAAAAATTGAGCATAGTTAGAAAGAAAAAAGTAGTTCAATCATATTACTTCTTGAGGTATGCAAATCTTCCTAGAATCTTCCTCGGTGCAGTAAGCTTGATGGATGGATGTGGAGGAAGAGAGAGACCAAAGAAAAGATGGATGGATTGTGTGAAGTATGATATGTAAGAGAAGAGAGTCCGTGATATCATGACGGCTGACAGGACGGCATGGAAGAAGAAAACGTGTTGCGCCGACACCAAGTAACGTGGGATTAGGGCAGGAGATACATTTTGCGTAAGCTGTGCTAAGCCATCTAGTGCTGTAGATTGATAGGTCACTTCAAGCTTACTTCTCTCTACAAGGCTTTCAGAAACCATCGGTCTGTCATCCCATGCTTACATCCGTGTTTTCTTTTAACCTTTGTTGATGAGACACCTTTAACCAATAATTCCAAGCCCTAACTTCTCAGAAGAAACACTTTATTTTAGTCCTGAAACCCAATTAATTTGACTGTAAGTAAAATTAGATTTGATTAGTGGGGCCTGAAACTGAGCAAGTCTACACACACCCTTGTCTTCCATATCGTGGAATCGCTAATACGGTTGGAATGCCCACGTAATTGTCAGCTAAATGTTTAATTTGTGTAGCCTGTGGGGCTAGCATCTAGACCGATGACCGGCCTGCCTGCCCCGAGCTATATTATTAGCATTTGAATAGTTAATGGCTGAAGGTGGTGAAATGCAGGGGACGGTGGTGATGCAAATTGTAGGTAACCTTTGTCCTGTAGTGGTAATTCATTTGTTTTAGTGGTTCTCTATGCTTGCGTCGTTAACCTAGTGGTCCGCGACAGCTACGCTGGAGGTCTTGGGTCCCATTTCCAAGTCTTGCAAAGTGCTATTGGGTTTTCTATGAAATTCTCAGTAGCAGGTACTACACATGCATACTGTACCTTCTATACATATGCTACATCATCACTTAAATTATAAAGCTGTATAGTTTGTTTGAAACCCCTAAATCTTTGGAACTACTGATTCGCCTCTGAAGTATCTTTCACTTATAGGAAGCTATGTTACCCCTGGAGGCTGTAAGCAAATTTAATTGTCGGTCGGTGTCAAGAAATTGGATTCCGAAACAAAATACACGCAGAGGCAGTCACGTACAAAAGTCGTTAATAAATACACCAGAACAAAGACAATTAAAACAATCAAACTAAGAATACTCCAAAAATAAAGCGCTTCAAAAGTCACAAGTTCAAACCACTCAAAACTCATTAATTGACCTATTATTCAATAAACAAAGAGCGGACATGTCATCATCATCATATCAGCCGCAGGACGTCCACTGCTGGACATAGGCCTTGCCCATAGATTTCCAAAAGGACCGGTGAGAAGCGGCCTGCATCCAGCGTCTTCCTGCGGTCTTAATCAGGTCGTCCGTCCACCTTGTGGGTGCACGTCCTTCGCTACGCTTGCCGGTGCGTGGTCTCCTTGTCATTCTTCTTCTTCTTTATCGTGTGGGCAGTAAGGTCTAACGACCCCACACACTCTAGTGTCAGAGTTTCTAAACCGCCTCAAGGGCCTCTGACATGGTTACCGAATACCGATGTCAGTGATGTCCATGTCATGGTACAGTCAATGAAAGTAGTAGAAGTGGCAGCAGAAAGCTGAAGATGTTCCGAACCAAGTTCCACCACTTAGCGAGTTCAATCGATGTTACCAACTACGGTTTCAAGTGGTGCTATTACGTGTGGTCATAGAGATTGATGTTCTTTTTTGGTATACAGACAGTTTTTTTTGGTAAATGGATTATTAGTCATTTTTTTTTATACGATTTCAAAATAGGAAGACTTTCTCAATTCGTTTGTATCTTTTTTCATGATTTTTATATCGGAACTCCCGTCATTTTGTTACGTTTTGTTTTTTTTTTTTTATTATAAAGAATCATTCAAATATCTTTCAGATTTGTTGCATAAGTTTATATGTTTCAATATCAATTTATAATTATATATTTTTTACAATTTCATTTAAACCTAGGTACTTATACAACTACTGCTGAAATCACTTGAAATAATTTAATAATTTCCAAAAATGATTCTAATTTACCTACATTATTATTAATTGTAATGACCTTGCCACTACATTTTATACGTTTTATTTAATTAGTAGAATTGACCTTAAGGTATCTCATACATAAGCAAAAAAACTTACCATGGTTTCTCTTTTCAAAAAAGACGTTTCACCTACAGCAAAATTAAGATAGCCACTACTTCCATAGCCCGATAGCGACTACTTGCCATCACAACACCTAACAAGGTATCAAGGGTGGCTTGGCATGTTACAAAGTTGGTACGCGCAAGTTTTCAACTCGGTGAGCCCTATGCAACTTGATGGGTCTTGCATTTTTTATTACATTACCTTCCTATTCACGGCAAATACTTATGGTAGAGGTCGTGAGGTCAAGTTATAAGGCTAATATTTAAAAAAGAAAATTGTTTGTAACAGATAATCTCTGGAAACAAACACATCATCACGAATGTATTCCCCGAAGGTTTAGGCAGAGGTGTACCAATGTACACCCACAGTTCGCCGGTATATTTAGGTCCCATGTAATAGGGGGCGAACCTATTGCCATTATCCGGGCACAAATCCTAACTCCGAGTTGTTACTGAGAAATTCCTAATGGAAAAACCCAATAACTCTGGCACACACACTTTTAATTTAAAGCACAATTAAATTTAATTAATTTTGAAATGATTAATCAAATCAAATTAAATTAATAATACTCCTACACACCCTGTTGAATGCACCTGTGTTTTACGAAATCATATTACAATCATATTTGCCAAGCATCATTCATAGTCGTACTTGGTTTTCTAAATAAAAGATTTATCTCAACTTACTTGAGTTTGACCTATTTCTAAGTCTCCACTTTTGAACGTAATATCAGAATATACTTCCACTCATTTATAATTACACAAATTATTTGACGTCAGCACACTTTATCAATGTACGGTGAAATAATAATGTAAACAAAATGCATTTAAGATTATTATCACAATCATCACGTACAATATACTTACTACAAGATTCTCTTACAAACACAGAAATAATTCCTCCATACAAAACTTTTTCTTACATTATCCTCTGTAATCGTAAAGCTCCCTTACTCCTTGCACTATCTCTTTTTAATATCCCCGTCTCTGTCTACAAAGCGGGGGGAGAGATCTGGCAACGTCGCGCTGTGACTCAAGCGTGTAAAACCCGATGAAGTTCAGAAGTCACTCAGTCGTTGGACGCTGCTCACGTCTGAGAGACTTCATAATTTGTTCGCGTCATCTTTATATAGACAATAGACGTGTAATGGCTAATAATCCACTTAGAACAATTTTATATTGTAAACAATTTTGTTGGACGAGATTCTTTGTAAGCATCGTTCGGGTTAGTTGTGGTTCTGTTTAGTCTTTTTTTGTTAGTGGGCGTGATAGTGTTGGGATGTAAACACGAGCATTGTTTTTCTTATGCTTGTAGCATTATGGCCTCCAAATCTTACTATTCTGCAACTAGTTCTCTGGTCTCTCAAATACTTCATGAATGAATGGTGGATTGCTGATCCCAATTTTGTCGGGAGCACGCCATTGCAGATTCTCTTGACCTAATCCCATACATCCGTTACCTAATGTCTTGCCGACCCTAATTACTATAACATACATAGAAGCAACAAGAATATTGTAATCAGGGTTTTGTGAAAAGCTCATAGAAAAGAGTGTCCGTGGAGTTTTTTGCTCGTTCTTCTCCATAGAGACCTATATGTTTTGGAACGAGCAACTAGCTTCCACTTTCTAACTAACAGACTTCTTGATAATTCAAAAGTGCCTGTCAATGGTCTAATTGAAATACATGCTTTGACTTTGACAGATCTTCTTGTATCTTTACCTATATAGAAACATATTTTTTGTAGCATAAGACCTTTAACCTTGAAAATAGCGTTAAGGATCAAAGATACGACTGGTAAATTACAACTATCAGTTTGAGTAACTATTCGTTGCGCGTATCTTCAATCTTGTTATACGACAGTCAAGTTTGGTGTGGTTTGGTTTTGTTTTTGGCTTTCTTTTGTTTTAGCTATTCCAAACCATTGCAACTCCTGAAAGCTAGAATCAACAGAAAGCGTCGAGGCAATAAGATCCCGGAGAAACAATTCAATTGTCTTAGATTCAGCAACAAAAAGAATCAGAAAAGAACAGCGAGTTAGCCTAGTAGTCCTAAGCGCGAAGTCGCGCTTAGGACTTACGCTAGAGGTCTTGGGTTTTTCTATAAAATTCTCAGTAGCAGCTCGGAGTTAGGATTTGTGCTCGGTTAATGGCAATAGGCTCGCCCCCTATTACATGGGACCTAAACATACCGGCGAATTGCGGGTGTACATTGGTTCACCTCTTCCTAACCCTTCGGGGAATACAGGCGTGATGGTACGATGTGGTAAAGAAAATAAAAATGGTGGTGAGCAAGTTAATCTTAGCAATACGGAACAAAACCCTTATCAAATAAAAATAAAATCCGCACAATAGTGTTGACGAAACTATGTACACTCGATACCTTATCAACTAATACGAATAATTACAAATATCTGTATGATAGCGCCGGTGATGTCATCAACGCAATCTATTCTGATACCGATTATGTTTTATTTAATTTTGTTTTCATGAATAATACTCGTATCATACTTGAATAGCGGAACAGGATTTTGGATAAATCGTTTCGTTTGCGATTTTGTTTCAGTTAGGTCATTGGAGTGTCCTGATTTTTGTGGAGCGTTTGAATGTCATGTGCGATAATTGAACCAAAGTCGTTTTTATAACTTAGGTGACTTCGTCCGCGTGGCTTATTACCCGCGTTTATTTATTTAAACTTTATGCACAAAAAAAAAGTACAAAGGCGGACTTAATGCCTTAGGCATTCTCTACCAGTCAACCAAAGGTGGTGAAGAGATAACACAGCAGGGTGCAAATTATTGTACGAGAGTAAACAAAATTAAATGTACACAAGTACAAAATAATTTTAATACTCTAAACTTGAAAATGACTATACCTAACAATGACTTAATAATTTAAATGATTCCTAATACCGAATATAAAACAAATATACATACATAAAAATACATACACACATACATACATACATACATAAAGTTAAGTTACGTCTTTGGTTACTGCTCCGCTCCCGTGTGTTTAGAGGGAAGTTATATAGCCTATGTTGATCAGGAATAATTTAGCTGTCTATTGGTGAAAAAATTGTTCAAATCAGTCCAATAGTTTCAGAACTTAATCGGTACACACAAACAAACAAAATATTTGTAAAGATTTGCCTGAAAGCGTATCTACTATAAATGGGTTTACTTGATGTCAACTTAAAAAACATGCAAATAGAGTCTTTGGTGCACGATGAGGGAATATAAATCAATACATAGTAGCTAGTAGTTTGAAATCGGATATTAGACCCGTCAGAAGATTTTCCTTAGATAGAAATTGATATACTCTCTTTGTAAATCGGAAGATGCTTTGAATTGCTTTTTGAATCGGAACTTGCTTCGAAGAATATTATCGTCAGGAAATCAGTTAGCTTACTGGCTTAGTGTCGTGATGGCCCAGTGGTTAAGGCGCCCGCCTCTCATGCACGAGGTTGTGGGTTCGCAACCGGGCACGGGTAAGTACCAAAGTGACGTTTTCGAATTCATATGTATTTTCTAAGTTTATCTTGGACATCACTGACATTGGTAACCATGTCAGAGGCCCTTGAGGCAGATTAGAAACTCTGACACTAGGGTATATGGGGTCGTAAGACCTTACTGCCCACACGATATAGAATAAAAGCAGACTAATACTTCAATCTTGAAATGATTACATAACTGCAGTTAGAGAGTCACAAAAAGCTAGGCAACAACAAAATAAAAGAGTAACATTTACATTAACTCGTGTCTATGATGTGTTAGTGGCACGTGGAGGGGTCCCTTCGTCAGCCAGCTCTGTCAGCGACGTGTGACACGTTGTGACGTCATGTTTTAGAGAAAAACGCGAAAAGGTAGCGTCACACTGAGTTGTAACATGTTCCACAGGTGTTACAAATTACAATGTAGAATATGGGTGTTAAGTGAGAAGGGAATGAGGATTCTGATCGCAATATGAAACAAGATGAAAATCTTCTTTGTGCCCATGATTCCATTTTTTAGGATGAGGAAATTCTTCTATTTTTAAGAACTTTATCTAATCTGAATGTGTCAAAAGTGCCTCTTATTTAACTACATTTTGTTGACATTGATTGTCACCAAGGTTTCGATTAGATTTTTGATGTTTTTAATTACGAGAATAAGCTTTCCAAACTCAGCCATGACAACAACGTTCGCAATAGTCTCACAAAATGTCACTGGTACAGATGATGGTGCACAAAACAATGTAAGAGGTGGTTAGTAGTGTGATTCCACAGAAGAAATCCGTCTCATCATAGAACTCCCACCTGACTAAGATGATACTGATTTAGAATTTGTCATCTTCATCTATCTATCAGTAAAAATGAATGACTAAATGTGTTGCTACGCTCAAAACTCGTGAACGGCTAGACCGATTTGGCTGATTCTTTTTTTGTTATGCGCGTAATTTCCTGGAGAAGGTTTGTGTGTAAGAAAGTTTTTGGAAAATCCACCTCGTCTTTGAAAATTTGCATCCACGCGAATTCAAGGCAGTTCGCTAGTATTTATTTAATGCTTGTCAAAACTTGAACAAGTACACAGAGTTAAAAATAATGTTATCAGCCTGATACAAGTGGATTTTAATAATATTGATTTCATACGGGAATCCCGAAACGCCCCCAAGTATTACAAGATGCTTCACCTCTGCGTCATTTTAATCGTTATGCGTCTTCCATTTCCTATCTTGATAATGTTTTTTTATCATTATTGACTATCTGTTTAATGCGGCGAAATAAAACAGCATTTTGAAGTTTATTGTCTTTTTTATCAACTTATATAGTCCCACTGCTGGGCAAAGGTCTCTTCCATAGCCTACTACTCTTCCCTATATGTTGCCTTCTCTGCCCAATCCATACTTTATATCTATATTTTACTCCAAACTAATATTATAAATACGAAAGTTACTCTGATTGTCTGTTACGCTTCTACGACTAAAACACTGTACGGTACTGATTTTGATGAAATTTGTTACGGGATAAGTTTGAACCCCAAGAAAGGACATAGGTTACTTTTTATTTCACGATCCCCACGCGTACGATTTCGCGAGCTGATACTAGTCTCCAGTCTCTAAGTCATCACGCCAGCTTTTCCAGAGTTTTAAGAAACACAAACATTCTTGTTATGAAAAAGGAATTTGGATACCAAGAAATCCTGTTATAAAATTATTGAGAAATAGGATAAGGAAAAATTTTATCTAAATACTTATTTTTAGTAGCATCATGGTGACTTGCAATTCTACTTGGATTATGAAAGCCGATCTTATATACTTTTACTTACAGTGAAGGAAAACAGGCTGAGTTATAGGATCTGAAGAAATAAATGGTCATCATTGCTCTGTGTCACTCAGTATGAGGACAGGCAAACACAACAACAACTATGAATTTCTCCTGTGTCGTGGGTGCGTTTACAAACCTATAAACTTACATACACAAACAACTAGACTCGGAACAACTATCTGTAAGCCATACAAGTATTTGTTCCCTGCGGGAATCTTACCCACGATACACAGTACGTAGCAGCCACTCGCTCCGCTACTGCACCAATTTCTGGCTGATCAGTGTTAAGTATCCACTTGGACAGGGAATATTATTAGGTTATCCTCCTAGTTAGAAGGCATTAACTCCACGGAAAGCTAGAAATCCATTCACCGAAACGATTCATACAAGAAATAAGAAATTATAACAACTAAAGAGCAGTAATATTAATCGCCCTGCAAAATAACGCCATTTTTGTTCCTCAAAATTGTCCAATAGACCGAAAACTAGACTTAAAACAAAAGTTAATATTGGAAAAGTACCCAAAGACAAAATCGTTTGTTTATTTATCGTCTGGATACCAGAGAGCAGATTAAACGAGTATCTAATTCCATCAGTTTTATTGTCTGTGGAACAACTATAAACTTAGCTTATTTACGTTTGATGACCTAGTGATGGGAATCCACTTCTTAAGAAAGCATTTTAGGTTTTTTGCTTTTTTATATGAAACGTTTTTTAATGAATTTTCTCTTTTCTTGTACATATGTATTTTTGCATTTGTTACTAACTAGTAATACACCGCGGTTTCACAAGTGTTAAGCCACGTCATTAATTACTATAACCTTCCTCAATCATCATCATCTTCCTGTTCTCATCCCAATTACTAATTGCCACACAAAAGGTGTCAACATTTAGAGCCAAAAGATAGGCTTTCACTTTTGATAGTAATGGTATCAACTAGGCTACTTGCTTTGCCTTTCCATCATCAGTCATCTACATCATCAACATCTTCCTGCCCTCATTCCGTTCCTACTTGGGGTCGCGCAACACATTTTCTTCTTCCATTCCGTCCTGTCTACTATCATCTACATGTTTAACAGTATGTTTTGTCGTAGCATTCTCGCTTTTAACAAAATCCTTCGCCTCTGACTGCCTCGTTAGCCTAATGGTCCTAAGCGCGACTGCTACGCTAGAGATCTTGGGTTCTATTCCCAGATCGAGCAAAAAAATGTTATTGGGTTTTTCTATGAAATCCACAGTAGCAGTTCGAAGTTAGGATTTGTGCTCAGTTAATGACAATAGGCTCGCCATTACATGGGACTTTTACATATCGGCAAACTGTGGGTGTACATTGGTACACCTCTGCCTAACCCTTCAGGGAATACAAGCGTGATGGTAATGAACAAAATCCTTGACCAAAAACACGTCTTCTAACAATGATTTCAATGAATCACTTAGATTTGATGATAGGCAAGTCTTAAGTCCGTCCGTATCTTGTAAGTTATTCCTATCTAATACTGTCGATGATGATGTTATTAATCCAATTGTTATTATCAGGGTACTTAGCAACTGTTATCTGATAGCGTAATGTCGTAGATACTTTTAATCCACGTTTGAAACTGATTGGTGGTTGCAAATCTGTAGGTATACGTGACTGCGTGTTTGATGATAAGTGTTCATCAATGGTTTCGTTTATTAATGAAGTTTTATCTTAGGGTTGTGGTTTTTGATGATTCGTTGCCAGTTTTATCGATTCTATGCGTTCTGTCGTTGCATTTAGGTCTAATCTCATTATCATCTTTGATGATTCCTTACTTCGTCTGTAGAAGCCTCTTCTCACACTAAGAAGGAACGAAGATTTGATTATGAATTGACTTTGTTGTAGGTACATCTATAGTCTCCTCATACAATAACAAGTCTTAGAAAGTGATGGCCTGGCAATATTCAATAGACCTACATTCTACAACTACACAGAAATCGAGTTTGTTAACTAAACTTATTGTTATAACTACTTTCGTTAACAAGTTACAAAATACCAGTAACTTATTCAAAGAAAACTGTAACTGACTTTGAAACTTCACCCGTAACTTTCAAACTATAATGGAACAATTTGAAAAAAATATAAACAGAACTAATTTTTAATGGACGAAACCGTTTTTCGAGTTCCAAATTTGAAAAAAAAAGTACTCTTGTAAAGTTGTGCTCGGAAACTTTAACCTCATTTATTGTTACGTTCGCGCCGCCCCGCGCCCCTCTGGAGAATTGGCAACGTCGCTTTTTGTGGCGGGTTGCTAGAGCGCTGTGAGCTTTCGCTGCCAAGTTGTGGGGAGATTTGAGTTTAGTTTTGATGATATGAGTTTTGTTGATCTGTAATTGGAAAAAGATGTTCAACGTATTTTCAGCTAGTTTGTTTTGTAAATGTTTAGAAAATGTATTAAGTAAATTGAGCTAAATGAAGTTTATGTTTGATCGAATTTAGTAACGATTTTATAAAAGGAAATGTGTGCATAGTCATTACCTAAGATTTTGAACGTTTTCTCTTGATGATGTCATCGTAAAAATTGTTATTACTTAATGTTTTTCGTAAATCGGAAGGTATTTTCCTTTTAATTGCACGTTTTGTTATGACGTTTTGTTATTCGCTATACATAATACTTAATTGACTACAAACTTCAAACAAAATGGTCAACATACCTCAAAAACATCATAAAAAAGTTTACTACGATCAAAACTCTCGCTCTGTCAGGGAAGTTCACAATACATCGATGGCAACACCGCCACCTAAGTGAGCGGCAAGCGGCCATGGCGATTCAGTAGTAGCGCTGCCGCCTCGCCGCTCGGACGTACGGCGCCCCGCGACGAAACACGTACAAAGTTTGTGTGATGTAACAAAGTGGCTGTTATCTAGTGTTGACGTTAGTGCTAGCATTGTCTCGTGTGTTTACGTTTCCATATGATTGTTCTGCCCTCGGTAAGAGCGCGATAGTGCTATTTTTTCTTCTAATACAATTTCCTCCATGTTTCTCGTCGTGGCGTGCGGATCTAAGATTCGAAATTTGAATTGTGATTGTTTTTTTTTTTCTGTTTAATTGTAGTGCTGTATGGGTGTTGCGAATTTTGGAATTTATCGGTGACAATGACAAAGAAGGTTTTTATGTTCGATTTTTGAAAGTCTACCATAGAGGATGGTGCGTTTTTTTGTTATTTTCTTCTGTGAGACGTTTGGAATGCCGTAAAAGTGTTTGAATGAATTTGTTTAAGTAAATGATGAATTACAAATGGAGTTTTGAAGTCGGTAAAGTTTTTTCTATTTATTTTAAGTCTTTGTAACTTTGACAATATTAGTTAAGAGAAAAGTTTTCTAAATGGTTTTAAATCAAATCTAAGTTTAGTCTGCTAAAGTTTCAAGTTCGTGTGTAGCTATATCATCAGAGATAGATAATTGACAAATAAAATCTTATCTATTATAAAGTATAATATTAAGATTATTATGGAGTCGGCTTACTTCTTTGTTTTAATAGAAACAATTAGCATTTTGTTTCATGTGTATCGATTATAATTGATTGCCATGGCCATTTTTATACTAAAAGATAGATATGACAAAGTTAAGGTGAGGTGTCATGCTAGGGATTGACAACTCACCTCAAGCTCACTTCACCTTAACTCACCGAGGGAGATTTTGATAGAATAGATTGTCTGGATTACCACTGAAACATCTACTAATACCTATAATCTAAATTAATAATTTAATCTATGCTCCTGTGAATATAAAATTAGAAAAATAACGTTACAACGCTATCGTTATTTCCATGTGCGCGTATATAAAGCTCCGTTATTTCACGATAAATATAAAGCAATTTAGACTGGTAACTAGCCATTTACAAAAAAAAAAATACACCAACGTGTTTGAACAGTTATTTTTCTAATATTGTAATAAATTAAGTATAGGTACTATATCAGGGCATGTAGGTTCTTCGTCTTAAAACTCTTAAAACCAAAGTTAAATAAAATAACACTTCATCCCAAAATCGTTGCCACGAGTCGACACGAGAAGAACATGCCAAGGAAAGCCACGCGGTTTTATACATACTGCGCTGGGGCTATTTATTATAGCCTGTCGAATTCTATGATTCTAACAGTAAGAATAAAGAATTATCAGAAAAACAGATAACTAAGATTTAGCAAGACAGATAATAAGTGAACTCATCAAATCATTTATTTCAAATAACTATTTACAGCTACTTTTGAATTTTTAAGGAGTCAGTCAATCAGAAAGTTGAAGCTAGATGCCCGTTCCAAAGTTAATTAAACATAAAGAAAACGTTGCTCCACACTAGGAACTTCTGTATCGTAGGTGCGTTTACAAAGATAAAACTCACTTACACAAACAGCCAGACCCAGAACAACTACCCATGTGCTATGTATATAAATATCAGCACAACATTAGATTTTCATAGAGAAGAACGAGCACTGCCTCCTCAGACTAGTGGTCCTAAGCGCGACTGATACGCTAGAGGTCTTGGGTTCGATTGTTCGAGTAAAAAGTGTTATTGGATTTTTCTATGAAATTCTCAGTAGCAGCTCGGAGTTAGGATTTGTACCCGGTTAATGGCACTAGGCTCGCCCCCTATTACCTAAGACCTAAACATGCCGACGAACTGTGTGCGTACATTGATACACCTCTGCCTAACCCTTCGGGGAACGCAGGCGTGATCATAAGTAAGAACTAGCAAGAAACTCCACGGACACTCTTAAAATCATCAAAATCCTTGCTCGCCATCGCTTAACCCTGCCGATGCACGCGCGACCTTCCACCCGTGTGACTAATGTTTAAAACAATAACAATTATGTCATTTAGTAAAACATTACGCTTCTTTTACCTTCCTCTAGTTATTCCTAAGATGGCGGGCCGTTGTCTTATGTGAATGCATCTATACTAATATATATTACTCGCTTCTGCCCGCGACTTCATTCGCGTCTTTGATATAGTATTATCTTACGGCAACCGTACATTTTTTCGAAATAAAAAGTATCCTAAGTGTTATTCCACACTACAATCTATCTCAGTGCCAAATTTCATGCAGATCCGTTCAGTCGTTTAAGCGTGAAAGAGTAACAAACATCCTCACAAACTTTCATTACTAGCTCGGAGTTAAGATTTGTGCCCGGTTAATGGCAATAGGCTCGCCCCGTTACATGGGACCTAAACATACCGGCGAACTGTGGGTATACATTGGTACACCTCTGCCTAGCCTTTCGGAGAATACAGGCGTGATGGTATGTATGTGTATTATTAGCGAACGGCACGCGATTTCGACCGCGTGGCTCATTTCATCCGCCTTTAGTTACGTCTTTTGTTACTGCTTTGCTCCCGTCGGACGTAGCGAGATGTTATATAGCCTTTTTTTTTTTTTTTTTTTATAGACGGGAAATCATCAAGTAACTTCCCCCGCCCTGGGCGGGGCGGGAGGGAGTGTCAGACTTTTACTGACTAAAACCCGTCTATGTTCCTTCATGTGCCCTTTGCGTTCCGGGGGCGCGGTATCTCTTTCGAACAACCCGCAGCCCCGGCAGGCATCGGCCCTCAGTGGTCCCATCCAATTTGCTGACATCTCTTTGAGGCGCGCGTGGAACACGAACGCGCCGTCGACACGGTCTGTCGCTAGTGAACGTACGGACGGCGAGCTACCCATTGCTCACCGTCCACAGACCCGCGTCTACGGTGGCCGGGAGTCGTCTCGTGGCTCCCGACGCCCGGATCGTCTACCGCGGCGGCCGCTGGGACGGGGGACCCTCCTTTCTCTCTCCCGTCCCGCCGCCTCCTTCTCTAGCATTACAGCTTCGCAGAAGGAGGCGACTGCTTCCCATTCCCCCTCGCTCCGGACCATGGCCTGAACCAGTGCCGGACGCGAGAGGGCGCCGCCGCCGATGGCCGCCTCGAGGACTCGGCGGTGCTCAGCCCAAGCAGGGCACACCGCCAGAGTATGCTCCACCGTGTCCTCGGGGCGATCCTCACAATGGTGACATCCGGGCGTTTCCTCCCGCCCGATGAGGTGCAGGAACCTCCCGAAACTTCCGTGTCCGGTGAGGACCTGCGTCAGGCGGTAGGTGAGGGCGCCGTGGCGCCGCTCTAGCCACTCCTCAAAGAGGGGTCTTACCGCCTCAATCGAGGCGAGCCCTGCACGAGGTTGCGACAGTCGTTCTCTCCATGTCGCCATGAGATCGAGCCGGAGTTCCGTCCGCAGGGCGGCAATTTGCCGCGGCAGCGGAGTTTCGCCCCGGCCCAGTGCCTCCGCGCGCCACTCGTGTAGGCGCGCGAGGACCAGCGCCTCCAGATCCCATGGCGATGTTATATAGCCTACGTTACTCAGGAATAATGTAGCTATCTATTGGTGAAAAATTTTTTAAAATCGGTCTCGTAGTTTCGGAAATTATTCGGTACAAACAAACAAAATAAAGAGGAAAGATTTTCTTGTAGATAAACTATAGATTACATTGAGTTCTTTTTATTTTAGTATCAAGTTTTGTTGTTTTACTCTTATACACTAATTTGCACCTGTCATGTTATCTCTTCACCACCTTTGGTTGACTGGTAGAGAATGCCTTAGGCATTTAGTTCGCCTTTGTACTTTTTGTTGCATAAAGTTTAAATAAATCCTAACTAATATTATAAATGCGAAAGTAAGTTTCTTTGTTACCTTTTCAGGCCTAAACCACAGAACCAATCATCCTGTTTGCACATACGTTGTCAGGTGTACAGAACTTATCATCTTCGAAAAAAAGTACCGTTCCCGAGGATAACAACAATAACGTTCTTAAGATAATAGATAGCGCCACGTGTCTTTCGAATCTTGATTGAATTTTAAATATACTTAACCGACATTTACATGGACGGAATCGCGGGCAAAAGCTAGTAAATAAATATAAAACTTCTGCAAACAAACAAACTTCTTTATAATATCAGTCTACAAAGCCCAAATTACCGTAACTCTCTACTAGGAAAAACTCATATAAAAATAGCCTTAAAATAAAGACTTCAAGTTCTGTAAATAGCGCTGTTCCCTTCAATATTACCTGCAATTGTTGAATTACACCCTCAATTACGTTTGCGCCCCCCACCGACCGTAAGACCTACCACCACACCCCTAATTGCTGGTTTTATAATGCTAGAAAATTACTAGCCAGTGACTCTTTTCCAGGACCTACCAGTCACATAACTCCACGTCATATTTCTAACTGAATTCTTTATGAGAGTGTCGCGAATAAAATCGATTTCTTTCTAGTGCTTTAAATGGCATTATTATTCTGTACTAGCTGTTGTCTGCGACTTCGTTCGCGTTTTTTGTTTTAGCCGCTTTAAGTTATTCTTTTTTTATCGTGTGAGCAGTAAGGTCTAACAACCCCACACACCCTAGTGTCAGAGTTTCTAAACCGCCGCAAGGGCCTCTGACATGATTACCGATGTCAGTGATGTCCAAAATAAACTTAGAAAGTACACATGAATTAGAAAAAGTCACATTGGTACTTGCCCGTGCCCGGTTGCGAACCCACAACCTCGTGCATAAGAGGCGGGCGCCTTAACCACTGGGCCATCACGACACTGTTTAAGTTATTGCTACGTCTTTAGTTATTGCTCTGCTCCTTTGGCTCATGGCGTGATGTTATATGCCAGAGCCTTCTTCGATAAATGGACTGTCCAACACAAAAAGTTATTTTCAATTCGAACCAGTAGTTCCTGAGATTAGCGCGTTTAACCAAACAAACAAAATCTTCAGCTTTATAATATTTTATTATTATTTATAAGTACTAGCTAACTGCCCGCGACTTTGCCCCCGTTGCTTATTTAAGTTACTTCTTTAGTTAATGCTCCGCTCCCTTGTGTCGTAGCGTGATGTTATATAATAACCTATGTTACTCAAAAATAATGTAGCTATCTATTGGTGAAAACATGGTCAAAATCGGTCCAGTAGTTTTCGTTACAAACAAACAAAAAAATCTTACCTCTTTGTTAATATTAATTATTAAGTATAGTGTCTGGTGGCATGCATTTTTTATAAAATAAGTGGTAGGTGAGAAAGAATCGAGGTCGAAGGTGAAGTAATAGGTCTTCATTGAGACATGATTACTATAATTTAATGTCTCCAAGTAATCGATATGTAGGCGTAGGGTATAAGACGCATACTAGACAGTCGGCCTTTCTGCCAACTAACGCCGACTTAATACAGTTTTCTTCACGACATCATCATCATCATATCAGCCGCGGGACGTCCACTGCTGGACATAGGCCTCCCCATAGATTTCCCAAAAGACCGATATGGAGCGGCCTGCATCTAGCGTGTTCATGATATGAAATGCACAAAATAAATGCAGTGAAGTTTGGCTTTCAGTCTTACCTATAATAATATAATTATGGCCTATTGTTGCTCATACAGAGAAGCCACTCCAACGAAAATGGAATCTGAAATTTCAGACTTATTTTTTTTATAAGCCATGGTTTACTCATGATATTTACCTTTACCAATATCAGTGATATCCCAGATTAACTTTGGAAGTATCTATGAATTTAATAACGCACATTGGTATTTGTCCGAAATTGAACCCACAACCTTCATGCATAAGAGATGGGTGCTTTAACCACTAAATTCACATTGTCAGTCCATTTCATCTGATAAAGCAAAATATAAGAATTCTCTCTAAAGATAAGCTTTTGATAAAAAGCTTTTTTAGCAAGATCATAGCAATTACATCTCAATTAAACAAAACATAATATATACCATCACGCATGTATTCCCCGAAGGGTTAGGCAGAGGTGTACCAATGTACACATACAGTTCGCCGGTATATTTAGGTCCCATGTAATAGGGGCGAGCCTATTGCCATTAACCGGGCACAAATCCAAGCTCCGAGCTGCTACTGAGAATTTCATAGAAAAACCCAATAACACTTTTTGCTCGACCCGGGAATCGAACCCAGGACCTCTAGCGTAGCAGTCGCGCTCAGGACCACTAGGCCAACGAGGCAGTTAAATAATAATTAATTATTAACAATTAACTGACTCGCTAGCCTAGTGCTCCTTAGCACGACTGCTGCGCCAAAGGTCTAGGGTTCCTTTTCCAGGTCGAGCGAAGTGTTATTGGGTTTTGCTAGAATAGAATAGTTCTTTATTTGCACAGAAAATAGGTACAAGTTACAGATGTTCAGTTAAAAAAAATGATCTATATACTAACTACCTTAATTAAGGCATGGATACAGTTTAGGCTATAATAATACAGACTCATTTACTTATAATATAACACATTCAATCAAATCAGTGTCAACATGTGTGTGTGCTATGTGTACCATAGCAATTTTTGCCACCTCAAAGATCTTAAAATCTCAATGACACTTCCTCATTTGCCCTCGGGCCTCCTTGTCTCCAAGCGAACTGGTATCTATCAAATGCGAGTCACTAACGATGTCATAAATATTCAGAGCGCGTCCCGTCGTCCGTCGAACTGTAGTATGTCGATCATACGAGCGGACATAATAAAAATATTGATAGTACACGCCGTGGCTTTAGCTGTCAGCCTATTGAAGGCAGAATGCAGCTAGGTTGCTATTGACTGAGATATTGTGTTCTCCAGACCGATTCTGGTCACGGCGGCTAATCTTAATGCAGACTAGATAGAAACACAGGTGCACTCCCTCTTCCCTAACTCGCATAGTCCGATGGGACGGCAATCCAACACAATCGGGGAAAGATCAGGCGCAGGATCAACGTCTTTACGTGCTTTCCGAGGCACGGGGGTGTCACACCACCAAACTTTGGGCTGTTACTGAGAAATTTCTAATGGAAAACTCCAATAACACTTTTGCTTAACCTGAGAATCGAACCCAGGACCCCACGCTCAACAGCCGTGGTTGCCACCACGAGACCAATGGGACAGTTACGATTATGAGATATTGGAATGTATTCAGAATCCTTTATCGTTTCCTGTCCTTATCCCATGTTACTTGGGGTCGGCGCAACACGTTTTCTTCTTCCATAACGTCCTGTGACCGTCATGATATCGCTGACTCCTTTCTCTTTTACAACATTCTTCACACGATCCATCTATCTTTTCTTTCTTTCCTCTCTCCTTAAATATTAACTTTATTCTGTTTTTTAGTATTTGTTGTTATAGCGCCAACAGAAATACATCATCTGTGAAAATTTCAACTGACTAACTATCACGGTTCATGAGATATAGCCTGGTGACAGATGAACTTACAGACAAACAGGCGGACGGACAGCGAAGTCTCAATAATAGGGTCCCGTTTTGCTATTAGGGTACGGAACGCTAAAAAAACTACCTGGGATTGACTACAGCCTTGTCTCGAATTCTGACCCTGTCTTCACATCACGAAAGACATGGCATGTCAAGTAACATTTGTCATCTCGATATTGTCACACGCTCAAACAATCGCTTTGGCTACAATCTATAAAAGTTCAACCGGATGTGAAAGCTAACGGAAGTAGTTCCCGGCGCGAGTGTCGCGTTACCGGGGTCCGGGATTCGAACCTGACACCTTCGAGAGTGCTAACTCACGATGATACTGATGGTGTTAGAACAAATATTTTGTGCAAAAAATGTGTTTTTGTAACACTTTGCCTCACACTAAGAATTTCTCGTGTATCGTGGGTGCGTTTACAAACATATAAACTTGCATACATAAACAACCAGACCCAGGTCAACTAACACTACAAAATCTAGGATGTTTCTTGTCCTGGGTGTACTTTTCAACTTTATTTAGTAGGTTTTTTTTTTTTTAAAAAAAGATGTTAAAATCATCACATGACCCAGCGGGAGCGGGAGGGAGTGTCAGACCTTTACTGACTAAAAACCATCTATGTTCCTTCATGTGCCCTTTGCGTTCCGGGGGCGCGGTATCTCTTTCGAACAACCCGCAGCCCCGGCAGGCTTTTGGCCCTTAGTGGCCCCTTCCAATTGCTGACACCTCTGTGCGCGGAACATGGACGCGCCGTCGACACGGTCTGTCGTTAGTTAATAATTATTTAGTAGGTGCAACAAGGCTTAGGTAGGTGACTTAATATTGAAATAGCACCTTATATGTTACTCATATAACAAAGCTAAATAGATTTTCTGGTTGTTTAAATGCGCTAATCTCTAGAACTTCCACTTGGATTGCATAAAATCTTTTTGTAAACCCAGGTTCATGTGGCTACCTAAACATACCGGTGAATTGAGTGTGCACATTGGTACACCTCCGCCTAGGGATTGCAAAATCCGGAGTTTTTTCAAATCCGGATTTCTGATTTCTCGTCCGATTAAAATCCGGATTATCCGGAGTTTTCGAAGTTTTTGGTGTTTTAAGTTATTTTGATAAAATTTATATAAAATATTATAAATTAATTAAAATCTGCATCAATTGGCTCAATTCACAGCTTGACATAATAAAATCAACTAAAATAATCAATAAATTTTGGGTATCAGTAATTTTTCTCGTTATAAATTTACATAATCATTACATAACATAAACTGTACTTAAACATTGATACTCCAGCACTCCAGTGGGGAGGAGCTAGAAAAGCACTTTTATTGAAATCGAAAGAGCTCAAAGAGCTGTTATCAAAGTGATGCGTAAAAAGCTTTTCAGCTTTTTATACTCCGTGCATGTTCACAAACCCATAAAAAATAGAGTTAACTACCATAACCTACTCTCGAAACGTATTCTACATGTCCCTCTTCATAATTCAAACAGACCAGACGATGCCCCTTTTATTTACTCACACATATCTACAATAAAGCAAGTAAGTACTGTGATATCAAAGATCTCACCTCCCATTCATGTAGAAGAACCACAAAAAGCTGGCTTCTTTCACTGTCATACAATTAAACCGAAAATTGCTAAATTATCAACAAAAAAATTCGTACATACACCATTTCACCAGCACGGGTGCGCTCTATTTGGCAGAAACTTGTTACCCCGAAACTTTTTTGGCATAACTCTTTTCGCATAAACTTCTTTGGACGAACGTTTATAAGGCATAATATTTTTGTAGCATAATTATTTTTTGGCAGAACGCTTTTTTGGCAGAATTTAAAATGGCATACTTTTAAGATCGCAGAATTTTATTTGGCATAAATACCTTTGGCATACTTATAATTTCGCATAATTTCGTTTAGTATAACTTTTATAAAGAGCGAGCGAAACGAGCTCGGGACTTGGGGCACCCCGACTCGGACAGATTAGGTTAGAAGGGGATGGCGGAGTCTAGAGAGACGAACAGAGCCCGCCATCCACTTCGTGGTTATTTTTTTTAAACCCGTGAGCGCCGCGTAGCAGGGCTCCCCGATTATGCTTGTTGAGCCTCGAGGGCTCTGGATCTATCTCTAGGGACTTTGATACGAAATATATGCCAAAAGATGATTCTGCTTGTAAACTTTCTGCGAAATGATGTTTATGGTTTTTGAGTATTATGCGAATGAAATTTATGCCAAAAGATGATTCTGCCTTACAAAACTATGCGTTTCAATGTATGCCAAATGAGTGTATGCCAAACGATTTTCTGCGAAAAGAGGTTTATGCGATCAGTTGTTATGCAAAATAAAATTATGCCTTAAAAAGTTCTGCCATAAAAGGTGTACCCATTTTTTTATTTAATTTATTTAATTTTTATTCTTATTTTCGCATTAAAGTAGGTAATATCGATATACCGATTAATTACAATCAAAATTATTATTATAATCAAAATTAATTACAAATATTATGCGTTATAATCAGTTTTGACTAAAATCCGAAAAAATCGAATTTGAGTCTTAAAATCCGGATTTAAAAAAGGCAAGAAAATCCGGATTTTTCAGTTGTTTTTGAATTTCGAAGAATCCGGATTGCAATCCCTACCTCCGCCTAACCCTTCGAGGAACACGAGCGTGATGGTATGGTAGTATTAGTTACCGGCGAACTGTGGCTGTACATTTATACACCTCTGCCTAACCCTTAGAGGAATACGGGCGTGATAGTATGAATGGTAAAGGCCTATTCAAACCTGAGCGATATTCGCTGCCGCTGTGGGTAGAGGTACATACCACGCGGGTTACGAACGGTAGCGAATACCGCTTAGGTCTGAACAGTAATATTACCGCATACCCACTGGGTTTTCTCTGCCGCAGGCGGTAGCGAATACCGCTTAGGTCTGAATAGGCCTTAAGGAAGTAGGGTTTAAAAATCTCCATGTCAAATTACTTCCAAATCAAGATTTCAGACAAAAAATCCCCATATCTCCAGTGCATCATAAAACCCACAACAGTACAATTTCCATCGACAATCGAAGGCCCTATCAGGAATGTATCAGCATATATTACTGGCACATCCGCGCTGCGTCAGCGGCGGCGCGCGGTCTGCGCACACGCATACCAGTCGAACGCGTGATATTATGCGCAGTACTTTTGACAGGGAAAACTCGTACACACATAGTAATTATGTCAAGTGATTCTATGATGCGTAGTAAGGTTATCGGTGGTTTGACTTCATTACTGCCTCATCTAAAGTGTCTTTGGATAAGTAATGACGATTATGTTAAAAAATAAATAAATAAATGAATAAACAAATGTTTTATGAGCTTCTTCCTTTTTTTAAGGATGGGAAATCATCAAATGTCTTCTTTCGCTCTGGGTGGAGCGGAAGGCAGTGTCAGACTCTTACTGACTTTATACCCTTTGCGTTCCAGAGCCGCAGTGACTCGAACAAATTCCACAACAACAGTAGCTTTCGATTTAGATTGTGTAGACTTCGGTATTAGGCAAAAGTCCTAAATTATTCCAAGGGACACCAAACCGGAATCCTTACTAATATTATAAATGCGAAAGTAACTCTGTCTGTCTGTCTGTCTGTTTGTCAGTCTGTCTCTTCTTCACGCCTAAACCACTGAACCGATTTCAATGAAATTTGGTACAGATATAGTCTGGCACCCGAGAAAGGACATAGGATAGTTTTCATCCCGGAAATCCCCCGGGAACGGGAACTATTAATCGACGCGGACGAAGTCGCGGGCAAAAGCTAGTAGAAAATATATTTTGTGTTATGTGAGAGCACATTTTTTTTAGCCTATGTTGTTCCACTGCAAGGCTAAGGCCTCCCTTTCTCCCTGCCAATAGATAAAATAGACCTTAGCGAAGGACATAGACTTCCTTTTGTCGCGAAAAAAGGGCTTGAAGGTGATGAAAGTTTGTCTGGAAGTCCGTTATTATTGAAGATGTAACTGTGAAACTTCATATTGAGGCACTGTTGTTCACATATGTTCAAGCTTTTAAAACAAATTACATACACAAACTATCACGCATGAATTCCCTCAAGGGTTAGGCAGTATGTTTAGGTTCCATGTAATAGGGGGCGAGCCAGTTGCCATTAACCGGGTACAAATCCTAACTTCGAGCTGCTACTGTACTGAGGAATGAAAGGGAAAATCTCTAGCGTAGCAGTCCCCTTTAGAACCACTAGGCTAACGACGCAGTTTCAGTTTGGGGGTTTTGAAAAATTAGTATCACAAAAATAAGAAGGTTTCCTAAAGTAACTATTCTATGCGGACAAAGTCGCGGGCAAAAGCTAGTGACTAATAATACTTTATTTATAATCATTATTTGTCTACGGTATTGCAATTCTATAAACTGCGACAGGCAAAAACGTATTGTTAGACATTTTTTTTATTTATTCAGCTGTATTGACTTGTAGTCATCTAGTTATATTTAAGTCATATTTTTCGCCCTGAAAGTAATAATCTGTATCTAAACCCCAACTGCCCCGTTGGTTCGTTTGTGAACTGCCCCGTTGGTCTCGTGGTCGCAAGTGCGACTGCTGTGCAAGGGGTCCCGGGTTCGATTCCCAGGTCGAGCAAAAAGTGTTATTGGGTTTTTCTATGAAATTCTCAGTAGCAGCTCGGAGTTTGGATTTGTGCCCGGTTAATGGCAATAGGCTCGCCCCCTATTACATGGGACCCAAATATACCGGCGAACTGTGGGTGTACATTGGTACACCTCTGCCTAACCCTTCGGGGAATACAGGCGTGATGGTATATATATATATATATTTATTATTAAATCCCAATCTGGTGATAGATTTTTACCTGTATTCTAGCTGTAGTTAACAAGATTTGGGATTGAAATGTATTCTGCCCGCGATTTCGACCCCGTAGTTTTTTTCATCCGCATTAAGTTACGTATTTGGTTACTGCTCCTCTTCCATTGGTATTAGCGTGATATTATTTATCCTAAACTATTTCTGATGAAACTGGCTATCATACTAAGAAAGTTTTTTTTCAATTCGACTAGAAGTTCCAGAGATTAGCGCATATTATTAACAAAAAAACTCTTAAACTTTATTAGTATAGATTTCAAGCGTAAGAGAAAATCTTCTTATTCACAAACAGAATATAAAACTAAGTTATTACTCTACGGAGCTTTTAAACCTGCACAATACAATCCAAACGAAAAGTACGTCCGATTTTAGAAAAGCTACCAAAAATATTCGGTAAGCGGGTCAAAATAATCGTAAAGTTAGGTGCGCCCGCGCCGACCGGTCTGATCAACGGGCAGGTGTTGTTCGTACACGCTCACATGCAACGGTGGTACTGTTGCTTTACGAAAATATTGTTCGACTAATTAATCGTTTATACGCCTGTATTCCCCGAATAGCTAGGCAGAGGTCTACCAATGTACGCACACGGTTCGCCGGTATGTTTAGGTCCCATGTAATAGGAGGCGAGCCTATTGCCACTAACCGGGCATAAATCCTAAATCCGAGTTGCTACTGAGAATTCCATAGAAAAACCCAATACCTGCGAATCGAACCCAAGACTTCTAGCGTAGCAGTCGCGCTTAGGACCACTGGGTTAACGAAGCTGTTAAGTTATAATATTGTTGAATTTAAACTAAGGCGTCAGAAAATCCTGGATCTTCCCTCTTTAGTAAAACTACGGCATTTTAACTCACATATTTAACACGAGACAATGAAGTCAAATCAATAGATTTTCAACCAACGCCTTTCACCCTTTTCAAGACCCTTCCAATTTCAAAATGAGGCCAGTGACTTCTTTCAAAAATACACGTTCCCTCTACAATTAGTACCAAAAGACCAACCTGGTTTAAGAAATTGGTCCTTTTGTCCGGACGCAACAGGTGTGTTTCAATGTATACTAATAGTGGGTAATTATAACATTAAGTATGTATTTGGGCATTCAGAGCTTTTAACTTAAATGTAGGTAAGGGTAAAAGGATATTTTCTTAAATTGATAATTTGGTATGGTCACTGTCCATTGCAAAACAAAAGACTCTTTCATGTTCCATCATTTAGTTTTCTAGATTGATCTGTAACCTTGACATGTCTAATTTGGACTTATTTGTAACAGCATCATCATCATCTGCTTAACCTTTTCCAACTATGTTGGGGTTGACTTCCAGTCTAACCAGATGCAGCTGAATACCAATGTTTTACATGGAGCGACTGCCTATCTAATCTCCACAACCCAGTAACTGAACAACATGATACCTCTTGATTAGACTGGTTGTCGGATTTCTTGGCTTCTGACTATCCGTAACGACTGTCAAAGATTACGAATAACAGCCAGGACCAATAATAGCTTTATTTGCTTTCCGAGGCACGGGGGTGTCATACCACCAACTTCCAAACTCCGGACTGTTATTGAGAATTTTTTAATGTAAAAACGCAAATATGGCAATGGGAATCGAGCCCCCCACGCTCACTAGTCGCGCTTGCAACCATGAGGCCAACGGGCAGTCATATTACACTTACACGTATTTGCTAATAGAGACTATTACGTACCCTAGGACCACATAGTAAACTACCCCTAATTCAATGGAACTGAACCGGCGGGACTGCCCCGTTGGTCTCGTGCTCGCAAGTGCGACTGCTGTGCAAGGGGTCCCGGGTTCGATTCCCAGGTCGAGCAAAAAGTGTTATTGGGTTTTTCTATGAAATTCTCAGTAGCAGCTCGGAGTTTGGATTTGTGCCTGGTTAATGGCAATAGGCTCGCCCCCTATTACATGGGACCTAAATATACCGGCGAACTGTGGGTGTACATTGATACACCTCTGCCTAACCCTTCGGGGAACACAGGCGTGGTGGTGTATTGAACCGGCGGAGCGTGGGTGACAGTGGGCCGGACACCTCACGTATTCGTGGAAAAAAAGTGTTGAACAGTAGTTTATTTTTTAATAATTTAACCCTCACAATGTCAAGACACGTCAGTGTGTACGTGGCCATCTAGGGAACGCCACGTCGCACCAAACACCCTGTGTTTGAGACTTAATTGCTATGTACGTTTTGGACACACCCTGTTGCTGGAATAGTATAAATAGAGGTGTTGTGGAAGACGTGTCTTTAATTTTCTTTGCATAATAAATTAAGACTTGTTTTCCAAACTCCCTCGATAGCCTAGTGGTTCTAAACGCGACTGCTACGCAAGAGGTCTTGGATTTGATGGTCACGACAAGCAAAGCATTATTGGGTTTTTCTATGAAATTCTCAGTAGCAGCTCGGAGTTAGGATTTGTGCCCGGTTAATGGCAATAGGCTCGCCCCCTATTACATGGGATCTAAACATACCGGCGAACTGTGGGTACACATTGGTACACCTCAGTCTAACCCTTCGGGGAATACAACAAGTATTTTTAAATTTTGTTTTGATTGATTGCGCGAAGAATGACATGAAAGAGAAAGGAGTCAGTGATAGCATGACGGTTAACAAGACGGCTTGGAAGAAGAAAACTTTTTGCGCCGACCACAAGTAACATGGGATAAGGGTAGGAAGATGATGATGATGATGTTTTATTTAGTTAAACAGCTGGTTATTTGAATATCACACGTATGTTACAATACAGGAGCTATTCCATAGTAGTTTGACGGGCCTGTTGGTCTAGTGGTTAGCGGCCCTGACTGCTAAGCCGGAGGTCGTGGGTTCGATTCCCACCCAGGACAAACTTTGTGTGATGAGCATGATTGTTTGTTCTGTGTCTGGGTGTGATTTATCTATAATATGTATGTATTTATAAATTATATAAGTATGTATATCAGTTGTCTGGTACCCCCATAACACAAGCTCTGCTTAGCTTGGGATCAGATAGCCGTGTGTGAGTTGTCCCAAGATATTTATTTATTTATTTATTTATTTAGTATTAATAGTAAACACACTCCTACAACACTGGTATGTGAGTTGCACACCACATCGCCAACACGTGACAGGTGGTCGGGTCGGCAGATGTGGGAGGTCAAGGTCGCGGGTTCGGTGCCCGGGCAGTACGCGTTTTTATTGCATTTTTTGAAATACTGACTGTTTTACTGTTTTGTTTTAGTGGGGGAATGTTTGGTGGTGTGATAAAAAATTGGTCTATGTGGTATATGTTCTTTTTGTTAAAGATTGGTATGCAGTTCAGTCTTATTTGAAGAATAGCTTTGATTGGAGATCAGCAGCCTAATGTCGTAATTTAACATAAAATACCATTGCATCCCTTCTGTAATCCCCGAAGGGTCAGGCAGTGGTGTACAATGTACACCCTTAGTTCGCCGATATGTATAGGGGGCGTGCCTATTACTATTAACCGAGCTCAAATCCTAACTCCAAGCTGCTACTGAGAATTTCATAGAAAAACCCAATAACACTGCTCCACCTGGGAATAGAATCACTAGGCCAACGAGGCAGTCTATTACAAATCTATACTAATATTATATAGCTGAAGTGTTTGTTTGGTTTCTGCTTACCCCCATCGAGAAAGGTGTGAGTTTTTGTATGTATGTTGTTTGGTTGAACGCGCTAATCTCAGGAACTACCGGGTTGAATTGAAAAATTCTTTTTGTTTTGGTCCTTTTATCGAGGAAGGCTATAAATTAAGCTCAAAAATGAAATTAATTTATTTATTTACTTTTTTAAATTAATTCATTGCTTAATTATCAGCTTTCAATTATTAGTATAGATTCATAGAAACTGCCAATATCATCATCATCATGACCATACCCGCAGGACGTCCACTACAGATATAAATAAGTCCGACTTCCCTCAACTACCCACGTCATTTTAAAGGGGTTGAATGACGCAATACTCACGCTTGGGGTGCCACACGTAACGACCAAGAAAGGGGCGAATACCGGATACTGATGAGGAAGTAATTGCTTTAGAATTGTACTTATTTTCCTGTCCGATTGAGTAGATTTTAGGGAAATTACTGGTAATTTAATTACGAGACTAGCGTTCGTCTGCGTGGTGTCAAATGTATTCTTAGATGGCTACTTAGTATTGGCCAAAGTTCAGCTTTATAAATCAACTAATTTTAGAGATTTCATGTTTAGTCTTAGTTCTTGAAAATTCAAAAGTAAATGGTCTAATTAATAAAAGTAATTGCCTGTAAATGGTCTAATTGAAATAAACGCTTTCGCTGACTTTTAGTCAAAGTCAAGTCTATGGCACTCTGGTCTTCTAATGATCTTTTGTAGCTTACTCGTGAATATTTTTTGTTTTCGTACCAGTTCTTCCAGAGATTATCTCTTACAACCACAATATAAACAAAATGTTTACTTATGCCTTTATAATGTAAAAAAAAAAAATAATTCTCCAGACCGATTCCGGCCACGGCGGCCAATCTTAATGCAGACTAGCCACGTACGCAGGAGATATTATAGTGCACAAGTGTGTGCGCAAACACAGGTGCACTCCCTCTTCCCTAACTCTCATAGCCCGATGGGACGGCAATCCGACATGACCGGGGAGAGATCAGGCGCAGGACCAACGGCTTTACGTGCTTTCCGAGGCACGGGGGTGTCACACCACCAACTTCCAAACTCCGGGCTGCTACTGAGAAATTCCTAATGGAAACACCCAATAACACTTTTTGCCCGACCTGGGAATCGAACCCGGGACCCCTTGCTCAGCAGTCGCGCTTGCGACCACGAGACCAACGGGGCAGTCAGTCGGGGCCTTTATAATATGACTTATATAACAAATGAAACTTTTGACAGGCTATAAATATCTGTAGGGGAGTAGTAAATACAATGTTTACCGTGTTATGATTGTAAGCTTCTGAATAGGTCAAAAATCAAATGGATGCTTGTATTCCACAATTACAAGCTTCTAGTAAACTGTTCCAATTGGTAAAACAACCAATATTCATAAATATTGCTTCACAATTTGGTTCGTACTCAAAGACCAAAATCTTGCCGGGGCTGTGGGTTGTTCGAAAGAGATACCGCGCCCCCGGAATGCAAAGGGCCCAAGAAGGAACATAGATGGGTTTCAGTCAGTAAAAGTCTGACACTAAGGGCGGGAAAAGTCATTTGATGATTGCCCATCGGAGAAAAAAGACCATATTCTTGTAAATACTAACCACCCTCATAAGCCCGTATTTCGCGACAACATGACACCTCAGCACACAATAGGATGTGCCTACACAGTGTGGGTGCGTGGGAATCAGCTGATCGGCGCGGTGTCGGGTTGCCTGCCCCGGTGGCGACCACCCGCGACTGCAAGCGAAGGGTTACGTGCACAGTTGTGTGGCTGTTAGCACGCAGCGGGTTAGGTGGCCTGATTGTACGTCATGTGTGGAAGGATTAGTTACTATTTCTGGCTAGAAAGTTAGTTTAAGAAACTACCTTTTAGAAGGGGCAACTAAATACATAAAATCATGCCTGTATTCTCCGAAGGGTTAAGCAGACCCATAGTTCGATAATAGGGGGCGAGCCTATTGCCATTAACCGGGCACACATCCTAACTCCGACCACACACTAACACTTCTTGCTCGATCTGGGAATTGAACCCAAGACCTCTAGCGTAGCAGTCGCGCTTAGGATCGCTAGGCTGACGAGGCAGTCGTATGGTATACATATAAATACCTTGAAGCCGTACTCCAAACAAAAATACTGTCATCTGGTACCACTTAATCCATTCAGTAAGTGATGTGAGGAAACCTTAGACAGTAACAAATCAGCTGTGATATTGCGAACAAAAACTGTATCATATTATGTCCAGCAATTACGTGTAGATTGTTCTCTGGAATTGGGAGCAAAAAAGGTGAACGTGTTTCACTTTTGAGGTTTCTGACCTGAGAAATGAACTTTTGAGAGGTGATTTTTAGGGTTCCGTAACCGAAAGGACTAACAGGATAACTAGGAGGCAACTAGGATAACTAAGGCTCAAACGTCTGTTGTATATGTCGTCTGTTGCAGGGATATACCTATTTTTTTTAATGGAAATAAATAGACTCTTGAAATTTTTCAGTATGGTCGCTATAGTGTTGCTATAGCGACCATACTGAAAAATTTCAAGAGTCTAAATAATATAAAATAACTATGTTTAATTAAAACCGTTTCTTGTACGGACCCCTGTTATTTATTATAGGTACGGTGGAACGGAACCATTTTTATATTGTGTTGTTAGGTTTTTCTGGAGTACTGAGAGCGGTAATGTTATTCTGTAAAAATCTCCCTCAGTTGTCAATTACAGTCTAGTCGGTCTTTTTCAGTCACTTATGTAAACAATTAATAATAATCTTAATCTTAAATCTTCTTATCGATGACACCTGGATGTGAATGCAATGTCAAAATGTCATCTTTATTATGATAATAAAAATTAATCGTTATTGTTAATCGAATTTGTATTTGATTATCAAAATGATAGTGCATAGAGTGAAAGTTTTGAAACGGTTTCAAAACGCCAGGTAACCTGGAAAATTCAGTATTAGATTCAATTCACACCAGAAGCCTTACTGCAAGCCATCAGTTTTATACTTTCAATAACTTATATAAAGTTCATAATGCAATGCACCCAAAATTTATATTTTAACGAATTCCGCGGTGGTTTGTATTGGACCTTCCAAGTCAATCTCAAAATTATCTTCTTATACAAAATCGCGCCAAAATCACCATGCTTAAACCACCAATCTGTGATCGATGAAGGGACAATCAACTTCTAACAACAATGAATACAATGACCGCACCTTGCCACTTTGATATACCGAAATATTCAATGCACTTGTCAAAAAATATCACAATTGGCGAACCCTTTCACAAAAATTACCTGGTCCTTTCATCCGAATGAAATTTCACCGACCTTTCTTTGGTCCTACGGTCCGTTCCCAGGGGATTTGAAGCAAGGTGCTTAGCACATTTCTATGGGATCATAGACCGTGTGTAAACTTGTTTTTTTTTTTTGGTCCTTCCTTATTGTCTATGGCGGTTTTGCGGTTAGATTAGTTCTTTAGGGTGGTCGATTTGAAGTGTTGCAAATCAGCGAAAATTTAGTCATGTTGAAAATTGCTTTTTTATTATTTTGTTGGAGTTTTTTTGGCAATTTAGAGAGGAAATGGTTTTTTTGGATAGGTGTTTCGATTTGAGTGTGAAGATTGTGATTGTAGAATGTATAGAGAATGAAGTCTGATTGTATGTTTTCTTGGAGGGAATGAATTAAGATGTGTTCTGGATGTTTTATTGGATCAATGATCCGCACGACTAGACATCAAACATCAACAAATATTCTAACCTAAATTTTATTCACATAGTTACACAAAAACAATTAAACAAAAGTGAAAATTAAGCCTTAACAAGTGAAAACAAAACCAGAACAGTGCCACAAACAAAACAAAGTGATGCGTCCAAACAAATGTAAGAAATTCAAATTCAAATGATCCTATGACGACGATGGCTCTCCGGCATGACGTCACTACCATGGACTCCACATTCTCACTCCCCGCTGAACCGCCACCGATCGCCGAGATCATCTACGAACCTCGGACTGACCTAGCAACAGAATACTTCAACACATTCAACCAAATCTGTGAAAATTACCGCACTGACTCCGATGTCAATCTTCGGCAAACCTCGGACAGTCTTCGGCTATCCTCGGAGATCCTCGACGGTGTTCGGTCGGAGTATGTTAGTACGGACTTTAACGGTAAAGACTATGAGCTGAACGCGCAGAAAGTGTTTTTGAGTGGCAAGGAGGAGCATATATTCCAGTTTGGACAGCCTGATGCCTCGGCTCTGTTGAGGCATAGGGCGAGGAGAAGATATAATGAGGAGCATGGCTTGCAGCCTCCGGCGACCACTACTAGTCAGGAGAGTGGGGTAAGTTCGGACACTACTTTTTCAGCAGACATTTGGTAGTAGAGCTCTTTGTGAAGGAGCTCGTCCGGGAAGTACTACCACGATACTTATTTCTGCCGCAAAGCGTTGCTGTGTTCCGGTTTGAAGGGTGGGTGCCGTGACGGCAAAACTAAAGGCACATTATGAGACATTTTTACTTGGTCTCTAGGATGGCAACGCATTTGCGAGGCCTCTGGCATTGCAGATGCTTATAGGCAGCGGTGACCACTAAACATCAGGTGGGCCGTCGGCGTCGGCTAGATTGCCATTCAATGACATAAAAAAAAAAACATTTTAACAGAGGGCGTTTAGACTATCCACTGAGATATCCATCTGGAAAAACACCATATACTTAGGCCCTACTGAAAATCCAAAATTATTAATTAAATGAATGAAAATGACAATCTGATTCAATATGCCATATGTATTACATTACTATCCACATGGATCATATCGAAGTAAATAGCACAAGGATTGATTCGTTTTGGCAGAACTGAACTAAATTATAAATCTGGATTCGCCAAAAGTTCCGTACATTATTACGATGCAGTACATAAAACCTTGACATTGTAGATAGAGCTTACTCTTTGGTTGGTGACGTGATTCACGTGATTAGAACCATAATACCAGCCTATTATTGTCCCACTGCAAGTCGAAGGCCTCTTCTCATACAGAGAAGACACGAGCATTGATCACCACGCTTGCTCAAGGCGGATGGGTGACTATAGACTCATAAAACAATTATAAGTCCAGGTTTCCTCACGATCCAGGGTTGCGGAATTTGTTCGAAAGAGTTACCGCGGCCCTGAAACACAAAGGGCATTAAGAGGAACACGGATGGGTTTTAGTCAGTAAGAGTCTGGCACTCCCTTTCGCTCCGCCCAGGGCGGAAGAAGCCCTTTGATGATTTCCCATCTTTAAAAAAAAAGAATAAGGGTTAGATGTCAGTGATGTCCAAGATAAACTTAGAAAGTACATAAAGAATAAAAAAAGTCACATTGATACCCAATGAGAAAGAGATGCCGCTGCCGCCAAAAGATATGAGAATCAGATTGTTTCTTTTGCCAATACTAAGCAACATGTTTAAAAGAAAGAAATAGCTCTTACCTCTGCCAATAACGATACTGTACCACCAATTCCGTCTTCTTGGCACGAAGGACAACACAAAAAGAAAATTCAGCAGTAATTACTCACCATGTTTTAGCTAGCTTTTACCCGCGACTTCGTCCGCGTCAAAATTGATATATTATCCCACGGGAACCGTACGTTTTGCGGGATAAAAAGTATCCTATGCGTTATTCCACACTTGTCTTTCTTTATCATGTGGGCAGTAAGGTCTAACGATCCCACACACCCTTGTTTCAGTTTCTAAACCGCCTGAAGGGCCTCAAAGTCAAATCGTGTTTTGAAATTAGACTATTCAAGGTTTCTTAAGACACAAGAATAAAAAGAAATTTAATTTAGTTGCCACCATCTAGATGTACTTTCGTTTGGAGGACAATAGGCAAAAAACAAACTCTCTAGCCACACTACAATCGTATGTCAGTCCAAATTCGTCAGTGCCAAATTTCATCCAAACCCGTTCAGCCGTTCGAGCGTGAAGAAGAGACAAACACACAAATTTCGCCTTTATATTATTAGTGTGATATCCATCATCGTTCAGCTCAAAACATGCGCAAGCGCTTACTAGCTCTAGTACTATTAGATAATCGTACTTCTACCCACGCTGTTTAAAATTAGTAGCAGTCAATTATACTAGTCACAAACACACAAACAGTGCTGTAAATAAATGAAATAATATTGTGCACGGATAGATTTAGAGCGATTGATGGCGAAGTTGAATATAATTAGTGTAGCTAGGTATACATACTGTTGTAAAACTATTTTTGAAGTGAAAACTTCTTTAGCGGCGTTGTGCACTTTTTTTGGAATGGGTAAAAAATGTTAAACTCGCGTCAGGACACGTGACCCTGATCGAAAATTCGTAAGAGGCGTTGTGCACTTGTTTTGGAATGGGTAAAAAATTTTAAACTCGTGTCAGGACACGTGACCTGATAGAAAATCTTACGAATTTCAGCGAATTGTCATATTTGTGTACGTCTTTAGCGTTTTCACTTCTGCCGGCACTCCCGGAGTGCAACCCGTCGTTTTTTTTCTAAACTAGCTTAACCTCACGGTCCGGTGTCCCCTGTTACGTCTCTAGTTAGTGCTCCGCTCCCTTTGGTCTTACCGTGATGTTCTATACGTAGAAACGTTCCTCTTGAATCACTTATCTATTGATGAAAACCGCATTAAAATGTGTCGCATAGTTTAAAAAATATAATCGAACAGACGACGTCTTTGTTTTATACTATGTAGAGAAAAGTGTTATGGAGTATTTTGCCTATGGTTTTCCATACGAAACCACCTTTTGGGAGGGACAACTAGATTAAATTTATTTTTTCTCTTGTATAAATTACATTCAAAAGTACTACTACCGTGCTGAAAATATCAACCAGCCAATATAGTGAGACTGATTGCTACTTTAATAATAACACATACATAACATAACCTACCATCACGCCTGTATACCCCAAAGGGTTAGGGCAGAGGTGTACCAATGTACACCCACAGTTCGCCGGTATGTTTTAGGTCCCACGTAATAGGGGGCGAGCCTATTGCCATTAACCGGGTACAAATCCTAACTCCGAGCTGCTACTGAGAATTTCATAGGAAAACCCAATAACACTGCTCGACCTGGGAATCGAACCTAAGACCTCAACGCCTCGACTTTAATAATAAAAACAAACAAACATCCTAAGATAACTTCTATCATCCAAAATGGCAGCCTACAATTAGTATTTTTTGTTCAACGCCATTCAGTAACTCTATATCCTTAGACGCCACTTTTGACATTGCTTAATGGATTTCTGATATGTGATACTCGACAGCCATCTTGAATCGTCAATATATTGTGCACGCCCCTTGGGGCGGTAAATGATTTCAGAAAGTCAAGTCAAAAAATTGCATCTGTCGTGTGTTGAAGAATTGGCGGCAATGTCAAAAAAATTAAATTAAAAATTTAAAAAACCCCCAACACAAAAAGCTAAGTTCTCTTTAAAAAGTAAAAAAATAACAAAAATAATACGTCACGTTGGGGGACCGCTCGGGACGATCGTATGCTAAATGCAACATCGGTCCCCCAACGTGACGTATTATTTTTGTTATTTTTTTACTTTTTAAAGAGAACTTAGTTTTTTGTGTTGGGGGTTTTTTAAATTTTTAATTTAATTTTTTATTTTATACTTTTTATAGGTACCTACTTATTATAATGTCGATTTTGTTAAGTTTGAGACCCCACTCGAGTATATTTACAGACATTCGGTTTTTCTTCCCTACTTTCACCCCCACAACTTTTAAACGGCTCAACCGATTTTCATAAAACATGTCTAAGAACACTCGTACATAGGTCACCTTTAATACAAAAAAAACTAAATTGAAATCGCTTCATCCGTTCGGCAGCTATGATGCCACAGACAGATAGACAGACAGACAGACAGACAGACCGACAGACAGACACGTCAAACTTATAACACCCCTCTTTTTGCGTCGGGGGTTAAAAAATGCATTTCATTTCGATCATATTTTATACAAATACTGTTTTTTTTATAAAAGGGCTAAAGTTTTTTCTCATACAGAGAAGGTATGAGCATTAATCGCCACATTTGTTCAAGGTGGATTGGCAACTTCAGACTTAGGTATATTAATTATATGTCCAGGTTGACTAAAAAAACCTAGTTTTTTTTATTTTTAACCTAGGAAGCACGGTGTGGGCGTAAGGACCAAAAAAAAATGGTCCTAAGAAAAATAAAATTCTTGGTCTTCTTCCATTTTTTTTAGTAACTGTCTTCTGTCCGCTACTTTGTCTAGTCTAGAAGTCTAGACAGACTTCATAATTAAAGCCAAGTCTTAAACTATCCCATAGGAACACAAAAGGGATAAATACTTCCATATGTAGCAATTTTAGCTACTTTCGTTCAGCCGTTTAAGCGTAACAAATATCCATCTATCTTCACGAAATTTTCCATTTATTATAGTAGCAGGATTATAATATGATCAAGCTTAATCGTTTCCGAACTCGATACACATACAATACATTTGAATCCCGCCACAATGCACTTAGCCCACCCAGCGCGGATTATCCGAATCAAATGATGACTCATTAAAAACATCTCTAAGAGTATAAAGTCTACTCTAAATCTGTTCCCGTTCTTATAATGAAAAATGATTTCATATGAATTACGTAGTGATATTGGAATGTAAGTTATGGGCGGTCGCGTTTTTAGAAGCTTATCAACTTATCCCAAAGGGCCGACTGCCCGATAGCGGGATCTTTCGAAGCATCAAACGGCAAAGACAAAATCAACTTAATACTTGAGTGTAATGTTGATATTTGTAAAAAGTGGAAATAACTGTTTTCGATATGTGTATTGGATAAACGCCCTAAGCGATATGGCCTAGACATAGTGGACTATTTCACCTCTTCTTTATAGGTACTTTTGACCAGATGTATTAAAATATGGAATAGAATTTAGTATCCAGTACCTAGCAAAAACGACATCATATTCTAAAAAAAAAGTTGTAAATGAGATATTTTTCAGCTATTACGGAATAATTATCATGTATCTTTATAATATTGATATTTATAACGCCGATTATCGTATCGCGTAAACAAAACGTGTATAACTACATATTCAAAAATAAAGCACACAGCCACTCTTAACTACTTAAATTGAATTGTCAACAAAAGAAAACGTTTAGCAGCACTATAGCCTCTTACAAGACAATTCTTACAAATCGCTAGTAACTCACACTTTACCCCACCGACCCTAGTACTCGAAGCAGGAAGCTCGCGACGTTGTGGGAACAATGATTTAACATTGACTCATCGTCTGCACTGTTAATTAATAAGTTTATTTTTACAAGTTATCTTACTAATGCGGATGTTAAGGGATTCAGTGGAGTGCATTGTGACTTATGAGCTGTAATCGTAGAGGTTTTGTGGAGCAAGGCGTTAATGATTTTGTGGTTGTCGGAATAGAGTTCAAAATTCAATAATGCAGTCAAAGTTTGAAACTTGGATTAAAGTCTGGTTTTGTAGTAAGTCTAAAATATAACTTATTAAAATGTTTGACATTGAAAGTTTCTGAGATGGGAATATGCCTTCTGAAACCTAATTCATTATCATCTGCCTAGCCTTTTCCCAACTATGTTGGGGTCGGCTTCCAGTCTAACCGGATGCAGCTGAATATCAGTATTTTACATGGAGCGACTGCCTATCAGACCTCCACAACCCAGTAATGGGTAATACGATACTCTTGGTAAGACTGGTTGTCAGACTTTCTGAAACCTAATTATTGCACTTAAAACCGTTTTAAATCTAGTTGCAATCTCATCTTAGCGAAAATTATTTTTGTCAGATTGAGGCTGAGATTAGAATGCGAACACTCCTAAAATGACAATATTTTAATAACTAAATGCCGAAATTACGCAATTTTTCTTTCAATCCTCATCAGAAGCTAAAACTTACATTTGAAAGTCGAAACCCGGATATTAGAGATATACTTACTAGCTAAAATACCGGCGAACTGTGGGTGTACATTGGTACACCTCTGCCTAACCCTTCGGGGAATAGAGGCGTGATGGTACTTACTAGCTAACACTCATTATCATACGAATTGTCTTAAGATTTGAAAGCTTAGCCTTCAAATCTTACAGAACCCCTCATTCAACTCGCTCATATCTTGTAACGCGCAAACGCAACGTTAATAAAGAAACCTCCAAAACTCCACCCTCTGAGGGAATGTGAAAGCACATTCGCGTCCCAAGTCCTAACATACGCGTGGCTACAGTCCAACATTCTTATTACACCGATGCATTATTAATTACTCGAGAACAGTTAGCGAGTTAGCTGCGGACCTAAGGACCAATTGTGTTTGCGTACGGTACTTTTGAGACTAGAATGCTTTTGAGGATTATTCTTCTTGTTTTTGTTGCTAAATGTAGATCTTTGGTAGGTTTTAAATATATTTGAGGGCTTAGTTCCAAGCACGTTGAGCTGTGTATGTAATAAGAATTAGATAGATTTTTAAACTGAAAATAATTTATCGTTTTGCATATTACCTATATCAATTTGTTTAATTTAAACGCTTTATTCATATGAAATTTTGATGTTATCCGATATGTTATTCCATACTACAGTCTTTCCCAATGCCAAATTTCATCCTGATCAGTTCAGCCGTTTAAGCGTAAAAGTGTCATGAACATCCATCCATACATCCATCCTCACAAACTTTTTATAATATTGGTAGAATTGTCAAATAAAACGCGAATCCTCCCAGTGAGGGAGCACCTTAAGTGGGTAAGATACTTTTTATACCTAAAAGAATGTCCAGGATTGAAGCTAGCAAGTACGCACACCTTCTCAACGACAGATTCCACTTCCTCAAAATTTCAACCATGCTAATACAACGTACCAGCAACTGGGATCTTAGACCACTACCATAAGCAAGCCACCTGGTTTCACCTCCTTCTTGGCTATCTACTTCACCACTACACCATAACGGTCCGCGCCATAATCGTCACGTTAACAATAGTCGCAAGTGTGCTCTGGACCATATTTGTTGCGTCGCGAGATGTCGAAAGCTTGTGTTGAGTGTAATTGCGATTTGTAGACGTGTGGTCTTGTGTGTGTGGCTGGGTTTAGTGGTGTAGTTTGTACTAAAGGTATGTTGGAACCACTTATGTAGAAGTTACCAGTATTTTATCATTAAAATCGGTCCAGCCGTTCTTGAGTTAAATGGAGTTAATAAACCGACTTTGTTTAATGCATATAGGATTGGTATGCTCTTGACTCTTGTCTAAGTCAGAGGTGACAAAGACAAAGTCGACGGACGAAACTTAATAATAGAAAAGAGTGTCCGAGGAGTGCTGCTAGACACCTCTAAAACCACCGCGGTGTTTTACCTCTGCCTGGTACGGGATTTGCAGAAGCATTCACCGCTCCCCCGACAGGCCTCGACCCGCTGTTCCTCAGCGGGTTTCTCCATAGAGACCTACCTACGTTTTGGAACGAGCAACAACTAGCTTAAACTCTCTGACTAACTGACCGATTCCTTGACAATTCAAAAGACCTGCCCCTGTAGCCATGTAACAAACGATAAACGCAAACGCTGAGCAGGCTTTAATAGATCTTCAACTTTATTGGCTTGGTTTTAAGTTGAAGATCTAATAAAGATTGCATAGCGTTTTCGTTCTTTCCAGTCGCTAACCGCGCTAACGCTTAGAAATCTTTAATAGATTTTCAACTTAAGGCTCTGGGGTATTAAGTTGAAAATCTATTGGTACCTCCCGAACGGTTACGATTATCGTTTGCGACTTGGCTAGGGGGGCTGGGGCTGGTCTGTCTATTCCGAACTATGATGGGGTCGGCTTCCAGTCTAACCAGTTGCAGCTGAATACTAGCTTTTACATGGAGCGACTGCCCATCTAACCTCCACAACCCCATTACTGGGCAACACGTTGCCTCTTGGTTAGACTGGTTATCAGACTTCCCGGCTTCTGACTATCCGTAACGACTGACAACGATCTACTGACGAATGACAGCCGGGACCAACGGCTTTACGTGTAAATGGCTTGATTGCAATATATGCTTTGACTTGAACCAATTTTTGTACGATTGTATTGAGCTAAACGGTGCTGATGCACGCGTCATATTCGTGAACGGGTGCTGTCAGTTGGGATTGGTCATCTCTTAACTGCCATGGCTTACATCTTTATTATAATTTTGTTATTTTTTACATTCACCTTCATTGTTTTCACATATAGAAGCAACAAGAATATAGTAACCAAGATTTTGTAAAAACCAAATTGAATGAAAAGAGTGTCCATGGAGTTTCTTGCTCGTTCTTCTCCATAGAGACCTACGTCTTGGAACGAGCAACTAGCTTCAATATTAAACTGTAACTTCTTGACAATTCAAAAGTGCCTGTAAATGGTCTAATTGAAATAAATGCTTTGATTTTGACTTTGTCGCATACCACGTCGCATATTTTTGCGTTGCGATGGACTTTCGGCGGGCGTATCGCTTTTATATGTGTCGACCCTAAACAATAATCGCAATCACGGAGCTTTCTCGTGTGTCGCAACTGTACAGATATGGCGCACACTTGCGACCTATTGTTGTGCGCGCTGATATGGCGAGCTGTTGGATAGACCGGTATCAAGTCGGGTGGTTTGCGCGTATGTGCTAATAGTAAAACTAGCCTATTATTGCCCTACTGCAGAATAAAGGCCTCTTCTCATACAGAAGACACGATCACTACGCTTGCTCAAGGATTAACGGTTTTAGAATTAAGGAATCATTAGCCCACTACTCCTTAAGAGGACGAATTGGAAATTTTGGCATCAGTGATCTCTATTTTTGTCAGTAATTACGAAACGTATAAAAATGTGAGTTGGTGTTCTGAATAGTTCATGATGAAAGCCTTATTTTGTTAGTTTTCATTACATGATTAAGTAACTTTAGTAACAGAGAAAAAAATATCAAACATACCTCTTTTTAAATAGAGATTCACATCTTATGGGCAAACGGGACCGATTTTAGCCTCTCAACTTGCTCTGTAAACAAGTCTATTAATACTCTTTAAAATTGTAGAAGGATTTTCTCAAGTTATCATTTCCGACTAAATAAAATAACAAAAAGCTTACTTACCGGGGTGTGTGCGGGTTGCGGGGAGCGCGCGCCTGGTCTAGAATTATTGTTAAACAATTCGTCGCCTTAACGTGCCATATCATGACCGTGCCAATGTGCCATGAATGTATCACTCACTAGCAAACTGCGCGCGATTTCGTCCGCGCGGCTTATTTCACGCGCATTAAGTTACGTGCTTGGTTACTGCTCCGCTCTTATATGTGGTAGCGTGATGTTATAAAGCCTTAAACCTTCCTTGATAAACAGGCTATATAACTCAAAAAGATCTTTTTCAAAGCCGTTGGCGTTCAAACGAACAAACAAACTTTACCCTAATCTCTTTAAAGTTAGAGTGAACAGGTTTCTTCTGGGTGATATCACTCCATCGTAGACTTTTTCTATGTCACCTTTGACCAAGACTAGAGCCAAGAGCTTACCCATCTAGAATAAAAAAAAATAATGTTATTGCACCCGTCATCAGCATCATCATCATAACCCAAAGATATGCAATTACGCAATTCTCAACACTATCACCGTCACATTTAAGTTCACTATCAATTGATAAATAAAATCATCCCAAAGCATAATGCTCCTCTGCCTCGGCCGTCCGTATTAACCTCGAAATATTTCCCTAATAATAAACATTTAATTCCGAATATACTCCAAGTTCCAATAATTGTTATTAGTCAGTGTAATCAGTGAATTATTTAGAGCCGCGGTCGGTGACTAACTACTGAATTGAACAATGAGGGGGTGCGGGGGCGCGGACTTACTCCTAATATAAGTAACTACTGTGATTTATTTCGAGGGTCCCTATTAACGATGTCGGAAATAAAATTTAACCAATCTTCACTTTTTTACATAAATATAATCACAATAAAAAGATATATCTTACGTAACTGCCTCGTTAGCCTAGTGGTCCTATACACGACTGCTCCGCTAGAGGTCTTTGGTTCGAGTGCCAGGTCGAGCAAAAAGTGTTATTGGGTTTTTCGATGAAATTCTCAGCGGCAGCTCGGAGTTAGGATGTGTGCCCGGTTAATGGCATTAGGCTCGCCCACTATTACATGGGGCCTAAACATACCGGCGAGCTGTCGGTGTGCATTGGTACACCTCTGCCTAACCCTTCGGGGTATACAGGCGTGATGGTATTATATGTTGTGTTATAATTTGTCTTAGGCTTTGAATTTTTCAAGGTACTGATAAAACTATCCAAGACTCTTGAGCCCCAGAATTTGTATGTAACCTCATGAATGTTACAATACTTCCACTTTGAAATTCTGATTGATGTCTACCTTTCAAACTGTCAAATTGTAAATATAAATAAATATGTACACTGCATCACATACATTTTTAAAGTTAGACACAGGTTGAATTGCGAATCGCACGGTCAATTCCTGTTCAATCATGAATAAATAATATTATAATGTTTTATGGCGATTGTACTGACAGCGCAGACCATACAAAAGTAGTCTAGTCTTATGTTGGTCAATAAGTAATTAAAGGCAATGATATTTTGTTGATAGATTAATAGCACTAATATCACACAGACAGACAGACAGCTTCCCGTCTTATAACCTTTCATAATACTACTCTATCTCTTATAAGATTTCAAAATCAATATAATTTTGATATTATGTGATTTGAATATTAGGGTTTAGATTAAATGACTAACCACAAACCTAGGTATATTAGTTCCTTTAACCTATTTACAAAATTTAATCGAATACAAAATCTTATTAACCGAAATATGTCTGGAGTACTTTTATTTGAAGTATTAGCTTCTTTCTGCCCGCGACTAACTCCGCGTCAAATTGAACTATTACCCCAAAGGAACACCTTATCGAGATAAAAAGTATCCTATGTGTTATTTCACACTACAATCTATCTCAGTGCCAAATTTCATCCAGATCCTTTCAGCCGTATAAGCGTGAAAGAGTAGCAAACATTCATCCAATCCATCCTCCCAAACTTCTGCATTTATATTATTAGTTGGACGCTATCGGTGCTGTCCTCTTAAAATTGGGGAAAATCTTGCCAGTACATCATTGTAATTAAGAATGTCGTGTTTGACACCGCATACAACCAGAAAACTGTTGCCCTTTTCCATCACACATAACTAACCTCCCACCTCTCTCCCACAGTACGGCAGCGACGAATTCGGGCATGACTCCCCCAGCCGGTATGCGTCTCCGAAGGGCGCGGGCGCCGGCGCGCCCTACCAGGAGGCGTACTACGCGGGCGGCGAGTGGGGCGCGGCCTACTACCAGCCGCCGCCGGCCTACCAGCACGACCCCTATGCTACGTCGCCAGGTAAGATCGGAGAACTCTTCAATGTAACTAGGTAGAATATACTGTGATCAGAAGCCGCTGGAGACCTTCAAATTCTGTGTCTGGTATGCATTGGTGTGTTCCAGTTTCAAGGTTAGAAGACGGCTTTTAACTCGGCAGTATCTGGAGCTGGTTGACTGCCCCTTCGAGCTCGTGCTTGCAAGTGCACCTGCTAAGCTTCGAGGCCTGGCTTCAATTATCAGCTCGGGTAATGTTATTGGGGTTTCCTGTTAGGAATTTCTCAGTAGCAGTTCCCAGAGTTGGTTTGGTGTGACATCCAAATCCACGTGACTCGGATAGCATATAAAGCCGTTGGACCTGATTGCCATCCGATCGGGCTGTACCTAAGAGTTATGGCAGGGGGCCATCATCTGTGCGTGCGCACACGCTTGAGCACTATTGTATCTCATGCTTACTTGGCTAGTGTCCATTGACATTGGCAACAGAGGTCGAAATTCGTCAGAAGCCTAGTGCCACATTCAAAAGGACACATTCAGGTGGACCGTTGTTACCCATCCTACCAATACCCAGTTCAACCAAATCCAATTTACTTGTCACCGAAAGTTACAACATAAGCCAGCTTTTTCCACGATGCTCTCGTCATGTTCCAGGTATAGCGGGCGCTCCGGTGGGCGAGGCGGGGGGCGGCGGGGCGGAGCTCCCTCTGCCGCCGATGTCCTCGTTCAGGGCCGCGGCGCCGCACCACTCGCCCACAGACCCCATGCTCGTCGCCAAGCCGCCTTTACAACCTGTGAGTCTACTTTACTTCCTGGTGTATAAAATCTAGCAAATCAGTCTACTGCAAACAACCAAATATAGACCTTAATTCAACTTTCTTTAGGATTCAAAATACCAACTAACTGCCTCGTTGTCATTAGCCTAGTGGTCCTAAGCGCGACTGCTACGCTAGAGGTCTTGGGTTCGATTCCCAGGTCGAGCAGTGTTATTGGATTATTCTATGAAATTCTCAGTAGCAACTCAGGGTTAGGATTTGTGCCCGGTTGATAGCAATAGTCTCGCTCTCTATTACATAGGACCTAAACATAGCGGCGAACTGTGGGTGTGAATTGGTACTCCTCTGCCTAACCCCAGGGAATACAAGCGTGACGGTATGTATGTCAAAATAGCAAAGAGCCAAAATACAATTATTTTCACGCATAGGCAAGAAGTAAGCTTTCAAACTAAGTATTTAAATATTATGTAAGAAAAGAGTGCTTCCAATTGACAGCAACAGTATCAAGCTTTTGCACAACTTACGCATTTTTTAAATATTTTTATTGCAACAAGCTCGGCACACTATTCCTCCCAACACTGCAACTCCTGAAAGTCAGAATCATCAGTGGAGACCTAAAAAAGCGCCGAGGCAATGAAGCGCGACGAGTCCCAGAGACACGATTCAACTGTCTTGGATCCCGCAACGAAAATAATCAGATTTGCGCTTTGTAAACGTACACCACAGCCGCGCTACGGGTTTAAGCGAGATTTGCCGAACGAGCAAAATCAATTGAACCACTTTTTAATAAAGGTCACATTTTTCAAAATAAAAAAGAAACATTAATAATGTTGCCCTGTCTATTTATTAATAGGTCAAGCCATCACACGCGCAAACCTGCCCAAATAGATAAATTAACACAAATGGTTGTTGTCCAATTTAATTTTCCTCATAAGCAGGATAATAATAGGTCTATTTCAATGCAGATACGATTTTTTTACAAACTAAAACAGCACATCAAATCATTTTTTAAATTATTATTTTTCTCTCAAAATTAGGTTAATTGAATTAAAATTCATTTGGGTTGTCTGAGGTTTTGCGCATTTAACGTTACACATTAGGTAGTATATATTTTCTATCGTATCAATGGTTTACATAGAAGCAATTGATACTTTAAAAAAAGCACCCAAGTTTGACTGGTTCCTCAAACCCTCGGCCCAGATGTACGGCGGGTCCGCCAGCACGCCCACGGTAGGCGCGGCGGAGGCGGGCAGCCTGTCCTCGTACGGCTCGTCGCCCTCCACGCCGGTGCACTCGCCCCCGCCGCTGCACGCGCGCCTGTACCCGCCGCTCAAGCACTCGCCCGCGCACGCGCACTCGCACGCCGCGCATCACCACCACCATCATAATGGACAGGTAAGCCGAGGATTTGTAGCCAGTACAGTACGGCTGACGTATCTTGACGAGTCTGAAGTTAGCCGATTAGCTGCGCAGTAGACAATTTTGTTCCTAAAATATCGATTGCGCAGCCAAACGGCTAACTTCAGGATTTCCAAGATACATCGACCGTATTGTACAGTCCGCGAGGCGTAAGTTGAGCTTTGCAGTTGTGTGAGCGCCCATATAGATTGTGTAGGTGTGACGTCGGCCTAGAGAGCGACGCGTCTTTTCTTTCTATTTTTTATTATTCGAGATGGGTAAGCTCTTGACTTCAGTCTTGGTCAGAGGTGACATAGACAAAGTCTACGATGGAGTGAGCTTACCCAGAAGAAGCCTGTTCACTCTCACTTTGTAGGAAGGGATTTAGGGATTATTTTCTTGAGTGTAACCGGTATCAACCGGACCCAACTCTCCACTTTTGGTAATCACACACACAAATGCAAAGCTTACGCCTCGCGGACTGTGCTATGGTACCTAAGTCGAACAAAATTGGGAGAAGCAACGCGCCTATGAAAATTGCACTATTTAATTTTATTAGTCGACGTTCAGTAATGATAAAGCTTGCTTATGAATTCAAATTTTATATCAATACTCTTGATCTTTATTGCTTTTCCATTATGTATTCTTAGGTGGTAAATACAGTAAAACTCGATTACCCGAGCTAATTGGGACCGACACATGAAAAGTTCGGATAATCGAAATGTGGACTTTTTGGGACAAGATCAGACAAAAACGATCACCTAAAAACTGTACAGTCCATTAAAATTTGACTAACAAAAGTCAGCGTTCGGATAATTGAGGGTTCGGATAATCGAGGTTCTACTGCAGTATAATTGAGATCGATGAAATGCCGACGTGTACAACACACTATTTACCTAGCACCTCAACATTCCAGCAATCAAACTGGGTATCCTCGGGCGTGTCGTCGCCGCCGTCCGCGTCGACGCCGCACGCGCCGCTCGCGCCCGCCCCCGTGCTGCCCAACGGGCACCACCAGCCTATGGCGGTGTTCCAGCCCACCGGCATGGTGAGTGTACGTGTTTACTGCCTTATTACCCCACTGTTACAACTTACCCTAGTCATGGAAACATGTTGTGGGAATGTGGACTTTGTGGTGTGTGAATAAAGTGTGTTTTTGAATGAAGACTTGGTGATCAGAAAGTAGTCTTAGGTGTGTTTGTTAGTGATAGATAATTCTCAATGTAGTATAAATATTAGCTGATAAATAAACAGAGAATTTTGTATAGTTCCATATAGAATGTTGAAACAATGTTTTGCAACAATCGTGCAACATTGTTATCAACAATTTTTGATGTTGCGTTAAAGTGTTATGTTGTTTTGTTTACCGTGAACACGGAACATTAGTATGTTGCCAGAAACATTGTTTCACGCAACACAAAAACATGTTGTTGAAACAATGTTGCACACACTTTAGTAGCCGATTTTGTTGGTTGTAGGTTGGTTGTAGCCGATTGTAGGTAGATACTAGAGTATTTAATGAAAACATAGATAAGTTACCATCACTTTTTAAATCAGCTGTTTCATACATAAGTGCAACATTTACAACATATACAACTAGAAAACAAGAAATATTAAGCCTTATGGCTATCGTACCCAAAGTTCATATTCCCACAACAACAATAACCTGACCATGTAAATACTAGAACTAATGTGATACATTTGCTTGTCACCATCTCTAGCCGGCATTTTACACTAGCCCCCCCTCGAAAACTATGGAGTTGAAGGAAGTACGAGCAGTATTATCATATATTTGTAATTAAAGCTGAGACATTGCAATGTGCACCCTAAGCGTCTGTGCAAAGAGACTAGTTTTAATTGATAAAACATCCTATACTTGACAAGCTTTGTGTGCGACTATACTCCGTTCAATATAACATCTGAAAAATAACAACGTTAATATAATAATAACGTTATTAAAGTTAGCGTTAATAATTATAAGCTCCGTTTTGTCACGAAAAAAATAAAAATAAATAAAGAAATGTTGACTATTAGCTATTTTTGCCCAAAATGGCGTAATTTCTACAGTCTAATAGGCTAATGTAATAAAGTTGTTTATTTGTGTGTTTGTTAAAACGCGATAATCTCTGAAACTAACGGCAGGATTGGAAAAGTATTTTTGTATATGATAGCCACATTCATGAGGAATAGTAAAGGCTATATAACATCACGCTACAACACACAGGAGCGAAGCAGTAACCAAAGACGTAACTTACCGCGGGTGAAAAAAACCACGCGAATGAAGTCGAAAGCAGAAGCTAGTATAACATAATAACTACTGTTATTTAGCGGTTACTTTTCTAATGCTATAAAGAAATAGAGAGTCTTTATAACTTGTTTAAAAACATGTTTTGTACCTCAGTGCAAACGTTATTCGCTTGTCAAGGAAATTTCTAACTACGATTATACGCTTTTAGGGTATACATTGCAGTGCCTGCATGCTTACAAAGCAAATGTTGAAAATTAGTCATTTTTAACTTACTACTGGTTTTTGAAAACTTGTTCACTGTCAAATGTCATGTCTACTGACTGTCATTAGTTGTTGAACTGTCAAATAAATACAAAAATTTGACAGATAATATATTGATTAAAGATTTGACCAAGCTTTCAAAAACTGTAAGACTTTTATGAAATTATTTTCCGAGCATGTTGGTCGCCCCCCTTTTTCGCATGAATGTAACTAATTTTTACGATTTTCTCAATAATTTTGATATATGAATTGTTTTTATTTTCCGTTTTTCTTTCAAAGAATAATCGATGCTTTGGATTTTCTTTCCTGTTTTTTTTTTCTGAATTAATATTTTTCGGAAATGTGTTATGAACTTTATGGTAGTGTTGTCACATTTGAAACTTCTTTATGCAAAATCATGGAACCTGAAAAAAAATTCAGGCTGATTTTGAAATAAAAATAAGCACAAAGAAATATTTATATACATACCATCACGCCTGTATTCCCCGAAGGGTTAGGCAAAGATGTACGAATGTACCACCTACAGTTCGCCTGTATGCTATAAGTCCCATGTAATAAGGGGCGAGCATATTACTAAAATTGTTTTTAAAATATTGCCAACACCAACATAAGTTCATAACATATTTTCTGTGTACATTTTTTGTGTTTTATGTTGTGTTTACTAGTCAGCGAGAAGTGAGGACTCGCCATAGACCTTTCTTTATGTTTTAGTAATATTGATGTGTAGTTTCCGTAGTATACAGGGTGACTTCCAATTCACTGCACCATTTAAGAGGTTGAAAGTACTTGTGGGTATGAACAACACTAATTACGGGATCAAGCCTAAAATATGAAAAGAAAAATGTTTGTACAGAAATTGCAGTTGTTTTTACATATTTTAGACTGGTTTCCATACTAAGACCCACTCTCACAACAAATCACTAAATACATTTAGTGGCCAAACGTATTTAGAACATCATTGCATCCCTGTCACATTGTTAGTAGGTGACAGAGACAGAATGATAATTTAAACACATTTAGCGCTAAATATGTTCAGTTATTTTGGTGGAAGTGGGCCTAAAAGTTGTTCGTATTCATAAGTATTTGTACCCCCAGAAAGGGGTAGTGAATTTAAATTCATCCTGAATTAAAAAAAATATTATTGCATTGGTAGATTTTTGTCGATTGGCTGTTGAATGAATAGTTTTTGTTTTGAACTCTTAGAGAAATAGATTGAAACCGGTTTGTAGAAATAATCATTCCGTGAGAAATCATTCTTTTTTTTAATTTACTAAACTCGCTATTAGTGTTGTATGATAACATTTTTATCTACCCGCGCCTTCTTGTCTCACATATCGCGTCGTACATAACATCTTACTTATCTTTCCGTCCCACAAATCGCATCTTTCCACCCCTATAACCGCGTCTTTCAACCCCATAATCGCGTCTTTCTGCGCCGTACTTTAAAAAACGTATTTCCGCCCATAACCACATCTTTCAACCCTAAAACTGCGTCCTTCGACCTTAATCGCGTCTTTCAACCCCCATAATCACATCTTTGAACCCCATAACCGCGTCTTTGAATCCCCCACCGCAAGTCTATGCGTGTCCCCGCTGCTCGCTGTAACGTACGCTTGGTTAGGGCGCGCCGGCCGAGCAGCGCCAGCTCGACGAGGCAATGGTCTTCCTGCGAGATCACTCCGACTGTGTAAGTATCATTGTTCTGTATGACAGGTTTCATATGCTGTAGGTAATTGAATGGGAGGATCTGGGAGGATATAGAATAGAATAGAATAACTTTATTCCCAATTAACAATTTATACAAAAACGATAGGTTAGTACTTTGACAATATTGTTATTTTTTATGGGACAAGCCCGCCACACTGTTCACAAACCACTGCAACTTCTGTAAGCCAGAATCAACAGTGGCGACCACAAGAAAAGCGCCGAGACAATGAAGCTCGACGAGTCCCGGAGAAACGATTCAACTGTCTTGGATCCCGCAACGAAATTAATCAGAAAAGATTAGCGGAGGAGTAAGAAAAAACATAATTTCCACTTCCCTCCAAACAAGCAGGAGACAGAACAGAATTAGGCCAATAGGCACAAAGGGATGTTTACAACTGGGAGAAGCCCAGATTGCCAAGCACCACGGATTGCAATTATCATTAACTTAATGGGTCCTAATGTGAACTAGACAATAACTTTGTCAATATTGTTTGTTAACATTGCATATATAGATTTTAACTTCATGCAAGAAAAACTACAAAGGCGGACTTAATGCCTTAGGTATTCTCTACCAGTCAACCAAAGGTGGTCTTTCTTTATCGTGTGGGCAGTAAGGTCTTACGACCCCACACACCCTAGTGTCAGAGTTTCTAAACTGCCTCAAGGGCCTCTGACATGTGCATCTGAAAAGTACACATGAATTAGAAAAAGTCACATTGGTACTTGCCCGTGCTCTATTGTGAACCCACAACCTCGTGTATAAAAGGCAGGCGGCTTAACCACTGGGCCATCACGATATGTAGGTAATGAGATGGGGGGATGAAAGACTTGGTTAAATAAAAACGTAGATAGCCTGCTAAAATCATAACCCTCCTTTTGGTTTTAGTTGGTTACCGTTTATCTACAGCATATAAAACCTAGTTATTCTTGTACATCGAAATATTTAGTGTTAATGTCTGAAGATAGAAAGAAACCAATTTGATATCACATAAGAAAAAGATTTAAATATTTTCGAGTCGTCACAAGATGTACTATAAACATCAATCTCAGAGTAGCGAGTCAATGGAGGCAGGCTGCAATACGCGCGAACCTAACTCAGTTCCAGGCTGTATAAATTCCATGCAAACGTGAACCTTAACTATAATGTAGAAGCTTGAATTTTGTTTGGCACATAAGACACGGCTCGATTAGTGAAATCGTACATTGGAGACCCTCATGGTCTCCTGTTCTCCTGGTCTCGTTCTCATGTCTTACGCTCTTAAATCAAAATCGTACCTCTTCCAGACATTAACACTATGTATAACATTGTAAATAATGTATGTATGTATGGTATATAGATGTTACGTGGCATGGGTTTATGCTGTATGTTCCTTTATTTGCGTTTGTATGTGATCCTTTGGTTTTTATCAATGTCTACAATTGCGATGGTAAATATTGGATAATAGACAAGATACCAAGACTCAACTTCTCTAAAAAAAAACTGTTAGCCCTGAAAACCCGATGAAATTGATATTGAAATTAATAAATAATATATAAGTATAATAAATAATCAATTGACTAACCAATTGAGTAGGCCGATAAGTGACGTCATAGTTTAGTATTGTTATACAAATGGGGAATCGCGTTTTGACAGCTCAAGAAAAAGTACGCCCGTTGATGGGCTAATCAATTGACGTACTTTTTATGAGCTGTCAAAACGCGATTCCCTGTATCTATGACGTCACTTTTTTGCCAACTCAATTAATTAACTATGTATTGATTTTGAAGCAATAAAAAATGGAATCTTCATTGGGTTTTGCAGGGTTAATATAAAATTTTTGAAGAGTTTTTGTGTCTTGGTGTCTATTGCCCAATTGCATATTCTAAATTGTAATGGCTGACGAGGCAGATATTTTCTGCCTTATTAAATAATATTATGAAATAAATCCTTTTTAAAATTTTCTCTCTGGAGATTTTTGCTTGTTTTTCTCCATAGGAACCTATGTTTTGAAACGAGCAACTAGCTTTAACTTTTTGACTAACTGACCGACTCTTTGACAATCCAAAGTGCCTGGAAATAGTCTATCTGAAATAAATGCTTTGACACTGTCTAACCCCAATCCATTATAATTTTTTCTATACTTGTTGGTCTACAATCAGTCCTAGTCAAGATTTTCTTGTTTGTGCACTCCTAGTCAAGATTCTCGTGACCATGTCCCCCCCTACCTCGTATACCTGAGGGTAAGCAGAGCTGTTGTGATGGTAACACGTGTGTTGTGATGCAGGGCGCACGCATGGAGGAGCGCCTGGACGACGCGATCAACGTGCTGCGCAACCACGCGGAGGCGCCCGACCTGTACCCGCAGGAGCTGCACCATCCGCATCACGCGCACCAGGCGCCGCCAGGTACGGACACCCTCATCACATCAGCCGCAGGACGTCCACTGCTGGACATAGGCCTCCCCCATAGATTTCCAAAAGGACCGGTTGGAAGCGGCCTGCATCCAGCGTCTTCCTGCGGTCTATCACATGGCGGGATACGAGCGTTTTCGTTACACGGCGGTGATAACGTGCGCTGCGCCAGGCCGCGTTGTCACTGGCGGATACCGTGGACACGGTCTGTGGACGGTGAGCAATGGGTAGCTCACCGTCCGTACGTTATTAACTAACGACAGACCGTCGACGTCGACGACTCGACGACTGTCGACGGCGCGTTAATGTTCCGCGCACAGAGGTGTCAGCCAATGGAAGGGGCCACTAAGGCCAAACGCCTGCCGGGGCTGCGGGTTGTTCGAAAGAAATACCGCGCCCCCGGAACGCAAAGGGCACATGAAGGAACATAGACGGTTTTTAGTCAGTAAAAGTCTGACACTAAGGACGGGGGGGGGTCATTTGATGATTTTACCATCTCTAAAAAAAAATAAGGCCGCGTTGTGGCGTGCCACGCGCCGTGTAAATAGCTACGACGGGCGCGGATCGGCTCGCCTGAAACGATCCATCGCGTGTCGGTCTTTTGACACAGATCAAAGGCGCGGCTTGTGTTAATACGTGCCGTGTAAACAAGTAGGCTCGCGTCCGGATTAAGCCGAGCCGCACACACACGGACGGCGCGGCTCGCGTTATCACAGGCCGTGTAACCGCACCATTAATCAGGTCGTCCGTCCATCTTGTGGGTGGACGTACTATGCTGCGCTTGCTAGGAATTTCTCAGTAGCAGCCCGTAGTTGATCTTTTAACACTATTTGACACCTTCGAAACTTGCATGTGTCAATTATTAAATAAACATTTTAAATCTTTGTTTGAGAAATTAAGCGTTACTGCCTACCCCCATGGTGATAAGGCGTGAGTGCGTGTATTACAGCTATATATCATAATGGTTATTGTGTTACAGTCCCGCGACTGGGCGGCGCGCTAGCAGCGCTGCACGCGGAGCCCCCGGTCAAGATGGAGCGACACGTGCTGCCCAACACCAGTCAGTCACATACTATATTATTTTATTTATGAGATATGGAGGACTTACAGCTAAACAAAACATAATAAAAAATAGTAGGTGCAACAGACAACCATTTACAAGTCTTCACTTATAAAAAACAGACTGGCTGAGATGGAGTTTATTATTTCGACAAAACAATTCTGTTTTAAATTACATATTGGCTAAATATTGTCCGGTGGACCATCTAAGTCATGGGTTCGATAACCAACACCGTATTAGGATTTCGCACCAGGTATGTCTTCAAAAGCAGCTCCCGACATCGGATTTGTTTTTATTTCCAATTTAAAAATATGTTACTAGTACCAATTTTATAATATACTACTAGTTTTTGTCGACTACTGGTCCGATACTAAAAGATTTTTCGGTAATAGAAAGCTACAATATTTCTTAAACTCAGTGCTACATTTTATTTAAAAAAGATGGATCATCATCATCTGCCTAGCCTTTTCCCAACTATGTTGGGGTCGGCTTCCAGTCAAACCGGATGCAGCTGAATATCAGTATTTTACATGGAGCGACTGCCTATCAGACCTCCACAACCCAGTAATGGGTAATACTCTTGGTAAGACTGTAAAAAAAAATGGATCCGAAAGAAAATTTAAGCCGCTGGTAAAAGCTATAGCCAGCTATAAAGAGTGTCTTCTGCCTACCCATTCGAAGAATACAAGCGTTATATCATGCTATATGATTTGTATACCAATATTCCTGTTCACCCCCTTCCAGAGAAGCGCAAAGAGCCCCCGGACTCGGGCGTGGAGTCCAAGCCCTCGTCGTCAGGCTCCGCCGACGCGCTCGCCAACAAGCCGCCCAACTCCAAGCGCTCCAGGCGATAGTGAGTCTTATTGATTATACTATCTTACTTATGTGCGCATTCATTATCATTTCGCTGTAAGGATGAAAGTTGCGTGACTGTAGTGAACTTTACAAAATAGTGAGCCTTATTGACACTACAAGCGCTCCAGGCGATAGTGAGTCTTATTGCTAATACTATTTAAGTTATGTTTGCATTGATTATGATCGTGCTGTAAGGATGAAAGTTGAGTGACTAGCTGCGTAGTGGTTAAGCGATTGGCTGCTGCGCTGCGTGTCGCGGGTTCGATTCCCGCACCTAATAAATATTTATATGCCATACAAATATTTATTATGTGGTTCCGAGTGTGGCTGTTTGTGTATGTGAATTTACATATATGTTTGTAAGCGCACTCACAATACAGGAGAAATCCCTAGTACAAAGTTAAAAAAAAAAGAAAATAAATTATAAATTTACCTTTTATGTAAATGCATCAGAATGATGGCAAATGCGTAATTTGTTAGTGTATTACATTAATTTAAGATTGTTCTAACATTTGAGATGTACTCGCATCACTTATTTTAGACTAATCTACAATTAATCTAGTTTTTACACTTGTCAAATACACGATGACTGCAGATGAATGGTCAAAAATAAATTAATAAAAAAATATTTGTATTGATAAAATGAACGGTAATTTTATCAAGTTACAAAAGCAGCATTATTTGAATAAATAATAATGAATAAATGCATGATTCATTTTCAAAAAATATTTTAGTACTTATACAGGGTGACTTTAATGACACTGTACATCTTTCAGGGTCTAACAGTACTCATGAATATGAGCAATTTTTGTTATAAGACCGAAAGAAAAATCAGTTGTGCCCTACATTTTGATCGTGTTATAAGTAATGGCTTTTTGTTTACATTACATAGTTGGTTCGTTAGTAGAAGTTGCTCGTATTCTTAAGTACTTTTACCCCTTGCAAGATACGCAGTAAATTAAAAATCAACCTGTATACATAATCTTTTTTTTATTATACCTAAAAAGAAATGCTCGCCTGTCTGCAACATGTATTTGGCAAGTACCTTTAAAACATGTAAATCGGATTAACGGCCAGACCATTAACCCATTCACTGCGGGCGACGCGCATGCGCGTCATAAACGCACATGTGCGTCGCCCCGCATTGAATGGATCAATCCGATTCCTACTCCCGCGTAGTAGTAAAAGTCTAATAAGTGATCCGCGTACGTGTCAAAGCTCGAGCAACCCCGCCATGCCCAGCTGCTCGTCCGCCGACGAGGACGACCTGGACCCCGACACCAAGGCGGCGCGCGAGAGGGAGCGGCGCCAGGCCAACAATGTTAGAGAGAGGTGCGGCACTGCCAGGGGGAGGGCTGCCACTCTGTGCAGGAGGACTTGGGACACTTAGCCACATTAATCCATTCAGTGCGGGCAACGCGTATGCGCTTCAGAAAAAACGCGCATGCGCGTTGCCCGCGCTCAATGGATTAAACAATAATTCCAAGACACAACTTCTCTAAAAAAAGACGGTTTATTTTAGTCCTCAAAAACCCGATTTTTCAATTGTAAGATTAGATTTTTAGTTGCTTTGAAACTAATAAATAGTTAGTGAATTGAGTAGTCATAAGTGACGTCATTGTTATAGTTTTTGTATGACAATTCTAAACTATGACGTCACTTTTTCACCATCTCAATCAGCAATTTATTTTCTCTTTTAGTTATAGTTATTGAAAAATGAATCGAGTTCTCAAGGCTAAAATAAAGTTTTTTTGTGAAGTTGTGCCTTGAAATAATTATTGTAATGGTGTCTAATAAATTTACCCAATTGAGGGGAAGTTTGTGTTATGATAAAAAGGTGGGGATTCCATCAGTCTTTATAGTGCTCCTGTACAGATTGACAGCACATCTCGTTTTGATTAAGATTTTTTCTGTTACCAGTTCCAAATTAAGACTATTTAAAAAATTAATTGTGAAGATGATTTTGAATGATGAAAATACTGGTATTTTTCCTTTTTTGTTTTTGTTTTTTGGAACTGGTATCTACTTTCTGGTTGAAACACAAAACTGCGATGTAACGTCATATCGACGCTAATGTGCGTTTACGCAGCTGCTTCGCAATTCTGTGTTCTAACCCAAAGACAGGCAGATAGTGGCACTCGCATTACATAATAATACTCTTAAATGCCATTGTATTTGTCTATTATTATTATCATCATCTATATCTATATATTCAGTTTCATGTTTTAAGCTAACCGTGTTAAACACCTTCCTTTATGATTAGGGCTGTCAATAGTTACAATCTAATTGCCAACACCGGGCAATAATGTTAAAAAGCCCGGATATTTATGGGAATTTAGAATTTTTTCCTTTAAAAAAAATATTATGATTTATGAATTTATGATTCTTTATAATAAAAATTAACGTCGTTTTTACACTTTTTGAAAATCCCTTACGGACGACCGGAACGGGCGCTCGTTGAACTAGTATAAATCCTAGACTAGAGACTAGCTTTACCCATGTCGAATAAAAAAGAATCTGAGGTATCTCGGACGGGTGGCAGCCCTACTACTCATGATTCCCTCAGGTGTTCATTACTTTGTACCACCTTTACTACAGCACTGTTCATTTGGTAACTTTACCAACTTCTCTACAACGTTTACCATGGTTACTTTGTCGAAAATATCTGGAGGTTAGAAGACCTAGTACGAATGTCACGCGAAAAGCATATACCACATGTATGTTAAACTTAGGTTGTAATCATAATACGAGTACTGAATTTTTACTTTTATGCGCCTCTACTGTCGGGCAGACTGCTCAAGTTCGAAATTAATTGTCTTTTCAAAATTTGACAGCTAACCGCATAAATATTGTTCGTTTACAAAATTGCTTATCTTAATATTAGGCAATAGTAAAGACAAAGTCGCAGTAGTTTACGATTTTATTTTCAACTGCTTTTTAAAAAGCCTTATTGCCTTGACTTAAGTTTAATTTTCGATTGATTCCACTGTTCGACGAAGAGGTGACTATAATTTACGTAGTTACAATATTTTCGTATGGTCAGAATTCTCCAGGTATTTCCTTTGAAACACACCTAATACACACCTCACTTTATATACAGGGTGTATAAAGTTACGTCACACTACACATAAGTGTCTTTTCACACCCTGTATATGTCATATTCTCTGTACATAATATACTAACATTGTTATAATTTCAGACGCACACCATTCTAACCGGGTCACAGTGTGTACAATGTCCTCTATTTTATACCTTATACTGTTTGATATAAAGCTCATTTCTGTGTGGCACTCCTAGGTAGGCGGAAGGTGAGTTGTAGGTGATTGGAATAAAATGTTATTTTTTGCAGATTTATAATTAATTACGTAAAAAATATTTCCTTAGAAAACTATTGGTTGTGTTTTTTCCAGGAAAAATATCATTAAAATTAAGTGATATTTTTTACATTATTTAGCTAACTACATCAGAATCAGAAACTAAAAATAACTCATTACCTTTTTTTTACCGTAGTCGGGTAAAGAATTAAATCAAGTCTTATTTCGCATAATTTGGAAAACTCAGTTGATTGTGAAGTTATTGTAAACTCAATGAAACTGATGTAAATTTGTAAGTGGTCTAAATTATAAGGAAGTTCATTAGTACCGTCATGAGCAGAGGGATATTCAGATGTTCACGTAAAGCTCAAAAGTGTGGATACGACTTCAAGAATAATTGATTTTCCTTGTCCCGGAATTGTCGAAATTTATAGACTCTTGTGATCCATCCGCATTCCAAAATAGTCTTATTAAAACTGTAAAAAAACAAATGTAAAAATATACCGTACAAAGGCGGACTTCTAGGGTTTTCATCATCACTCAAATCATGTAGGAACAATAACAAATCATTGAAATCATCCGCTTATTAATATCGGCTGTAGGGACTCCGCTTGGACACTTGACTGAGGCACTCGAGCTTTTGTTGCGTGGGCGCACCTTGACATAACTCGTGCTTTTTGGCCGAGGAAAAATATTTGTTTTATAACACAGTTCGAAAAAATTTACCATTTATGCACAATCTCATAAGTGATATTGACATTTTCCATTTTGTGTGATTTTTGTGTGTTTTACTCACGTAGTCAAAATGTTTAGAATTGTGGGATATCAACAAAAATGGTTTTATATCGTACAAGACATATGCAATACATTCATCAAACCTTGTTGTAAACAATGTTTTGCAACATTGCTCTGAACACAAAAACATGTTGCTGAAACAATATTGTGTAACTTTGTTTCCGAATGCACACCTAGGAGGCTTTAAATCCTAAGTTCAACTCATTATTTTTGAACAATTTACAGCCATTTTGCTTAATGCTATCAATTTCTTTGCAAAACCAGTAAATAGTCACATAATACCTACACAGTAAAAACATTTACTCACAATTTGTTAACAAAAATTCAGTACGTAATTCTAGACCTGAGGAAATGTCCTGACTGTTCCATACCTACCTATGTAGGCTGCACATTTTTGTATAAAACAGTAGATTTTTTTTGCCACATAACTATAGGGAGTTAAGAATCGTGTACTAAACCATGGCAAAAGTGCACACCCTGTATAACCAACGTACAGTCACCTAACTTAAACTCACGCCACAAAAGCTCAAGTGCATCAGTCACACACAATAGATATAACCACGCTAGCTGTAAGTAAACAGGGGGTCGGCAGAGCTCTCTCGCGCGCCGCCTTCGTCGAGGGGAACTGTGGCAGGTTATGTGTTTTTTATTATTAGTTTATAATTAGATTTGAGGGCTGTTTGCTACGGAAAAAAAGATGGTTGGATATGTTGGAAATTGAGTTTTTGATTATGTGTCTTATGGCTTTGGTATTAAAGTCCTTTTTAGATTACTCTCGTTTCTTGTTGCCATGTAAAAAAATATCTACTGTTTTATTAGTTTATACAAGGCACAGTACAAGACAAAAAAATATATATATTTGCGGCCGGTGATTTGTGTCCGGTAATGGCAATAGGCTTGCCCTCTATTACATGGGACCTAAACATACCGGCGAACTGTGGGTGTACATTGGTACACCTCTGCCTGTCCATCTTGGTTTTCTCTCATTCCCAACATGTCCAACCACCATATCTACACACACAAGCTCACAATCTAACCCGTGTATCTGGGCGCTAGTTGCTCCTCCGCGGACGAAGGGGACGACGAGGCGGACCCGCAGGCGAAGGCGATGCGCGAGAAGGAGAGGCGGCAGGCCAACAACGCGAGGGAGAGGTAAGAGTGGGGAGGAGATGGAGGGAGATTGGTAGAGAGAGGAGAGGGAGTGAATGGTGGGTTGTATGTGTGATATTACGGGTAAAAATTATGTAAATAGACTAGATTTATTTATTTACTTTAATTACAACGGTAACAATGTCACCAATTACAATAATTAAAGGTAGAAACACTTAAAAATGTAAAAAAGAGATTAGTTCTAACAAAACCAGCTAACCCACAATCTCTCTTCGATATGCTGAATTGTTATATTACTATCCAGCAATAACAGTTCAATGTATATCATTTACTTAAGCTTGGAATTGATTTGATATTATTCAGCGTTCAATATTGAAAATAGGAGAAATTTTTCCAAGTTTTGGCAGAACAGAATTTGTTAATATAAATTGTATTAAAAATAGAAAAGACTAGCTTCTACCCGCGACTTAGTCTGCTTGAAAGTCTAGTTTACCATAAAACATAGCACTCAAATAGAGAGCTTTTATCAGTGTTATTTTTTGCAGTTTGACTATTACTTCCGTAGGCTAATTATTTATTCTGTATAATATTCTACTTTGATAATCGCTCCATATAAAACACTGGTATTTAGCTCCGGTTAGACTGGAAGCCGACCCCAACATAGTTGGGAAAAGGCTAAGCAGATTCTATTCTATTTTAATTTAACTTACTCTCTGTATAATTATTTGTGTTGTAAATAAACTAATTTTATTTCAGGAATTGTACACACTGTGACCCAAGAATATGTTTCATGCTTTTTAATTATAACGCCATATATATTTCCCATTAACTACCACAATACTATGCAACGTTATTCTTTGTTAACTGGTAACCCTGAAAAGGGGATAATTGCACTCATAATTAAGAAAAACTTTAACTATGAGACCAAGTCTGAAATTGCCAAAAAAAAACAAGTCAGCTTCTCCATACATTTTGTCGAGTTATATGAAATAAAATATATGGAGCTGCCGATTTGTTTTTCTCGTGAATAACAGAGAATAAGGTTGTATAGAGATTGTCTTTTTACAATACTGTCTAGAAAAGAAAGCCTCAGTCAGTCAGCGCAAATAGAGAAGTAATTTATATTCGAACTGTTTTCATTAATGAATTAATTGAAAATGAACTCAAAAACAACAACAGTATAGTTGAAAATTGCATAATCACGTGCAAGATAATAACTACCGCGCGAAATCTTGCAATCAATTTTCAACTCTATTCGCGAAGCGTTAAAATCCATGATTCTACTCTCTTTTCGCTGACTGTTACTAATTTAGTTAAAAAAAAAATGCTGTGTACCTACAGCATTTTTTTTTTTAACCCTAATTTAATCCAACCCTCTAAACTCCCAACAGGATAAGAATACGAGATATAAACGAAGCGCTGAAAGAACTTGGCCGGATGTGCATGACTCACCTGAAGAGTGACAAGCCACAGACCAAGCTTGGCATCCTCAACATGGCCGTCGAGGTCATAATGACGCTAGAGCAGCAAGTCAGAGGTCAGTGTAGAGGTCACTTTATTTATATCATCTACTAACTGCATTTTTCTTTTGTAAACGTTTTTGGATGGCATACCAGCCGATAGCCCACCTGATGTTAAGTGGTCACCGCTGCCTATACACATCTGCAGTACCAGAGGCCTTGCAAATGCGTTGCTATCCCAGAGACTAAGTTGTGTGTTATTTAAAATAAAATATTGTTGTTCGGTCTCGGAACTGTGGGTGATGTCGTACTTTATAGTTCCGAGACAGCAACACGCCGGCTGACGCTGAAAACCAGCGCTGTGGTTCCGTGTCTCGTGCACGGGCCACGGCTTTATGCTGAGCGTCAGCCTTTTCGCGCGGTAGTGGCGCATATACATTATTGTTTTTGTTTGTTATTTTTTTTTTTTTTAATTTTTTTTTTGTGTTGTGCGTCGCTTTCGCGAGAATAAACGGTTTTTCTTTCTTTCTTTCTTTCTTTGTTATGTAAATAAAAATAAAATAAATAAATGTGCCTGTTATTACACCGGCACTCATACCCTTCAAACCGGTACACAGCAACGCTTTGCAGCAGAAATAGGTATGGTGGTACTTGGTAGTACTTACTTCTATCGTAACTGTGGGAAGGAAACACCGGGGTGATTTTGAGTCAGTAAGAGCATGACAGACCCCTCGGCCACCACAGGACGGTGGATATTCATCAGGATTTTTCACACTGCCAAAAAAGAGGATTATCCGTGTGGTATACCTATATACGGCCGATCTCAATACTCTACCAAGAGTTAAACTCGGTTAGCTACCAGAGTTTTACTATTACTTCTGATCTATCAATAACTGCCGTCTCAATAACAAAATTTCCGTAACGATATCTACAGTTAAAGACAGATAGGTCCTTTCCCTCACAAAAAATGCGTTACGTTTTGTTTCTCGTGAAAAATATTATTTTTGCTTATACAATATTAGCTTCAGTAAAATTAAACTTTTAAAAAACCTGCTTTTATAATTTATACGAAAACGGTGGACTTTTATAATAAAATAATGATGAAATGGTTTCTAACATGATGCACCATAGTTCCTGAAATAAAATGTTTAATTAGTTGTTGTCATAAATTAATAAAAATAAGTAGCTAATAGCTACACTAACTAGTCCATTACTTTTGATGGTTCTACTTTTTTTTTTTTTTTTTTTTTTTTTTTTACTTGATAACTTTAGGTTTAATACTAGAAATAATTTACTCACCGGGAGGATTTCACTCTCAAATTAGGTATAATTTTTACTAATAACTCATTTACACTACTTTTATTTAATCTAAATCTAAATGTAAATTCAGAGTCAGAAAATTCACTTTCATAGTTAATGCGACTGTAGGTACACTCTGCATTCACCAGATACTGTAGCTGTCGCTGAATCAAATACACCGGCTTCATACATCTCATTATCACTTTCATCACTGAACAAATCCATTTTATTATGAAATAAGTTGTAATTATTATGTAAACCAGCAGTAAATCGCCCGATTTCGGGAGATAGCAAATTTTTAACTGACAGTAACGAAAACCAACTAAAGTTAACAGTCAAAATGTTATTGAGACGCTCTACATTTTTTTTCTATGGATCTACTTAACTATGGTAAGCAGTAAGCCCTCTCAAACGTAGATCAAAGTAAAGGTAGATATTCCTATCTATCTTTAGTTTATTGAAACGCACAAATGCGGTTGTAGCTACTAAAGATTGGTAATGTAACAGATGGTTAAAGGTAAGTACGTTATTGAGATCGGCCGTTAATGTAGTGTTTGTTTGCTTTCAGAACGCAACCTAAACCCCAAGGCGGCGTGCCTGAAGCGCCGCGAGGAGGAGAAGGCGGAGGAGGCGCCCAAGCTGCTGCCCGCGCCGCTGCAGCACTACCAGCCCATGCCGGTCAGTACCGTCTACTCACTTTGTTCTTTTTAAGGCTCTATACCCAGACGGTCCAGGCAGACGCTTGAAAGTTTCACAGAATATTGGTATAATTATGATTTCTATAAGAATATGGACGGTGACGGAAAAAAATAATAAAAGTTGCTGTGTGTTTGAGATTATGTGTGTGTCCACGATCCAGGAGAAATTCCTGGTGTTATGTAGTTATGAATAATAGCAACTGGCTACCCTATTCAAAGTCAAAGCCTTTATTACAAATCGACACACACAACTGTCCGAGATTGGCTTTTGCGGTGCGTGTTGCGGGTTCTAAGCCCGCACGAAATAAAAATTTGCATACACAAACAACCAGACTAGGAACAACTATCTGGAATATTTTTTTCCAATCTGATTAACAAAACAGACTTAGTGTGAACTTAAAAATTTTGGAGAATTTTGAAATAGGATGTAGTTATGAAAAGAGTATCCTTAGATGATTCGGTCATGTTGAGAGGATAAATGAAAGGCATCTAATAAACAACCAAACAGGACCTACCCTGACCTTATTGGTGAGGTTCTTCAGAAGGGTCGAGGGTGCAGTACTCGTAACCGGCGTGCTTGTATGACCAGATGTATGAACATGAACGAGGCGAAAGGAGTATGTAAGGATCGTAGCAGGTGGCGTTCTGTGGTTTCTGCCTACCCAAAAGGCGAGAGTTTATGTATGTATGTTTTATATTATTATGTTATATCAATAAATTAAACGCATAATTTCCACAGGGCATGGGCCAGTTACCCGGTCAACCGCCCACAGGGCCGCCGCAGCAATAGCGACGCGCCGCGCCCTAGCTACGCACTGCGACATCACAAGCGACGCCACAGTCGCCCGCTCGCGCCACACTCGCGCAACTGTTGCGCCACACTCGCGCCACACTCGCCGGCGACTGCGACACATGTGTACAAGGATATTAGTTTTTGTTAACGGGGCGTGTGTATGTGTTTGTTTAGGAAATTATATATTGAAATATATGAGTAAAAAAACATATATTTTTGGAAATCAGGAAATTTTTGTCTTGATTCAAAGAATAGGAAATAATGTTAGGCAGAAATATGGAGTTATATTTTAATTTATTATGGTTTTTGTTTTATTGAAGTTAAAAATTTAATATTTATGAAAATTGCTGATTTTTCTGCCTTTTTCAGAAAAATATACAGGTTGTTATTTTAGCGGCCTTTTGGTCAAGTTACGTAATAACAATGATTTTTATTAATTACTGTAAAAAAGATCTGAATCTTGCATGAAATCGAATTATGCATGACAATCGACTTATTTAATTATTTATAGTAACTTTAAAAATAACATTCTGTATATTTTTAACAACATTAACATTTACTTTTTCCCCAAAAGAAATATTATTCCGAATCAAAAAACTTTTTGTCCTTCAACAAAACTCACATACACACGCAAACCAAAATCGTTGCATTTTATTTTTATTTCTCTTATTATTTTTAATTAAAAAACCCGTTGAACGGGAGTGGGACACTGTCTTCCCAAGATGGAGGAATGCCATAAGTAAAAGTTTACATTTTACTTAATCGTAAGGTTATTTTTATTATAAGTACACACTTTGCTAGCAGGTTTTTAATGAAAATAAAACGTTTTTTAAGTGCCCAGTGACTGTTGGGTTTGGTGTTTAAATTACCAATTTTTTAAGATATTTTTTTGATTAAAAAAAAAAAAAAAAAACTCTTTCTTTCTTTTGTCAATTTCGCAAATGGATCTCTCGTCTTTTCTTCTATTTCGGGTGACTTTTGATCTGTTTGTAATCAAATCTTCCATTATTATTTGTTGACAAACAAATAAACTTAACGAATTTACTTACAATCATGATAATTTCATTTATTTCAAATTTCTACGACCTTCGGCAGTGACATTACTAATCATTTTGTATCTTACCTACCCATCGTATACTCTTGCGCCGCTCGAGTCCGCCTTAAACAATGGGTACTAAACAGCTGCCGTGACGTCACAACCATCACGCCATCATTGGTAACTTACACCCCAAACTCAACTTAAAACTCCACATCGGACAAGAGTTCCAAAGAATTATTTAAATAAACAAAAAAATGGTACCAGCAGTGCGTAGTGACTTATATTTCGGACTCTGTAGTACATAAGTGTGTATATTACTAGTATATAGAAATAGTTTTATAAACGAAACGTAACATCTGATGGAGGGAAGTTTTTTATGTCTTAAATCCAAAGACATAATCCATGTAAAATATTAACTTAGTTTATGTATAGGTATATGATAGGTATAAAAGAAATGAGGAAAAAATAAAAGATATTTTTAATTACGATTTTTTTTTCTCTATGTCTGCCATAGACACCACTTCACCGCTTTATGCTGTTTTAAGAAGCTAGACAATAAAACTGTATGTTGTTTTGTGATCATTTCTCATAAACAAGTGGTGTGTATTGTAATAAACATTTTTTTTTTGTAAATTTGTAGAAATTAAGAAAAATGAAAGTAATGATTGTGCTTGAAATAATTAAATACTTATGAAAATACATAGTACTTATTGTAATATAAATATGTTTTTTTAGTTGACAAGAAATTCTGCAAATTTACAAAAAAAAAAGTTAATAGAAAAAAAATGGCTGCTAAGCTACTTATGAAAAGTACTTAAGTGATACTTTTGTACCAACACTCCAGTGAACTGTTTCAGTTTATTTTGACACTATTTTGACACTTTGCGAGATCTACGATAGTCGTAGTATTATTTCTTATTACTTATAAATAATATTTTTTTCATTTTTTCGTCTTAGATTATATTCGGTAGCTATTCGCCTCGAGATCGTACTTATACAGTTTTTTGTGTAAGTTTAATTTTTATTATATTTCTTTTTGTTTTTTTTTTCTATATATTTGTCATTTGCTATTTTTTCTTGGACAGAGAGAGGTAGGAATGCATATTAAGTAATGAAAGTATGGCAAATGACATCGATTTAATTCCGTTGAAAAGATGTAATGTTTTAACGTTTACAGTCTTGCGATTGTCGCGATTTTGTCTTGCCATTGTACAGCATTTTAATCGCTCGTCTACACAATTCAGATATCGATAGGATAATAAGAAAATGGTGACTTAAAAAATCAGAATCTGTATTTAATTTAAAATATAGACAAATCTAATATACTCAAAGCGCACAATTTATAAAAAAAAAATCGTCACAATCGCAAGACTGTGAAATAAAATCGCATAATTTGATTACAACCTGTATATATTTAATTAAAAGAATATATTTACCTAATCCGCTCAATGATTTAGATGACAATTCGATTTCTGACAAATATTTTTGAAAACTAAATTATTTTATTGTTATTATTTGACATGACATTATTATTTTTGTAAACTACTATGATACGTACTGTCACAGTTACTTCTGTAATGAGTTTAGTATAGTATCTTTAGTTGTTTTCACTATACAAGTCGAGTACTAACGATATTTAGGAGGGGATTGGGAATTTTTTGAATTGCGAAAAAAAATCTAAAAAATATTTTTTTTCGCTATTTTTTTTTTGTTGACCCTACCATCTGTCATTTTATAGGCAAGATATAAATTCCCTATAACCTACAAAATATTTGAGTTTTTCAATAACATTGCATTTGATTCAGTTTTCAATTTCGGGAGTTGACACTGTAAGCAATTGCTATGTTATTGTCAAACTACCCGACTTAATCTATCCATTTTTAGTTGATAATCTAAATGGTACTCTGTATTATATAGGTTTAAGGTTGATTTCCCCTTGAATCATTGAAGATTATGAATCCTGTATATTTTGAGGAAGCTGTGTTAATTATAATTTTCTAAGAAACAAATCTTCCTTAATTATACTGTAAAAATATTTGATTATTATTTTCTCTGTCTTAGAGAAAAATGTTTTGAATATTTTCTCAAAAAGATTCTAGAAAATTATAATTTTTATAGCTTTTTAAATAATTGATTATTCCAAACACAATTATGCTTTAATATTATGAAATCTATCACCGACTGTGTAATGTGTTAAAAGATTTTTTTAATGCTGGTCATAAATATACATATTTGCAGAGAAGATATTTCGCTTTCAGTAAATTAATAAGTATTTCTTGACAACATTTTTTTTTTATTAAATCTACATCTATACACCATTTTACTTGCTACTAAGCTACACTACATTTTTTATATCGTTACATTTTCAAATATTATTCAAAAAATAATTTGTTGTCAAGGATTTCAAAAACGAATTTTACTACGCAATATTTTAATCTGGCAATAAAATGAATGTTGCTCTATGTGAGAAAATTGTCGTCAATACAATAGTTAAACCAGCAAAGATTATTTGCGAATATATAACTTAGTTTTGCTTGAAGATATGCCTATAACTACAATTTTCAGTCAGCAAGTTGTATCAAGTCTCATAAAATCGTAAGATTGGTAGTTTTTATTTTAGTTTACTAAAATCAACAACAAACAACAACCAACTATGATATTGTGAAAACAAGTTTATTATTTTACTTTTAATCAGATAGAGTAGAAGAATAATTGCCCGGTTTCCAAAACAAAAATAAATGCAAATAAATATGAAAAATTGTCAAATGCGTGCCAATCTACTGTGATTGCTTAATCATAGTTCTTTCAACCAATCACAGAGGAGCGCGCTTGATAATTTGTCTCATTAATTACGAAAAATTGGGTGTATAAAATACTTAATTTGTATTTTTATCTGTTTTCAAATATCAAAACTAAGTTATACAATTTTCTCGATACAGAAATTGCAATTGACTTGTTAAAAAAAATGGACGCAAATGATCTTACCAAGTTCAAAATATCTTTTTAGTATTCTACATTTAGTTTTAAGTCTTACTATCGCCCTTTTAGTTTAGTTTAGTTGATTCCTCTTCCATTTAGCGATAATTACGTTTTTTTTTTATTATTAATTATCTATAATTTGTTGTCTATGCGTACTATGTAGGTCTATTTTAAGATTTTTTTAATATGTACGCATTTGCCTTGTAATTTATTCGCAACTGATGCTCAGTACCCTATGAATGGTTTGATTAGACGCCAGCTATACTGTCCTGGAGATTGTGTACAAAAAGAGGCTTTTTTGTTATTATTTTTTTGTTTTTGTCAATGGCAACCCAGCAGCCTTTGTAACATAGAGCATTTGTGTTTTTCTTTTCCTGTTCAAATGCATAGATTAAAATATAACTACAAGAAAGGTCTAATTATAAAAATGAATAATATTAATTAAATATAAATGTGCCATTCATTTTGCTAATTTTGTGTTTTATTTTACCCGTGTCAGTGTATTTTTTTAAACAGATTCGTAACATTTGAATTCGAACAATCGTTTTGTTCATTAAAAATTTTGCATCAACAGCAGTTAATAATATAGTCAACCACACGTTCAGAATAACAAATTGTCTTTAACAGCATCTTTATTTCGTAGCATCTAAAGGCGGTTATCGTAGTTAGTGTTTTATCTTTATTAGTTTCTGCTGCGGTTGACAGTACCACATCCGTCCAATATGTGTTACTTGGAAAACAGCACCATCTGTGTTAAACTACAATATTTAACTTTATTTTAGTATCCAAAAACCACAAAAACAATAAAAATAGTGCCATCTATGAGCATCGAATGATAATAACTACACTGTCTGCAGCATACTCGCCGTCCCGCTCACTCACAGTAGTGTTCGCTTCCCTGTGAGCGAGGCAGCACTATTTTCATCTTTTGAAATATATCTCCTGCTGATTTCTGTTCGCCTGGTACTTCAACTTCGAATTCACAGTTTCTCTCGGGTTCGGTGAGGCCGTTGTAGACGTGAGCGCTCATTGAGCGCTACTAAAATAGATCTTCTTGACTCTGCTATGCTATTCTAAAATAGGCTAATCACTTCAAAAGTAATCTCAAATTTTATGTTGGTTTATTCTAAACCTAAAATATCTTGTTTTGTACGCTATTATATGGCAAAACATGCAGATCCACCTGTTATTTTAAGACCTTGCACAAATTATACTCATGTTTTTACAATAAAAATATTCTATTTTATTCTCGATAGTCACGCTTGCTTTGCAGAATATCAAATCCTATTGAAAAACGTCTAAATACTCACTCGATATACTTCTCTCACCACACCACTCGGTGACGCTAGTGTGTCGAACTCACTCATTTTAAGAATACGAAACTAAAATCTCACCGCAGATTCAGGTGATTTCGCAAATTAACTTTTTAGTATAGCACTACTGAGCAATTTCCTAAGGGTTCCTAATCTCCTGGTATACCCATATTTAGATTATCTGCTTACGTTGGGAATGATATTGACGTTTGAGCCAGTATTATGTCACTCATAATTATTATTTTGTCCCAGTGTGGAAAAGGGATAGCGCTATAGTTCCTCTATAGCTCCATCTCTTTTTCGCACTGAACTCCTGTGGTGTCCTAGGCGCCTAGTACCTACTCTCACGTAAAAACGTGCGGTTCGGCCACGAACTATACTGCTTTTCGTTTGGGTGCAGTTGACATCGGCACGGGCGCTTCCATAATTTAACACAAGATGGCCTCCCTAAAACCCATCCATGTTCCTTCTTGTGCCCTTTGCGTTCCGGGGGCGCGGTATCTCTTGCTCACAACCCGCAGCCCCGGCATTAAGAGGTCCTTAGTGGCCCCAACGATTTGCTAGATGGCGTCTCTGCGACAGCACCATAATAGCAGCAAGAGCGATCTTGTTTATTTTTCGTATAGTTGACCGTACCCATTCCCATTTATAACGGGATGAAAAAAGATGCAGGGGTGAATTGGGACGAACTTTTAAAAAAGAAATAAAAAATGTAAATGTTGGTTAACCAGTAATTGGCGACGGTGTGAGTCCAAAACTTAATAACCAATACTTATATAAATAACACATAGAAGCTGTTGGTGGACGTTTTTTACCCGACTACGGCGAAGCAAAAAGGAGGGTTATGAGGTTGACCGGTATGTATGTATGTATGTATGTATGTATGCATGTATGTATGTATGTATGTATGTATGTATGTATGTATGTATGGATGTTCATCTGTTCCCTCATAACTTCTAAACCGTCTAACGTAAATTGACAAATGAGGTGTCATTAGAAGCGTCTTGATCGTCCGCTGGTTATAGGCTACATTATGTTGCAATAAATTGTATGTGGCGCCCTCTAGGGCTCAAGAAGATGTGAAAAAAAAATTTTTTTCTTCCAAATATGGTCGTGTTACATATCAAACTAAAGGGCTTAATTAGCACATTTCAAATATATATATATATATTATATAAGTAAATTGTACATAGCACCCTTTAGAACGCATCATAAACCTAGCTAACTAACCAATATTTCGTTTGGGAGACTTAATAGATTATTATTTCATATATTGTGTATATATGTTGCAGTTCCAATAATATTACGCATATAAATGTCTAAATTTAAACCCCAAAATATTTTAAATAAAAAAGAAGTTTAAAAAACTAAAACCCGACTACAAAAAATTCACGTTCTAAAAAGTATGAAACAAGAAAACATTCTCATCTGAAAGCCGTGGTCGTATGCCACCTAATTCAGGTAAAACTGTATGTATGTAGTTATAGAACATGAATCTTTAGCACTAAAGTTTAGGGTAAAGTGGCATACGACCACGGCTTTCAGATGAGAATGTTTTCTTGTTTCATACTTTTTAGAACGTGAATTTTTTGTAGTCGGGTTTTAGTTTTTTAAACTTCTTTTTTTACCCGACTACGGCGAAGCAAAAAGGAGGGTTATGAGGTTGACCGGTATGTATGTATGTATTTACCCGACTACGGCGAAGCAAAAAGGAGGGTTATGAGGTTGACCGGTATGTATGTATGTATGTATGTATGTATGCATGTATGTATGTATGTATGTATGTATGTATGTATGTATGTATGGATGTTCATCTGTTCCCTCATAACTTCTAAACCGTCTAACGTAAATTGACAAATGAGGTGTCATTAGAAGCGTCTTGATCGTCCGCTGGTTATAGGCTACATTATGTTGCAATAAATTGTATGTGGCGCCCTCTAGGGCTCAAGAAGATGTGAAAAAAAAATTTTTTTCTTCCAAATATGGTCGTGTTACATATCAAACTAAAGGGCTTAATTAGCACATTTCAAATATATATATATATATTATATAAGTAAATTGTACATAGCACCCTTTAGAACGCATCATAAACCTAGCTAACTAACCAATATTTCGTTTGGGAGACTTAATAGATTATTATTTCATATATTGTGTATATATGTTGCAGTTCCAATAATATTACGCATATAAATGTCTAAATTTAAACCCCAAAATATTTTAAATAAAAAAGAAGTTTAAAAAACTAAAACCCGACTACAAAAAATTCACGTTCTAAAAAGTATGAAACAAGAAAACATTCTCATCTGAAAGCCGTGGTCGTATGCCACCTAATTCAGGTAAAACTGTATGTATGTAGTTATAGAACATGAATCTTTAGCACTAAAGTTTAGGGTAAAGTGGCATACGACCACGGCTTTCAGATGAGAATGTTTTCTTGTTTCATACTTTTTAGAACGTGAATTTTTTGTAGTCGGGTTTTAGTTTTTTAAACTTCTTTTTAATAAATAAATCAGACAACCACCTCCGAAAACTGCAAGTAAAAAATAACTTTATTATTGCCACCAACTTCCAAAACTAAAGTTATTTTTGTAGTTTTCACTTTATTACATACACATACCATCACTCCGGTATGTTTAGGTCCCATGTAATAAAAGACGAGCCTAGTGCCATTAACCGGGCACTTATCGTAACTCCGAGCTGCTACTAAGAGTTTCATAGAAAAACCCAATAACACTTTGCTCGACCTGAGAATCGAACCCAAGACCTCTAGCGCAGCAGTCGCGCTAAGGATCACTAGGCTACCGAGGCAGATTTTTTAATATAACGACGTTAAAATCCCTTCCACCCGTGCATTCCTTTACCCTATTGCCAGGTATCGTCAAATTTGAATTTTAGAGGGAAATAAAACAACGTTAATTAAAATAAGTGTACATATTTATTTAAATTCAGCTCATTACAAGAGTTTGAGCAAATACAGTGACAATCTTCTGGCGTAACACAGCCACACTGAAATATATACCGCGCGAAAATAACGTTAAATAAACCAAAGTATTGTATCTTCGCATACATTTGAACAACTTCACATTTCCCGTGGTTTGAACCTTTGATGTTTATTAATAAAATATAATTATTGTAGTCAACATCAGCCCCGAAGAGACCCATTCGTCTCTTTCAAAATCAATATACATAGACATGTATTTATTTACATAGTTCAGAAGCCGAGTGTGGTTTTGTTTACATAAACTATAAATATTAATTATTTAGTAGTTTTAATTTTAGGTACATCGTCTTCAAATATTGCCTTTGCAAAATCCTACTACTATTATAAAGGCGAAAGTTTGTAAGTATGGATGTATGGATGTATGGATGTTTGTTACTCTTTCACGCTTAAACGGCTGAATGGATCTGGATGAAATTTGGCACAAAGATAGATTATAGTCTGGAATAACACATAGGCTACTTTTTATCCCGGGAAAATGTACGGAACCCGTAGGATAACACATCAACTGTGACGCGGACGAAGTCGCGGGCAGAAGCTAGTATTATATAAATATGGAGTTTCTTGCCCACGCTTCATCATACAAAACCTTCTTAAACCTTTTGGAAATGGCAATTAGATTTTAATTTTATTTTTCTTGTTACTACTACACTTATTACTTTTAAAAGGGCCTTTTAATGATCTAATTGAAATTAAATGATATGACATTAACAAAAAAGTAAAGATTGCTTTGTTTGCATTCACAGAGAATGAAATATACTAGTAAATGTACCACAAACGACTTCAAAAACTCCACATAACATCGTCCAATGCTCGTCACAGCTACTAATCTTATCTTCTGTCGGTCTTGCCCACTCCGCGCTTGCCCGAGAACAGATGTTTGGGCATCTTGGTGCCAATAAACCTGTCTGCCTCTCCCTTGAGACCCATGCGTTTGGTCTTCTTCGCAATAGCAACGTGAGCCATCTTCTTCGCCTTTTGTTGCATCTGTAATTAGAGATATTGAAGGTTGAAATTGGTAGTGAATAATTCTTGGGTCCTAAATTGTAAAGAAACTAGTTTCTGGTCGCGACTTTGTCTGCGTAGAAGAATATACCACAAAAGATTCGGCAATATTGTATGTTTCTATCAGAAAAATATTTTTAAAAATCGGACCTGTACTTCTTAAGATTACCTCTTATAAACAACATTTACCTTCTATAATTTTAATATCTATACAAAACATAATCTTTTGACTTTTAAATGTAAGTTTAACATTTAAAAACAAAAATAATCTAATCATATGGGTAATCCTTAAGCGTGCACTTATGTTTGCGCACACAATTGTGCACTATATCTTTTGTATTTCATGGCTAGCCTCCGCTGCTTATAATATGGAATCTATAATCATATTATAAAGCTCTCAAGTTTGTTTGAACGCGCTAATGTCCGAAACTCTTGGTCTGATTCTAAAAATTCTTTTGCTACTAGAAAGGAACGCTATATAGGCTGTTTTTTTTTAAATAAAAAATTGGTGATCCGCAGGAAATATCAAGCGAAAAAAGTTTCGGGTAATAGCTAGTTGTATAATACCTAGTACATATAAAGCTTATAAACTTTGTATTTGCCATGGGTAATGCGCGTCAGAGCACACGCCCTGCGCGCGACCTTATGACAAACTGTTGCTGTCGGCGCGCTTTGACTGACGCACTGTATTGATTACTGTGCTCAGCTTCGAACGGGCCACGATACACATATAGCTTTACTGCTAAATATGGAAAATTTGAAAATAATTTATATATTCTCAACTATAGTATATCATAAGTAATATGAGTACCTATTTGTTTACAATTTAGAAATAAAAAACCTATTAGAGAAAAATATCCAGTTCAATAATCTTCTTATACTTTTTATTCATCACATAAAAGTATTTTTTTGCTTGTACAGACAGACGGATAACAATTTCCACAATTAACCCTTTTAAAACCCAGCACACGGCTCCCGAGTCGAACGAATTATCGCTCGACTGCTTGCTGAGCGTTAAAAGGGTTAATGGGTCTTTAATGTGAGCTATTACATTTTAATTTCAGTAAAAGTTAGGCAAAAACTCTTCAACATATGGAAATTTTTCCTGTATCGTGAGTGCGTTTACAAATACATAAACCCACATACACAAACAGCTAGACCCGGAATTACTATATGTAGAGCATACAAATATTGGTTCCGTGCGGGGATCGAACCCACGACACGCAGCACAGCATCCGATCGCCAAGCCACTGCGCCGGTCGTGTCGTCAAAAAAGAAAAATAGTTCAAGTCAAATGAGTCCTAGTTGAGTTCAAGAAGATACTCACAAGAGCGTTCCCGACGCCCGTAGTGTCCCGGGCAGGTCTGCTGACGGAGCGGCCGCGCTCGTCGGCGCGCGCTCGCTTGGCGGCCGGGGCCGACTGCGAGCGGGAGCGGGAGCGGGTGCGGGTGAAGTGGGCCTCCTTGGTCTCCGACATGTCCACGCCTGAAGGGGAATAGAAGTATTATTGTGGTGAATGGAGAACGAATTATACATGCTATAAACATTTTGTTATTTACAAATCAAAACAAATCATTTTATACGTTTTTTTGTCTTGATGAATCAAATGTATGAGTTGCACTAGTGGTACAAATACACAGAAAGGCCTTAAAGTATTTTATATGGATCTTTTGACCCACATAAAATATCTAAGGACCTTCTTCTGCATTTAAAATTTTCAAAATCCATACGCAATCTCATCTCAGCGACAATCAATGTTAAAAAAAAATGTAGGGACATTAGGATTAACTGAGTGAAACTAAGATTAGAATGCGAATATTCTTAAAAAAAAAAAGAATTTAAATATCTTTTACAGATCCCAAAAAAGTCAATATTAGCGTTATTTTCAAAAATGCATTCTTTTCAATAATTTCTTCTTTATGTGTTAGTTTAGGTTCTATGGCAAAATTTGCTTATATTCGTAAATATAATTGTAGTTGCCATGGGTAATGCGCGTCAGAACACTGGCTTTGCGCGCGACCTTATGACAACACGTTGCTGTGGGCCGCGCTTTGACTGACGAACAACATGGAGAGCTGTACTCAGCTTCGAACGGGCCAAAATAACTAGTTTTGTAGCAACCTGGTACTTCACCGTGTCTGCTTATGAATGTGAACCCACAGGTTCGAGAATGAGAGGTGAAACTTAAAGACGCGTTTACAAAATAGAAAACACGACGGCGCCCAAACACGTACTGATATTTCATTCAAATTTTTTTTGCAATAAATGTAGATAAGGACTAAATAAAGTAATTCTTAATGCCACCCATTAAGATTCATGTTTAACAGCAAAATATGTTGTTTTATTCGAAGACAATTTTGTAAAATTTTCGTCATTTTAAGATGACTATTTCTCAACTTGGGTATTATGTAACTAAATTATGTACTCTATACCAGAAAAATGATTCTAAACTTAGCCCCATATCGTGGAAAAGGCAATGGAAAATCGTTAAAGACGTCAATTTCAGTTTCATTTTATCGCGAAATGCGGCGAAAGACTTATTTTTTACAGATTTGCAAACGCATCCCCACTGGTGTTACTTTTTTGCATGCCGAAAGGTGAAAAGCATCAGGACAATTTTATTTATATAAAACATCTAATTTGTGTACCTACATTATTGGAAAATAAATGATTCTAATTCTGATTCTGGGGGCTATCTCGAAGACTTAAATTTTGACCCTTCTTTTTTATCGTATTCACCAGGGTGTGTGGGGTCGTTAGAGTATCAGAGTTTCTAAACCGCCGCAAGGGCCTCTGACATGGTTACCGATGTCAGTGATGTCCAAGATAAACTTAGAAAGTATATATGAATTAGAAAAAGTCACATTGGTACTTGCCCGTTGCCTAGTTGTGAACTCACAACCTCGTGCATGAGAGGCAGGCCGCCTTAACCACTGGGCTATCACGACACCCATGCTATATAGACGTAGTTTAGGTAGGTAAGCAAAATAAGCCACATACCGAGTTTCTCCATCTCCCCGCGCAGCTTGGTGGTGGACCTGGTGCCGGCTCGCGCGCGTGACGTGCGCGGCATCACGGGCTTCGTGGACTGCTTCACCAGGCGGGACGAGTCCTTTAGTACTGCCTTCTTGTTGCTGTGCAGGGAAATGAAGGCTTTATTGGCATTTCATGGAAAGCTAGTTATTTGAATTGGCACTTGAGGTAGTAGAAAATTGTGTTACAAAGAAGAGAGCATTCCCCTTTTCAATGTCTTACAATTAATGGTTAAAAAGATAAAAAATATATATACCATCACGCCTGTATTCCCCGAAGGGTTAGGCAGAGGTGTACCAATGTACACCCACAGTTCGTCAGTATATTTAGGTCCCATTTATAGGGGGCGAGCCTATTGCTATTAACCGGGCACAAATCCAAACTCCGAGCTGCTCCTGAGAATTTCATAGAAAACCCAATAACACTTTTTGCTCGACCTGGGAATCGAACCCGGGACCCCTTGCACAGCAGTCGCACTTGCGACCACGAGACCAACGGGGCAGTTAATGGTTAATGATATCTATTACTTCCATATAATTGAGATCTGCCTAAAACAAACTAACACAGGTCAAAATTTCTTCTATTATTCGAAGTGTAATAGTAATTTGTATAATTACACTGAATAATTTTAAATCTATTTTAAGCCGAGTAAGATCGACCTGTATGAGCTGGATAGTAATGCAGAATAATTATGTAGTTATTCATTGAATTATAACAAAACTAAGCTCGATTTGCTTGTACAAGTGTATCTTTTAGACAATAAAATAGCATAATGAAAAGCTAAAAATTATTATAAAATGTTTCAAAGATTAATTAAAATATAAGTGTAGTTGCCATGGGTAATGCGCGTCAGAACACAGGTCCTGCGCGCGACCTTATGACAACACGTTGCTGTGGGCCGCGCTTTGACTGACGAACAACATGGAGAGCTGTACTCAGCTTCGAACGGGCCTAAATATACACGTAGTATGTTGAAAATTTTCAATAGTGCAGTAATTAAACATTGTTACGGGTAATCAAAAAACCGGAAAGCCAAAGGGTGGCAGTCGCTGTATATGAAATATTCTTTTTTTATGTTGCCCTACTCTAGCAATTTTTCCTGTATGGTGGGTGCGTTTACAGACATATAAATTCACATACACAAACAGCCAGACCCGGAATAACTATCTGTAGACCATACAAATATTTTGTTCCGTGCGGGAAAAAGTGTTATTGGGTTTTTCTATGAAATTCTCAGTAGCAGCTCGGCTTTAGGATTTGTGCCCGGTTAATGGCAATAGGCTCGCCCTCTATTACATGGGACCTAAATATACCGGCGAACTGTGGGTGTACATTGGTACGCCTCTGCCTAACCCTTCGGGGAATACAGGCGTGATGGTATGGTTTATGGTATGGGAATAGAACCCGCGATACGTAGTATTTCTCCATTCCAATAATATTTACCGAGGGCCACTTCTAAAATTCAACCAACTTTATTTTTTCTCATTCAACCTGTATTATCGCTGTTTTACTAAATAATAAGTAATCACCAATTTGATTCGATTTTAAATAAAAAAACATGCTTTTTTAAAACACAAATATTCGGGCAATATCTAGAGACTATTTATTGGTAACAAAACATACGCACGTTTTATTCATTCATTCACTTATTTATTCAATAACAATTTTAAATTGTGTCTGAATGTTTAAACAGAGTACATGTCTGTATTCTCGATAACCGACATGTAGTAAAAGCAACACATACCGTATCTGCCTGGCCAGCTCCCTGATCTCCTTCATGGTCTCGTCGAGCTCTATCTTGGGCACGGCGTACATGCCTCCCTCCGCACGGAGCTCCTCCTCCTTCTCCAAGTCAGCCAGTTTCTGCAAAATATAAGAATAATATAGTAAATAAAAATGACCTTGAAAAGTCGCCATTGGTGTATGAGAGGGGGGGAGGTACCTTTGCGTAATTTTTACAGACACATTATAACTAAAAAAACTGGGCTAAATGAATTCAATTTTGTCTTGGACATCATTGACATTCATCATCTGCCTAGCCTTTTCCCAACTATGTTGTGGTCGGCTTCCAGACGAACCGGATGCAGCTGAATATCAGTATTTTACATGGAGCGACTGCCTATCAGACCTCCACAACCCAGTAATGGGTAATACGACACTCTTGGTAAGACTGGTTGTCAGACTTTCGGGCTTCTGACTAACAGTAATGACTGTCAAAGATCTACAAATGACAGCCGGGACCAACGGCTTTACGTGCTTTCCGAGACACGGAGGAAACTCGCTATAGTAAATGGTCACCCATCCACAGACCAACCTCGGCAAGCGTGGCTTAACCCGGAAGATCGGTCTATGCGGCTGTAATTATTTAGCCACGAGCTCCTCCATCATCATCATCACATCATTGACATTGACATTGATGAAGGAAAATATCCTGAAGGTTTATCTATACAAATATTATAAATCTGATGAGTTTGTTCTTTTGAGCTTTTCAAAAAAGGGTATAAAATTGCACTATGACCGAAAGAAGCGAAGCAGTAACCGAAGTCGTAACTGAGCGCGGGTAAACCATAGGATATAATAGCCTTAATATAAGTCTGAAATCGCCAATCCGCCATGAGCAAGCATAGATCAATGTTTTTTTTTATTTTTCAATTTGTTATTTTATTCTTAGTAATTCGGTAACACTCAGTATATTGATAACAACACAAACGATGGCACATCTCACATCGGAAGATTTAATGGCTGCCACCGACAACGCAGTGAAAATGGCCAAATTCTGGGCCGCAACATTATAATATCTATATAATAGTTTGTCATCGAAACGCTAAGAAGAAGAAATTTATATATTGATAGATGTACTCACATCAAATATCTCGGGATCGATATAGTCTGCGATGTTGTGTCCCTCCCAGAACTCCGGGATGGGGTCGTGTCGCTCCTCCTCCGGGATCTCCGCGTAGTTCTTCTGCAGATCTGTTCAACATATAATCATGGTTATATATACCATCACGCCTTTATTCCCCGAAGGGTTAGGCAGAGGTGTACCAATGACACCCACAGTTCGCCGGTATATTTAGGTCCCATGTAATAGGGGGCGAGCCTATTGCCATTAATCGGGCACAAATCCAAACTCCGAGCTGCTACTGAGAATTTCATAGAAAAACCCAATAACACTTTCTTGCTCGACCTGGGAATCGAACCCAGGATCTCTAGCGTAGCAGTCGTGCTTAGGACCACTAGGTTACAGAGCCACTCAGTACGGTGGGTCAAATATAATTTGTAAAATTTGAATACCCAGTCACTGAGTCAGGTGAAAGTTAATAAAGCTTGTAAGAAAATAGAGGTGACGCGCGCCTCAAAGAGATGTCAGCAAACATTGGAGAGGCCACTGAGGGCCTCCTCCTGCCGGGGCTGCGGGCTGTGAGCAAGAGGTACCGCACCCCCGGAACGTAAAGGGCACATGAAGGAACATGGATGGGTTTTAGTCAGTAAAAGTCTGACATTCCCTCCCGGGGGAAGTAATTTGATGATTTCAAATATTAAAAAAAAAACAGTATTCGTAGCCGGGGTGCTTGTATGACCAGATGTATGAATGTGGAAAAAGGAAAGCGAAAGGAGTATGTAAAGATCGTGGCGTTCCGTGGTTTCTGCCTACCCCCATGGGAAAAAGGCGTGAGTTTATGTATGTATGTAAATAAGTAGCCAGGTCACTTACCAAGCACATAATCATCTCCCTCCTCCACCTCGATGTCCCTCTCCAGCTTCCTCTTGCGCGCCTGCCTGTCTGCCTGCTGCTGCTTCTTGAGGGCGACGGAGGGCGGGATGACGGGAGGACGCGGCTTGCCGTCGCGAGGGGACGGGACCGCCACGTGCAGGCGGTTGAGGATGCCATCCACCTGGGGTAAAGGGGTGGCTATTGGTGATAGTTGTTTTTTGGTTTTAATAGTATACAAGAATAGACGTAAAAGAAATATAAAAAAAAAAATTTGTGAATGTCAAATTGTGAAAATACAATAAAACATTTTAAAAGTTATGAAGAAGTAATTTTCGTACCCGCACTATTCCTTAATTTGACAGTCGTTTGTTATTGAATATTCTGCATTCAATGTGGCCCGAGTATAAATATATTACTTTTATAATAAGCAGCAAGTTACATGTCCAGTAAAAAAAAAATGTTTGTTGTTAAAAAATGTTTTTTAGAATTTGGCTAAAGTATAGTATTGTACATATATTTATGGGGGAGGCGTATGTCCAGCAGTGGACGTCCTGCGGCTGATATGATGATGATGATGATAGTAATGTACACCATACCTTCTTGGTCCTCATCTTCTCGGTGACGCGGTGCCCCAGCAGTCGCTCGCAGGCCTCTATCTTGAGCTCCTGCACGCCCTCGTCCGTCATGGTGGACATGCGCATCACCGGCACCACTGATAAGTCCGAGTTCGGGTCCGCGCTGGGACGAAATACAAATACAAATTAATTTATTGCTTGCTACAGGTGAAATGTCAGATCTTACAAATTTTACAGAGTGAGGGAAGAGGGAGTGCGCCTGTTTGCGCACACACTTGTGCACTATAATATCTCCTGCGTACGACGTGGCTAGTCTGCATTAAGATTAGCCGTCGTGGCCGGGATCGGCCTGGTGAATTATTATGACTACTTACTTGACCAGGTTCCCCTTGGTGCAGGTCTGCACGAGCTGTTCCACCAGCTCCTTCTTGCCCGGAGGCAGGTCCTCAGGCCGGACCACGTCCATCTTGTTCAGCACCACGATCAGCGGCTTGTTGCTGAACAGCGGCTTTATGCTCTCGAATAGAGATATCTGGCGGATGGACGTAAACGTTGAAATGTCGTTAAAATGTTTTAAAACAGTTGGTATGGAGTTTTTTGCCCATTCTTCTCCATCCCTCATCTTCTCCATCTTCTTTATCATCAGAAACTGCTTTTTGGAATAGACAGCTAGATCCATTTTTTTTTCGTATATATGACGTTCAAAAGTGCCCTATAAAGGTCTAATTGAAATAAATGATTTTACTTTGACTGTTAATAACTATTTAGCACTACCATAATCAGTGATTTTTCTAGTCCTAAATCGTTATTAACAGTCTTTACTAGTTACCTGTTCCTCTATACTGTGCCCGCACTGTTCTGACGGGTCTATGAAGTACAAGATGGCGGCGCGGAGATGCGCGAGCGCGGTCACCGCCTGCATCTCTATCACGTTGCGCTCCTCTAGCGGGTGGTCTAGGATACCCGGCGTGTCTATGACCTGGAATGACGGGCAATTACATTGGTATTCAAAAAGTATGTTGTCATGCAGTTGGACAATAATAAGCTGGTATTATTATACTGAAAGTTACACTATTGGTAAACTGTCATAGGATATGTTTTTATGGTCTACTTCATCTACTTGATTTTCAGTCAAAATTGTGAGTTGGGTAAGCTTTTTGACTCTAGTCTAGGTCAGAGGTGACATAGACAAAGTCTACGATGGAGTGAGCTTACCCAGAAGTAGCCTGTTCACTATAACTTTTCTTTTTATTCGAGATGGGTAAGCTCTTGACTGTAGTCATGGTCAAAGGTGACATAGACAAAGTCCACGATGAAGTGAGCTTACCCAGAAGAAGCCTGTTCACTCTCACTTTGAACAGATCAGGGTTGAATGCGTTCGGAAATACAGACGCAGGTAGAGAGTTCCACTCCTTTACAGTGCGCATTATAAGAGACATTTAGTTATGTGTGATAATAAATACAAACTAACCTGCCACCTCAGATACTTGTAGTCGGTGTGTCCGACGTACAAGCTCTTAGTAGTGAACGCGTACGGCTGTACCTCCACGTCTGCACGCGTGATCTGGTGACACACAGGAAGGTTGTTAAGGTTGAAGGTTCGAAATCGATGGCTAAATGTAAGAAATTGCTATTTGTTTAATGGCAGGGATTATTTTTAATTAATTGTTTTTCTGTGTGAAACTACGTGAAATCTTTTGTGAGACTTTCTTTGATCATTGGTACGTATTCATCGTAGGCATCATTACAGCGCTCCATAAGACGTCTAAACAAGAACTTAATTAACAAAAAATCAATGAAAACACATACCTTGTTGATGAAGCTGGACTTGCCAACATTAGGGAACCCGCAGATGATGATGGTGCGCGTGTACGGGTCGATGGACGGCAGACGAGCCAAGTGTTGACGGACCTGCAGGGAAATAGACATGACATCATAATACAACCGTAAGCAGAGTAATGTTCCAGCCGCTGCGGGAGACGCTCCGGGCGTCGGGAGCCGCGTGACGATTCCCGGCCACCGTAGCGCGTGCCTTTGGGCGGTGGGCAATGGGTAGCTCACCGTCCGTACGTTAATTGACAGCAGACCGTGTCGACGGCGCTTTCGTGTTTCACCCGCGCCTCAAAAAGATGACAGCAAATTGGAGGGGCCACTGAGGGCCGATGACTGCCGGGCTTGTTCGAATGGCCTGGCGCCTCCGGAACGTAAAGGGTACAAGAAGGAATATGGATGGGTTTTAGTCAGTAAAAGTCTGACACTTCCTCCCGCCCCGCCCTGGGCGGGGAAAGTCATTTGATGATTTCCCATCTTGAAAAAAAAAGGGCTATATCCAACAGTGGACATCCTGCGGCTGATATGATGATGATTCACAATGATGCCTATTTGAATGGCAGACATAACGCACCTGTTCCAAGTATGTGAGGTTGGCAGCCTGCCTCTTCATGATGGTGGCCATGCGGCCGAGCGCCGCTCTCTTCAGCTGCTTGCATCGGTACAGCGAGTCTCCGTACTTCAGCAGGCGCACGTAGTCTTTGGCTACACTGTGGAAACAGTCGTTAAGTAAGTAACTAGCTTAGTAGCTTTGACCATCGATTTCGTTCATGTTCAAATCTCAATTTTTTGATACTAAAATATAGTGTATGTATGTATTCTCTAGACGGATTCTGGCCGACAACAGTTAATCTTAATGCAGACTAGCTACATACACAGGAGATATATTTATAATAGAGCACAAGTGTGTGCACAAATACAGGTGCACTCCCTCTTTGCTAACTGTCATAGTCCAATGGGACCGCAGTTTAACACAACCCGGGAGAGGTCAGGATATTTAGCCCTCATCTATAATATAAAAATGAATCGCAAAATGTGTTGGTAAGCGCATAACTCGAGAACGGGTGGACCGATTTCGCTAATTCTTTTTTTTAAATATTCCTTGAAGTACGAGGATGGTTCTTACGGGGAGAAATATGGTAAAAAAAAAAAAAAAAATCCTGAAAAAGTCTAAAAACAACAATTTTCTATACTCCCATACAAAAGATTTGTGATAATACTTATAATGTCGGTAGGGGTAGGGTAGGGGTTGGGTAGGGGTAGGGGTAGGGGTAGGGGTAGGGTAGGGGTAGGGTAGGGGTAGGGTAGGGGTAGGGTAGGGGTAGGGCAGGGGTAGGGTAGGGGTAGGGTAGGGGTAGGGTAGGGGTAGGGTAGGGGTAGGGTAGGGGTAGGGTAGGGGTAGGGTAGGGGTAGGGTTGGGTAGGGGTAGGGTAGGTGTAGGGTAGGTGTAGGGTAGGGGTAGGGTAGGGGTAGGGTAGGGGTAGGGTAGGGGTAGGGTAGGGGTAGGGTAGGGGTAGGGTAGGGGTAGGGTAGGGGTAGGGTAGGGGTAGGGTAGGGGTAGGGTAGGGGTAGGGTAGGGGTAGGGGTAGGGTCAGATTCGGACCAGGTTTTTAAGATTAGCGTTTACAAATAAATACAACTGTGACTACATTATAAACATTTTTAATTTATGAATTGGCTGGCCTAAGGACATTTGTTTGTACACATTAGCGTCTATGCCTGAAGATTGAGAGTATAATTATGATTATTTTTATATAATTGTAAAATAACGATACTCACGTGTCAATAAGATGTCTGGCTGTGTTCAGTTGACCAAGACCGAGCTTGTAATGATCCTTGTCGTACAGTACATTCATAAGATCTGCATAGAATGGATGCACATCATCTAGTTTGGGAAATTCCTGTATAATAAACAAACAAAAGAGTAAGTTCAAAAACTAAAATCTGACTTCTGAAAAATTACAGTATTTAATAAGCAAAAATATTCTGATACTGGTTTAGTAGCCTAAGGGTTCTATGCGCGACTGCTACGGTAGAGGTCTTGGGTTTGATTCCCAGATCAAGCAAAGTGTTATTGGGCTTTTGTATGAAATTCTCAGTGACTGCACGGAGTTAGGATTTGTGCCCGGTGAATGGCAATAAGCTCACCCCCTATTACATGAGATCTAAATATACTGGCGAACTGTGGGTGTAATTGGTACATGTCTGCCTAACTCTTCTGGGAATACAGGCATGATGGTATAAAAGTATGTGTTTATGCATTTTTTTTTGTTGCATAATTTTGTTAAACAGTTCTTTTGTTTACGGAACTTTTGCAACATATTATTATGAAATGACATGTTATAGTAACCACTTACAAGATAGATATTATATGTCAACAATATTGCGCAATAGGTGAAATATCGACTGATAACCTTCAAATAGATAGAATACAATACAAAATCTTTATTTACATGAAATATGGTACTTAAGTCAAAAATATTAATGATTCTGCTTATTTCACTTACTTTTTTCAGTATGCAAATAAATATAACATCACCAAAGATAGCCCACTGACCTAGTATTATAATTACAACCTTTAGACATTTACCGACTTATTATAAAAGTCATTCAAAATAAAAATCTTGGCTATTTACCTGAATAATCCTAGAAAGACGATCATGGAAGTTTTGCTGAGTAAATTTCACTTTTCTCATATAAAACCCACGAATCCTTGATATTTTGTAATGTTTGTGTACCACTGTGGGAGTTTTCCTTTGTGTTTTAGACAATATTATGTCTATAAAGTCCTGAAAAAAATATTAAGCGAAATATGTGAGGTTAGAACACATGAATGAAAATATCGTAAACAATGCGTCCAATAAAATAATTTTGATTATTTACCTTTGCTGTAGGGACTACAGCAATTTTTTTGAAGTTGTACAAACTCATTTTTGCTTATTTTATTACACTTATTAATAAAAAAGAGCTCCGCATGAGCTCTACACGTAAACACGTGTTTTTAAAAGAAAAATTAAATCAAGTAATGACAGATCCAAGAAAAGTCAACGTCAAAAATTCAGCGTTTAGTTGCTTCTATTATAGTAAAGAATATCCTCGTATCATACGTAATCTATGATTCGACTGCACCTTTTCTTTAAACGCAAAATAAAGTTTCTAAACCTTGATTTATTTTAAAAATAAAATATAAATAAATATACCATCACGCCTGTTTTCCCCGAAGGGTTAGGCAGAGGTGTACCAATGTACACCCACAGTTCGCCGGTATATTTAGGTCCCATGTTATTACATGAAAGTAATAACATGGCCCCCTATTGGGGGCGAGCCTATTGCCATTAACCGGGCACAAATCCAAACTCCGAGCTGCTACTGAGAATTTCATAGAAAAACCCAATAACACTTTTTGCTCGACCTGGGAATCGAACCCGGGACCCCTTGCACAGCAGTCGCACTTTCGACCACGAGACCAACGGGCCAGTTATTAGGTATTTATTTTAATTAAAATGAAATGAAATGTATGTTGACACTAATATAAACAGGACGATGAACTACTATCTATCCTTTTAAAACATTAAATCATATTATGTAACCGACGGACGGGTATGTGTGGGTTTAGTGTGTGTTTAGTATTTTGCAAAACCTAGTAGGAACTGGTTAACAAAAATATACTATTTGTTTTTTACTTTATGATTTACTTGTGACTATATTTACTGTATATTAGTACTTTTTTTCATTTATTTTGGGTATTTCATGGTTGATATCTCGGTTTAATAAAAAAATAAACGTGTCATTTTGACAGGTCTGTTTGCTAAAACGTCAAAGTCACTCAAAGTTCCAAAAGCTAATGGCAAAAGAGGTTAGGCTCGACTTATAAGAAAATAATGCCGGATTTTCCATTGGAACTATTACATTAGCAAGAAAATAGATATTAAAAATTATTTTGAATTTCAAAGTTTACAAGTCTGCAATACTCCGGCTAACTTATTGTAAGTAAAATATTGCATCACTTTTCATTTGTTTTTTACATATCTTTGAAAAATATTAATAAAATTCGTGTAACTTCTGACAGTAACAGCTTATCGCATTATTCTGTCCTATATTTGCTTTTACCCAACGATTTAATGGCCCATGAGTTATCCATACCATACTCCATACTTACTAGTATTATAAATGGGAGACAATTCTCTGTCTGTTGAATTTGATGAAATTTGGTTTGGGGTAAAACCGCCCCTAAGACGACCCACTGACCAAAAATGTAGCCCAAAAAAGGATTTGAGCTAATTTTTATATCGGCGCCTTCGTTTGCGTCTACGACAGCTGTCAATTTACGCGGTGGAAGTAGCTACTGTTTCGCATACTAATTGATACATTTGACCGCCTTTCCCCCCTTCTTATTTGAAGGCAAAAAATTATCAAAAACATTGCAACATTATTTTATTTAATAAATTAATAACACAACATACAAACACACCTGTGTTCCCTAAAGGGTTAGGCAGAGGTCCCATGTAATATGTGGCGAGCCTATTGCCATTAACCGGGCACAAACCCTAACTTCAAGCTACTACTGAAACGGTACTAAACTTAATTAATTAATACTTCATAAAAATAGTGAGTGGTGTATGTGTATTGCAGGATAATTTTGGAAGAAAAGAGCCAAATCAAAAATGTATTCAAGACTATGCAACTTCCGGCCCAGTGTGAAACATCGGCAGCTATCCGGCAGTAAAGTGTACTGCAACAACATGCTTAAAAAGACGGAAGCAAAAGCCAAAGCCCTGCAGCCAGGAAAATCAGTTCACGGTTTCCACATAACCGAAGTAGAACCAATCAAAGAGTACAACATGACAGCTTACTATCTCGTACATGAACAGACTAAGACAGAGTATCTGCATTTAGACAGGGACGATTCCAATAACGTATTTTCAGTAGGCTTCCGCACAACTCCCTTAGATTCTATGGGAACACCACATATCTTAGAACACACCGTTCTCTGTGGCTCTGAGAAATACCCAGTCAGAGACCCATTCTTCAAAATGTTGAACCGATCACTGGCAACATTCATGAATGCGTTGACGGGCCCTGACTACACATTCTACCCGTTCTCGTCTCAAAACGAGACTGACTACAGAAACCTGCAGAAGGTCTACCTAGATGCTGTATTTAAACCCAATTTAACGAGATTAGACTTCTTACAAGAAGGCTGGAGGCTGGAACATACGAATGTAGAGGACCCTGCCACTCCACTCACATTTAAAGGTGTTGTTTACAATGAAATGAAGGGGGCCTTCTCGGAAACAAGTTCATTGTTTGGTCAGAAGTTCATTAACGCTATCTTACCACATGGGACTTATGGCTTTGTCTCTGGCGGAGACCCCATACACATTCCACAGCTTACTCATAAGCATTTAAAGAATTTCCACGCAACTTACTATCATCCCAGTAACGCTAGAATTTATTCCTATGGTAACTTTCCTTTGGAAGCTAATCTAAAGTTTATTAATGAGGCTTACTTGAGTCAGTATGCATTCTTGGACCCAAAACACTCTGTAGTAGAAAGCCAGCCTCGGTGGGATAAACCTAAGAAAAGCAGTATAACTTGCAGAGTTGATCAGTACGGAGTTCCAATCGAAAAACAAAATCAAATTGCTATAGGATATGTTATGGCTGACATTACAAACTCTTATGAGACCTTTATGATGATGGCATTTAGTGAACTCTTAATCATAGGTCCAAATTCAGCTTTCTACAAAGCATTAATTGAGAAGAATATATCCGGAGGGTATAACTCACTGACAGGGTACGACAACCAGATTAGAGATTCTTTGTTTGTTGTTGGTCTAAGGGATGTTGACAAATCAAACTTTGCCTTGGTAGAATCCACAGTCAAACAGACAATTGAAGACATTTATGTCAACGGTTTTGAAGAAGGCCATATTCAGAGCGTCCTCCATGGCTTTGAGCTATCAATCAAGCATAAGTCACCAAAGTTCGGGCTGAATGTACTCTTTAACCTGATGCCTTTGTGGATCCATAACGGCCCGATAATCAAATCTTTGAAAGTCAACGATATGTTGGATAAGCTAAAAAAGAACTTGGTGCAACCCAAATACGTGAAAGATGTTATTGAAAAATATTTCATTCTTAACAATCACAAGCTAACCATGACTATGTCACCCGATCCCAAGTTTGAAGAAGCATTCAACGAGGCTGAAGCGACATTATTAAAATTCAAAGTGAACAATCTGTCTCCTGCTCAGACGGAACAGATATATAAAGAAGGATTAGAGCTTTCTAAAGTACAGAAGGAAGTACAGAATATAGATATTCTACCGTGTCTGAAGCTTGAAGATATTGATCTGAACAAGACAGCGCCTCCCTTGAAGCATACCGTCTCAGAAATCATTCCATTACAGATGTGTGAGGCTAACACTAATGGAGTCACGTATTTCAAAGGAGTTATCGGCACAGATTGTTTGTCCGACATGGAGAGGAACCTCTTGCCATTCTTTGAATATGTAATCAACAAGTTTGACACCAAGAGTTACAATTACCGAGACTTTGACAAGTTTGTGAGCAAATCCACGTCTGGATTAAGCTTTCTGTCCCACATCACGGAGCACATAGATCAACCCGGCCAGTATGAACAGGGAATATTGATTAGCAGCCACTGTTTAGACGAAAACTTGAGAAAAATGATGGATATATGGAGTGAAATCTTCATGAAACCGGATTTCAGTAACAGTGATAGAATGAAAATGCTTTTAACTAGTTACTGCTCGTCATTAACGAGCGGCATAATCGACAGTGGGCATACGTACGCTATGCAGGCGGCCCGGGCCTTGATCACCTCTGTAGACGAATGCAAAGAAAACCTCATGGGTCTCCAACACATAATAAATATGCAAGAAATTCAGAAAACTTACAAAGTGTCCGACATCCAAGCTGACATTGGAACAATATCGGACAAAATTTTAAAAGGAACCAATTTAAGAACAGCTTTCCATTACAGCGACACCAACAGGAATATACAAGAACACATTGATGAGTTTTGCAAAGAGTTGTGCAGGAATGTGGAACAAAAAGAGGAGAATAGAATCAACTGGACGGAAGATAAGAAGAAATTAGACGCAAATCGTGGCGTGCATATCGTGATGAACGTCCCGGTCCACTTCTGTGCTAAAGCCATTACCACGGTGCCCTACACCGACCCTGATTACCCTAAACTACGAGTTCTCTCAAGATTTATAACTTCCAAGTATTTGCACCCGATTGTCAGGGAGCAAAATGGCGCTTACGGGGGTGGCGCTCTGCTCACCTTAGATGGAGTATTCAACTATTACTCCTACAGGGATCCTAATTCCACAGTCACTATGAACATATTCGATGAAACTGCCTCTTGGTTATCCCAAAACTCGAAACTTGTTGATGATCAAAATCTATTTGAGGCTAAACTGTCTATCTTGCAGCAGATGGACCAGCCTATTGCTGAATACATGAAGGGAGTCGACCTGTTCCTGTATGGCTTGTCCTACGATATTTGGAAGACACAAAGAGAAAGGGTCCTAGCTGTGAAGAAGGACGATTTAATTGAAGTGTGCGCAAAATATTTGGGTACTGACAAATTGTCCGGTAAATGCGTCATTGGTGAGGGATCGCAAGACCTGAAATTAGGAAAAGAAGTTTGGGAAACAATCAGTGGACCTCAACAGTAAGCTGCGCTGGTAACTCTTCGATCAAATGGCAAATATAGGTAGTTCGTATTTTCTAGATTATATAGTAATGATCTTTGATTGAAAATGCAGATTTTTAGCCTCCAAACTCACTGCCAGGGTATACCAAAAAGTATGTAAACATCACATTTTAGATCATATTGCAGCTTGAATGCGATTATGGCTTGAATCACAAAGCATATGCAGTACCGCCGATATATCTTGGTGATCCTGAAGTTAGGTTTTTGGCTGCGCAATGAATCTTTTAGGAACAAAATTTTCTACTGCGCATCTAATTGGATAATTTCAGGATCGTCAAAAAACGTCGGGCGTACTGTACGCTTCTGAAGAGCTTTTAAAATATATGTGTTTGGTGTCGGAGTACTGCCAGACAGTTGACATGCCTAGCGATACCGTACTGCGAATGCACGGCAAGATGACTAACGTCATTTATGTCGATTGTATGAAAAAATACAACCGTCCATGTGTAGTCCGACAGTTTGGGTCTACTATGATCTCTTAAAACAGTACCATTTTAAATATTACTTTGTAATTTCGGTTGTTGGAATTTTAACTCTTGATGCTGAGCCGAGCGTTGAAAATCCAACAGCGCGAAAGACAAAGTAATATTCAAATAATGTTGTTTAGAGATGCAGCATTGCGGCACCAAGCCCATATATTGAAAGAGCCCTAAGAAGTTTTTCCTTCAATACAAAAAGTCGCGCAAAGATCATTCCAAAAAAAAAAATTGAAAATAACAATAATACTGGTTGAAACAACCAGCAAAAAGTTCGTATTACCTAAAAAGATGTTCAAACTGTTGATGTTTAGAATGAGTACTCCAGTAGGTACGTATATAATATTTAATTGAATTTTGTCGTTAAATGCGAGACATTTTTTAAAATATAATGTAATTGCCGTAGTTATTTATTACCGAGTATGTGATGTTGATAAAACCTACTGTTGTTAAATAAATATTATTTTTAGATTCAAACCGTGTTTTATTTTATTTTTCGCAGATAGAGCCTACCGTGCTATACCTACTCTATTTAGTATAACGTTACAATGCTATCGTCATTTCAATGTTAGCATATAATGGGCTTCGGTAGGTATCTCATGATAAATAATATAAATAAGCCATTTACAAAAACAAAATAACCTGAATGCAGTAATTTCAACAACATAGCAATAACTGCCGTTATTTTTCTAATACTTAAAATTTTCACAATAAATTGTTCCTGATGTTCTTTAACCTTTTGACCGTCACGGACGGCTATAGCCGACAAACGAAAACATGTCAAACACGCCACCGGCGTCTACAGCCGTCAAGAACACGAAATTTTTAAGTACTTATTTTCTACTTAAAAATGTCCTAAATTAAGTTTTTTTGTGTTTCTCTTTCCTATTATTTAAAACTACATTAATGAAATATTGTAAAATAGCACAAAGATATATTCATTTCTTATATTTCACTACAAAAAAGCAATAATCATAAATTGCTAATCGAAATGCTGAATTTGTAGCTTGGCGTAGCAGTGGCGCCGATGTGTTTACGCTCTGATGTTCAAAAGGTTGAACTTTCCCGGGGAGAAGCCTATTGTACAGATCGCTCTGTTTACGACTGCACAATATGTTTGATAGAAGATTCTCTGGAATTAGGAACTTAATTATTTTAACTTTATGCATCCATACCTGGACGGGCCTGTTGGTCTAGTGGTTAGTGGCCCTGACTGCTAAGCCGGAGGTCGTGGGTTCGATTCCCACCCAGGACAAACTTTGTGTGATGAGCATGATTGTTTGTTCTGTGTCTGGGTGTGATTTATCTATAATAAGTATGTATTTATAAATTATATAAGTATGTATATCAGTTGTCTGGTTACCATAACACAAGCTCTGCTTAGCTTGGGATCAGATAGCCGTGTGTGAGTTGTCCCAAGATATTTATTATTATTTATTTATTTATACCACAGTAAATACAGATTTACATTCGATCGCCGCATTCCCAGCGACATTTAAATACCTATTGAAGTGAATATTAATTTAATTAATGTACAAATTATCGTAAAATACTTTTTGGAACCAAGTTCCATAACGCGGCTTGCGGAAGGAGAAGGTTGGCAGAAATCGTCAAGTAAGGAAAAAGCGTTATGTCCCCTCCAGGTAGGGTTACCATATCTCAGGATTTGTCCTGAGATTTCAGGATTTTTGGACTCTTCTCAGGATTGCGGCCGGATTTTGCAAATCTCATGAAATCTCAGGACTTTTTGAATTCTTAATAAAATATAGCTTACATTTTAAAGATCTCTTTGATAAAAAATTAAACAAACTAAAAATAATCTTCCTTTGGTAATAATTGCACAATTAAAATCAGTACTTATTTATCCAAATAGGTACTTAATCAGTTTTATCATACTTAATATGTGATGATACATTTTTAAGTAAGATCCACAATGTATAAAAACGATGGTATTACGACTTTATTAAATTGTTAAGTACATTCGAGAGAAAATTTTGATAATGTAAAGGGTCTCAGGATTTTTCAATGAAAATCAGGCCTTTTCTCCGGACTTTTGATTTTTTCATCTGGTAACCCTACCTCCAGGGGACCTTCCCTCTCTTTTGCTTTCTCTCTGTCTCTTTTTATTACATATAGGTGTCAGGGAAGTCGTTCTGAAAGCAATTTTTTTTTAGAGAGCAAGTGGTCTGTTTGTGACGTTTGTAATGAAGGTATTGGTATTAATCAAACTCTTTGTTTCTAATTAGGCTAAAATGTCCCTGCCGCAGAGTTTCGACAACCCTGAGATGTATTTCGAAAATTGCCTGAAATTCTTTGAAGAATATCAGTATTTATTCGTTAACCCGAACACAGATGTACTAATTCACAATATCTTGGACAAAATCACTATAAAAGATGAAGAAATTGATGTTTTTAATAAAGATTTCGACTTAAGCGCCATTAATGATGAGTATTCGAGCTCTTTCTTCACAAAACTGAAAAAATTGCAAGTCTTCTACGATGATATTCAAGAAGATTTGTCGGAGAACAATACGAATATGGCTGTTAGTCCTAAGAAGAAACATGAGATATTGTATCTAGCTAAAGAAATAAAAGAAGTATGTGAGAATGTTGGCTCTGAAGTTATTGTAGACTTTGGATCAGGATTGGTAAGCATATTCCTGTCTCTGGAACTCACTTAAGGTCAAGGTGTCGAAGTCTGTCGATATTTTATTGCAAATTTGATTTCATGAACACCCTATGACTGTTTTTTTTACTTAATTGTATGTTTTATATATTAATGATGACTTAAGATTCCTTATTTATCAGTTACTTCTACAAACATCAATGTAACTAATATCAATATAGAAATAGCCGCGTTTTTTTAAGAGGTGGGCACTAGACGGACTTTCCCGAGTAATTGGGGTAACTCCGTCACAAGCATGATTTGTTTGTAATTTGATCGATATTTGCAGCAGTTGTATTCAGAAAATCGTCCCCGTAGAGCGAAAAGTCATTAACTCGAAAAACCATGTTTTGAGATAATGAGAGTTAAAGTTTTTGAAAATATAAATCGTCATAACTTTCATCTGCCATTACATATCTTAACCGTTTTAGCTTCATTTTGAAGGTAATAAAATTAAGTTATAGTATAATATCTACAATACTTTAAAAACTTCTAATAATTGAGAAAAGTAGAAAAAACCAAGTTAATTAATTTTTCCCTACAAAATCCTTGACTTATTTGAAAATTAGTTAGTTGTCGACCGTAGTTAGTGATTTTTCACTCAGTTCTAAATTACTATCACGAAAAATAACTAGAGTTAAGTAAAGTGGAACTAAATGTAACATGTACGAAATGTGTATTGTAAATACTACCTAACTGAATATTCGAAGCTTGTGTGGTAAGTTTTGTTTTAAGTATGACATGAATAAGTAATTAAACTACTTTAATAAATTAAGTAAAGTTGTATTCTAATAATTACAAGACATAAATCAATCAAAATACTATTAAATAGTTGGTACAAAACAAAAGAGAGTGCAACAATCAAAATAACTTAGCGGGTGGGGCTGTATCGGGGTACACAGCCGTTGGTTGAACGTAAAGCATCTTTTAAAAATAGGTAACATTCAGGTGTTGTGTCGCGCGAATACGATTACTTAGAAGTTTATTGGAGTGCTACACTATGAGAGCGACAGGGTCACCTGCAAACCATGCACACTGGTACATTTGCGCTTATGGTTGGTATGGTTTTCTAAAGCTGTGGGCTTATACAACTGTCTAATCATGACGGAGATGTCTCACTTATGCAGTACTTCACCGATCTGGGGATTGTCTATCGGAGATTGTATAAAGCAGAATCCATCTCAATTAGCTGCTCGAAGAACTCTCATGATCGTTGATCAGCTTTCGTGTTATGTGTTCTGCATGTCGCGAAAATCAGAAAGTATTGTAAATCCCCACCATCACCTGTAGTCGTAACATCTTCATTGCCAGACACACTGAGGGGTCACACCGCATTGCCGTCACTCCTTCCACAATCAGACTAGCGTTACCGAGATATATCGCAGGGAAGCTTTATTGTTCAGCTTGGCGACTGTATGTGATGTTGAGTGGGCACTCTGTCCAGGTGCCATGTCATGTATTTAGCCTCGTCCCATAGCATAGTGTGTTGATGGGCATGGGGATTCTCAGTCTCTGATACGCAATGACAATCTTAGGGCTCGATAGCTGTATTTTCGTTTATTCCTCGTTTGCTCTGCTCGGACCTTCAACTGGACCGACCAAGCCACGCTCCAACATAGGTAGCCCAGTAGACTGTGATATTGTTTGCGCCTTATTGTCAAATATCGCAGCCACGCTTTTACTATAGATTTCTTTACTACATCGCTTAATAACTCACGACTTTTGCATTATTATGCGATGTGCTATATCGTCATCCAACTGACGCGGCAGGGTCTGCACCATATCATTGACATCGAAGGGTATGTTAATAACGTGTCCGTTGATTTCATACTGTCCTGCGCATCGCATCGCATCGGCCTATTTGCATGTCTCGGTGACAACAGGCTCTCCTTATTATTGAGCTTAGTTTAGACTAGCTGTTCCCCGCGGTTTCACCCTCGCTGCTCAGCACCTGTTGGTCGTAGCGTGATGTTACATAGCCTATAGCCTTCTTCAAGAAATCGACTATCCAACACTAAAAGAATTTTCCAATTCCAACCAGTAGTCCCTGAGATTAGCGCGTTCAAACAAACAAACTCTTTAGCTTTATAATTGAGCTTAGTTTAGATAGAGGGTACGGCGGGTAGCTAAATCTATTATTCCTGCATTGGTTTCGAACGTTGAAGTAGATCCGGCAGAGCAAAAACCGAACCGTATCTTCTTCTGATATCTTCATCTGAGCACAGATGTGCTCACAGCCTTCAAGTCCTTCGTGATCCACAGTCGATCACATACGTCACACTTGTGGCAGTACTCATTGTTCATAAACACATTACTAAACTTTGCGGAGTGCTTCGCTCGACTCGGTCGCGCGCGCGGTGATTGATGTCGCCTCCGTACGAAAATATTTAAAAAAAATATTAATGTTAAGAATATTGTGTTCATTGTGGGACTAGTTTGTGTAATTAGTCAAAAACTATCTGTGACACAGTTATCTTGTGAATGTGATATTGACTAAAGTGTAAAAACTCACGTTTATTATATTAACTTGAGGACTAGTGGAAAAAGACAACATAAATAAAATATTACGGCTTAAAATCATCAATTCTCCATCTTATTCTTAACTAGCAAACAAAAAGTGATAAATAATAATAATAATAAATAAAAATACATAATTATTTAATAAAAAAACCTGGAAAAACCTTATATTATAGCTCAATACTTATGTAAACAAACTACAATAAATAAATGTGACTAAAGTGTTTATAAACAAAAAACTTTATGATTATGCAGTATGCACAAATAAACTTAACAATAAACATACAGGTGAAATAACAATCAAAAAATCACTAAAAAGTGTGATGTTGTGAAGTACAACGAACAAAGAAACAGTGCAAAAAATTCCTAACGCATGAATCATAATAACCGCCACTCAATTTTTAAAGAACGAGTACTTCTATTAGGATCCATAAATTCAACGTGAGACGTAACTGCTCAAATAGCTTAGTGGTAAAGCCATTCTGCTCGTTCAGCGTGGTTAACTCCAAGTTCGAATCCAGCGATCAGAGCTCTCTTTTTGGAAGTTTTATTTAGACAAATAACAACTATGGATGAAAACATTACTTTCCGAAACCAAAAATTATTTAAATCAAGCTCTGTTAACGATATTGGTCAAGAAAATTCTGTCCTTTTTGACACGACTATGATGAGTCTGCCAAATACATCTTTAAATTCTAGTCAAACAATTGTTGATCTTCTGGAAAAAGTTAAAATATTATCAGACGACTTACAGAGCGCCCACCAAGAAATAGAAAATTTAAACTCCGAAAATTTTAGATTAAAAACGGACTTGCAAAAATACATTAAAATAGTAAATGCATACAAAGACATCAATTCTACAGATAAAAGAATTTTGACTCCAAGACCAGAACACAAACGTAAATCAAGCCACAACAAGAATATAACGCCCGGTACAAATAAAAAGCAATTTCACATAACACAAGAAATACATGGAGCGCCTGCAATGGAAATGAAGCAATTAGACGCAGTGACTACAAAAGAAACCAATTACGACGAAAAGGTAAACATCGCAAACACGTCAAAAATAGCTGGAAAAAATACGAACTTAGAATGTACCGAGATTACGAGTCCAGAAATGAACCTAAATTTGAAAAGTCCGTCAAATCATTTAATGCAACAAATGCCTGTTAAAAAGGTTACTCACCTAAGAAAATCTACGGCTGCTCTGGGAACACCTACATCAGTCAAAAAAGCAACCAAGTATACTCAAATGGAATATGCACAGAAACCTCAAGACACACATCCACATACTAATAACATACCGGAAATACAAACTCTACCGACCATTACTAACAGTCTCCTCAAAAATTCATCTAAAAACTGTCAAAAAAATCACAAAAAAAATTGTTTGATTTCTAGTAATAATGTGAATAAGATGTTAGACATTGGAAAAAGTACGTTCAAAGGTTATAAGTTCTGCCATTATATCATACCAAATGGTGGCATAAAACAGCTGTTCTCAAATTTAGATAAAAAACTCGAAAACTTTACCCATGACGATTATTGTGTCATTTATATAGGTGAAAGAGATTTTGAAGTCTCCAAAAACTATAGACTATTAATTGACTTCATAAAAAAGGAGATTAGTAATGTCATAAATACTAATATTGTCATCTGCTCCCCTAATTTTAAATTAAGTAATATTTTTTCTATATTTAATAAACGTATTGAAATGTTTAACCAGCTAATGTATTTAGATAATGAATTATGGGAGTATGCTTATCTTTTTGATTCTAATTATTGTGTGGAATATACATATTATGAAATGTTCCGAAAATATACTGCAACAGTAAACAACAAAGCAATTGCAAAAATATTAAAAAACTTAATGGAATATATTGCGTATCTAGGTTCAGAAGCAGAAATGAATGAAGTAACTTGCTATAGTCTTGATTCTTGTCATTATTTTGAAAATACTGCTGTTGCGGATATCCTAAACCAATTACCAAAAAGTAAAATAAAGTTATATAATGATCAGTCTACCCAAACCGAAAGCTCTTCTGACAACGATTTTTTTCGTGTATAATCAAATAAATATCTTACACCAAAATATTAATGGATTAATAGGAAAGTCAGACTTGTTAACCCTTAGTATAAATAAACTCTTATATGAAGGGAAAGCAGTGGATGTTATGTGCATTACGGAACATAATATGAAAGATGATGATACTATGCACTTATATATACCTGAATATAAAATTGCAACATACTCTTCACGAAAGACCAGGAATGGTGGTACCTGTATACTTATTAGACATAGATACGAGTTCAAGATCTTAGACATTAAGGAATTCAGTGTGCCCAGTTTTATAGAGTGCTGTGCCATCGAACTGGTAGTTCACAAGTTAATTATAATTTGCATTTATAGACCTCCTAAATACACGCGAGATGCTACTTCTATTTTCTTGGAAAAAATTGAGCGTATTTTAAATTATTGCGGAAGAAATTTGGAAAAAAGGGTTTTGCTCTGCGGTGATTTTAACATTGATATTCTGAAAAAAGCAAGAATATCCATTGAATTTCTACATTTATTATTGAGCTACAAACTTAAACCGAGTATAATAAAGCCCACACGTGTATCTAGTGGAACCTGCATCGACAACATCATGCATAATGTTAAAGGTGGTACTGGCGAAATTTTAGAGTTGGCCCTTTCGGACCACACCGCCCAGTTTTTTAGCTGTCCTGTTAGAAAATCATGTTCAATTGATCACTGGTATATATTAAGTCGAGATTATAGTTCTGAGAATATATCTAAGTTCATTGAAGCCATTAGCAATTTAAGTTTTATTGAGGTATTTAATGGTACAGATCCGGAAATAGCTTTTAATTTATTTTATGATATGTTTAAACTTCTTTACGATCTGTGCTTCCCGACCGTGAAAAAAAAGATTTCCACTCGAAAAACTCCACGATGGATATCTAAAGGTATCAAAAACTGTTGCAAACGAAAAAGAGAGATGCTATATCTATACAGGCGATCACCAAACACTGAAAACAAACAATTACTTAAACAATATTCGAAACGATTAAAGAGAGTAGTACATTTGACGCAAAAGTCTCAAAATAGTCATACTATTAATAGTGCACAAAATAAAACCAAAGCTACGTGGAAATTAATTAATAGATGTAAATTAAACTTTCCCCCAGAACCTGTGAAGCAAATTCTTATTGGTGACAAACAAATTAACGATCCTAAAGACATAGCTATGGCTTTCAATGATTATTTTATAGATTCGGTACATCCTGCAACAAAGTTTGATAACGGTAATGCAATTTCCTATATAAATCACCACCCAAAAACCCTTTTTATGGCGCCGACGGATGCTATGGAGATTTTCAATACAATAAATTCGCTAAAAAATACCAATAGCACGGGATTTGATGAAATCTCAACAAAGATTCTAAAACTAGTGGCGCATGTAATTGCACCCGTGCTAAGCTTTATAATTAACCTATGCATAGAGTGTGGTCACTTTCCAAGCATACTAAAAACGACCATAATTAAACCACTTCATAAGAAAGGTGATAAAACAAACCTTTCAAATTACCGTCCAATAGCATTAATACCAGTATTCTCAAAAAAATTTGAAAAAGTAATTTATACTTCTCTTAACTCATTCTTTGAAAAAAATCATATACTTGCAAAGGAACAGTATGGTTTCCGGAAAAATAGAAATATTGACAATGCAATCAATGACTTGGTTACGAAAATTATTAGTAACGTTGACAAAAAAAATCCCATTGCCGCAGTACTCATGGATATGTCCAAGGCATTCGATCACGTGGATCACACAATACTGCTGGGTAAAATAGAACGTTATGGTGTTCGAGGAAATATATTGAGCCTAATCAAAAGCTATCTGTATGGAAGAAAACAAATGACGGTTTTAAATAGAATTTGTCCTAACTCTAAGATAGAAGTCGCTCACAAGTCGTCCATTAGGTATACTACCCGCGGTGTACCCCAAGGCAGTGTTCTTGGGCCCTTGCTCTTTCTCATATTTATTAATGATCTGCCGAAATGTACCCACTACCAAACCGTCCTGTTTGCCGATGATAGTACGCTTATTGTACCATGTAGTGACCTTCAATCATATGAGAATGAAATAAATAAGTCTATCCATAACATTATCCATTGGCTAAATAACAATAAACTTAAAATAAACTTAGAAAAAACACAAATTATGATGTTCCAACAAAGGACAAAAAAACTAAACTTAAATATAAAATACAACGATCAAAAAATACTCGAAACTGATAGTGCCCGTTTTCTGGGACTTCACTTGGATAGTCACCTAAACTGGAAATGTCATATAGAAACCGTATGTAAAAAACTAAACCAGTATTCCTATGCACTTCATAACCTTGCAAAAATATGTAACGAGGCTGTAGTTTTAATAGCATACAAAGCTTATATTCCATCATTGTTGCGCTTTGGAATAATATATTGGGGAAACTCCACTGATAAAGAACTTGCTTTCAAAGCCCAGAAGAAGTGTATACGTAGTATGTTTAAGCTGAAAACGACTGACAGTTGTAAACCATTATTTAATAAATATAAACTATTGACTTTGCCATGTATGTACATATACGAGACAGCAGTATTCGTTAGATTGAACTTGCATTTGTTCCAAACGCTCAGATCAAAGCGACGCAATGATATATGTGCTATTCCACACAGAACTAAGCTCTATTCGAAAAGCTTTTTGGGAATGGGTCCCAAATTGTACAATAAGCTACCCATTACAATAAAAGATGTTGGCAGCATACAGCATTTCAAAAAGGCTCTTCTAAATTTATTAGTCGCAAAAACATACTATACAGTCAATGAGTTCTTAGAAGATGTATTTTAATTTGTTGACATTTCATTATTTTATTGTTATTTTAATCCATTTATTTGTATTTAATTGACATTGACATAATATTATAATTAAAAATTGACATATTAAGAAATTGACATAGTATGTAATAATTAGTATTTGAAAATTGACATATTAATATAATTAGAAATTGACATGGTAATAATTAGTAATTGAAAATTGACATAGTAATAATTAGTAATTGAAAATTGACATATTAATTAATTAGAGATTGTCATAGTAATAATTCGTAATTGTAATTAGAATATTTTAGAATAAAAATTAGAATATTTGTACGCCGCTGACGGCAAGACATAGCGATAATTTTAAGAGCACTAACAACTGCATATATGTATTTTTTCACCTATGATCTACAAATAAAGTGATTTGAATTTGAATTTGAATTTGAACTTTTCTGAGGCCAACTCACAATGTAAGAGTTGTCTCATGAGTTGAGTTGTCGAAATTTTTTGCTTTTCTCTCGTACGTTAATTTGCACCTGCCGTGAGCTGCCGTTTTATCTCTTCACCAAGTTTGATTGACTGGTAGAGAATGTCTAAGGCATTAAGTCCGTCTTTGTATTTTATTACATAAACTTTAAATACATACATAATTAAATTAACCCCCATCGCCTAGAGTACTCCGCCGCGCGTCCAAATTTTTTACAGTTGAGGTGAAGAGTTCAAACAGTTGGGCCTAACCTGGCAAACCAGAATGTCTCTTGATGAGCTGGAACTGTCATGATCTACCTCTACTGAGGGTACGACTCGGCTGGCTCAATTCTGAGACGCAACAATTGGGTTGATTCAGTAGCTTAAGGTATGGGTGTGCGCTAAATCTAGCGAGCTTCCTTAGTTTTTAGGACCCTTTAACAGATGTGGCTGGTCATGGTTCTTCATCCTTTTCTTATCTAGGAGGTCTAGGAGGCGACATAACCGATGTATTCTCATTTTTTTATGAAATTAAAGTTAATTCCAAAGTAATTATCTATAGGCAATTGGTATTACTTATACATCGGTGAAATCATTCAAATGGGTTAATTACTTTTCGCTTTTGAAGTATTGTGCAAATCATTTAAAAATAAAGAGTGAGAAGTCACTATGTCAGGTTAGTTAATTTTCGCTATCGTGTGTTTTAACAAACTATTGATTTCAAAAACTCACTAAATCGATTTAGTGATTATCAGGCTAACTAAACGCATATGTTTGCTTTGATTATTTCATTGACATTGACATTTTAAGTCAAAGTTATGTAAATTTTATATTAATGTTATAATCATTAACTAATTTAGTTATTTCTCCCATTACGCCGTGGGGTTCAAAATATAGACTTACTTACTTTTCACACTTCGTAAAACAAAAACCAGCGCAGCTACAAGAATGACGGTTAGGCGGATATTTAGAGAACAAAATAGTGATCTTAGTGACATTGATAACTCATTTTGGCCATTTTGGGACTTAATGACTTTTCGCTCTACGGGGACGAAATATTCGAAAATGAAAATTAATCAAATACATGCTTTCAGTTCCACAATATAAGGTAGGAATCACAATCTATAGCGGTAAAATCATGAAGTGGGGTAAGTCCGGTATATTTGCAAGGGCGGGGATCGTCAACATTAAAATCAGTACAATTTTTTTTTAAATATTCTCTTTGTATGGTATAGGTAAATAAGTTTATGAGGTGAAATGCGATATGAACTTTCATACGTTTTGAAATTTAGGTGTACAAACCAGATCCAGATGGTCTTTAAACAATAGAAAAACGAAATGGTAAGAAACAAACACTTGGTTATATTAGTACTGTTTTGGCAGATAGCATATTGATGAAAGGCAATAATAAAAACCCCTTTTTCTTCCTTTTTTTTATTCAAAAGAATTATTTTATAATAGGAAAATACATTGAAAGAAAAACAACGTCATTGTCATTCTTGGTATATTATATATACGAGCAGCCTTGTATTCCGGACAGCTTGTACAGCATCTAGCAATTTTTCTTTAGTGTAAGACGATTTGTTGTTGTTGTTCTCTAGTAATTTTGAGTCATTTTTGTTATTTTACCTGAAGAATAAAATAAACTAATTTTAAATCGGTTAAATGACTGATGAAATTAATTACATTATATTTCTAGTTAAAAGACACTATTAATATCATAACAGTACCTATTCATAATTGGCGAAAAGAAAACCTGCAAATAAGTAGCGTTGACTGTATAACTATAAAACAATATTCAAAGAAAACACTTATACCAGAAAAGGTTATCAACATCTGACTTGGGGCAAGATCGGCACATGACGGCCTTTCCCTAAAATACTAGACAGTCTTACCCCAATATTTAATTTTTGAGTTGAAGTTTTTATCACAACCAATATTTCTATAAATAATGATTTAAATTCGACTTGGATATAATAAAACAATAAAATGTAATACAGACTAGACACTTACCACTACAAAACGTAAAAATCTGTTGATATTAAAATTTCACGTTAGGTAAAACGTCGACGCATCTCACTCGTATTTCAAATTGTCAACGACAAAAAAATTTGGAGACCGATTTTTGCTATTGAACTCCACACTACGACATCTATAATTTAAAGGTAGGACGAACTAGTGACTCAGTTTTAGCGACCGAGCTACCAACGTCGTAGCTATTCAAAAACAGCTTAGAAAGACGTTGTACGGTGTTCCCCCGTAGACGAACTTCCCCACCTTGACCTTACATAATATACTCGAGAAAACACATGAGGCACAAAAATATATTCACGCATGCACTGTCAGTCAGACGAATATTCTATTAGCCATGGGTTTCGAAGGCGCTCATGTCGAAAATAAGATGGAAATGAAAATTAAAAATGGCGGCCGCATAACAGGATGAATCGAGGCGAAAGTTTAAAATAGATTTTAACGCTTTTTTTTTTTTTTTTTTTTTTTTTATAGACGGGAAATCATCAAATAACTTCCCCCGCCCTGGGCGGGGCGGGAGGGAGTGTCAGACTTTTACTGACTAAAACCCGTCTATGTTCCTTCATGTGCCCTTTGCGTTCCGGGGGCGCGGTATCTCTTTCGAACAACCCGCAGCCCCGGCAGGCATCGGCCCTCAGTGGCCCCATCCAATTTTGCTGACATCTCTTTGAGGCGCGCGTGGAACACGAACGCGCCGTCGACACGGTCTGTCGCTAGTGAACGTACGGACGGTGAGCTACCCATTGCTCACCGTCCACAGACCCGCGTCTACGGTGGCCGGGAGTCGTCACGTGGCTCCCGACGCCCGGATCGTCTACCGCGGCGGCCGCTGGGACGGGGGACCCTCCTTTCCCTCTCCCGTCCCGCCGCCTCCTTCTCCAGCATAACAGCTTCGCAGAAGGAGGCGACTGCTTCCCATTCCCCCTCGCTCCGGACCATGGCCTGGACCAGTGCCGGACGCGAGAGGGCGCCGCCGCCGATGGCCGCCTCGAGGACTCGGCGGTGCTCAGCCCAAGCAGGGCACACCGCCAAAGTATGCTCCACCGTGTCCTCGGGGCGATCCTCACAATGGTGACACCCGGGCGATTCCTCCCGCCCGATGAGGTGCAGGAACCTCCCGAAACATCCGTGTCCGGTGAGGACCTGCGTCAGGCGGTAGGTGAGGGCGCCGTGGCGCCGCTCCAGCCACTCCTCAAAGAGGGGTCTTACCGCCTCAATGGAGGCGAGCCCTGCACGAGGTTGCGACAGTCGTTCTCTCCATGTCGCCATGAGATCGAGCCGGAGTTCCGTCCGCAGGGCGGCAATTTGCCGCGGCAGCGGAGTTTCGCCCCGGCCCAGTGCCTCCGCGCGCCACTCGTGTAGGCGCGCGAGGACCAGCGCCTCCAGATCCCATGGCGGCAATCCGGCAAGGAGGCTCGCTGCCTCGCCGGAGATCGTGCGGTATCCGCGGATGACCCTTATGGCGATCACCCGCTGGGACGCGTTCAGGTAGTGGGCGGCAAGCCGCCTCAAGCCCCGCGCCCACACCGGGGCCCCGTAAAGGGCCATCGAACGCACAGATTTTAACGCTGGAATAATCTTCTAACAAGGGGTCTTACTAACAAGGACACTGAATCGTAATAATTCAGTAAACCAATAAGAGTTCTTTTTGGTAACAAACTATTTTATTTTAACGTTAAAATTGCTTTCAAGGTTTCGTCCCGATTTACTATTTTTCCCCCGTTTACGACGTTATCTACTCCTCTAGAAGTATAAGGGAAGTGTAGTATTCAATCATCTAATTATAAACCATTATCATGTTTTTTCCAGGGCTACTTGGAACAACATTTATTTGAAACGACAAACTACAGAATATTAGGAATTGAATGCAATGAAAGTCATTACGTTGGCGCCAAAAAACGACAGCGGAAATACCATGCAAACTCCACAGATAATGTAAAATATATAAAACATACCGTCTCAGAAAATTCCCATGGAAATATTCAAGGATATTTGGAAGATAAGTTTGAAAATCATAGAGAATTTTGCATTACTGGCCTCCATGCTTGCGCCGACTTGACTATAGACGCGATCAATTTATTTTTAAAGATGGCTGATACAAAAGCTATTGTAATAATGCCTTGTTGCTACCACAAAATGGTCGGAGATGGTAAAGTTTTTAAAAACTTTCCTTTAAGTGATTGCCTGAAAGGTATTTTTAGAAGATTTAAAGGGGAAGAGTATATGAGGGTGCCTTTTTTAAGACTGGCTGCTCAGCCACCGTCTATGGACGATAAGTTAGAAGATTTAGTTTTTAATTTATTGTCAAGGGCTGTGCTGCAGACATTTGCGTTTCGACGTAAGTATGATATTATGATTGTTTTCATTATTTCTTTAAATAACGTAAAATAAAAAGCTTATGAATAATAGGAACTTAGGTACTTATTAAGTATCTTAGCACATAAAGAGAGGCAAATACCCAGCAGTCGATCAAGTCCAGTGGATGTTAATCAGGATTTGTGGTCGGGGATTACTTTGGCCGCTAGGTCTGGTCTAAGATCCGTAGAAGAAAAAAATACCCTCATCCGTTATTTAATAATTTTAAGGTTTATATGCAAGATCAGACATAGATTGATACATCGCACATGGGTTGCCTAGCTAAATCGCGTACCAAAGGTGTAAAATATTAAAAAATAAGGGCCAATTTTTTGGGTAAAATCCCCCCATCTGTTATTTAGGTAAATCGTGCATTAGCTGATAGAATATACCCCAAGGAGTCAAAAAAAGTAGGGTTGCCTAATCTCATCCGGGGCTAACTGTAGGGTTGCCTGGTTTGAAGGTGGGCAAAAATGGAGTAAAATACCCCCATCTGTTATTTAATCGAGATGTATGTCAAATGAAAGGTTATTTTATTCCCAATCCAACTGTATAGGGTTGCCTTATCAAAAATGGGGCTAAGTCAAGGGTTGCCTAGATTTTAGTTGTAAAATTGTCATGTTGAAAAAATGGCACCTAGTAGCAGTTTCGGTCAATATCTCCTTTCTGACTCATTTTACGATATAAACATGTGGAACAAAATTAAAGAACAGGAAATTTCCTACAATTTGTGGTAAACAATTTTTTTATAAGATCAATAGTTCTGGCGTACAAATGCCGCAAAGTGTACTTCAACATGTATTTTGGCCAAATAAACTTTTTAGCAATATTTCATCATTTACTTCCATATTATGTATTCATTTGATCTAAAATTAAAATGCATTTAAGTCATTGATATTTATTATAAACAAACACCAATAATTGACTTTAGTCCTAGCAGAATAAACCAACATTTCTCTCAATTTGTACGTAATGATTTTGGATATTTAACGCTGATTAACTTTAATTTTATAAATACACTCTCATCTGGTATTTAATCGAATGTTGTATCAAATAAAAGGTTATTTTATTCTCAATTCAACTGTATAGGGTTGCCTCATCAAAAAGTTGGCTAAGTCAATCGTTGTGTAGGTTTTAGATGCAAAATTTTCATATTGTAAAAATGGCACTCAATACCAGTTGTTTTGACAATATCCCCTTTCCGGCTCATTTTATGATAAAAACAAGTTGAACAAAATTAAAGAACAGGAAATTTCCTACAATTTGTGGAAAACATTTTTTTTATGAGATCGATAGTTCTGGCGTACGAGTGCCGCAAAGTGTACTTCAACATGCGTTTTGACCAAAGAAACTCTTTAGCAATATTTTATCATTTACTTCTATATAGGTATTCATTTGACCTTAAAATAAAATGCATTTGAGTCATTGATGTTTATTTTAAGTAAAAACCAATCATTGGATTTAAGTCCTATCAAAAAAAAACCCAATTTGTACGTAATGATTTTGGATGTTTAACGCTGATTAAATTTAGCGTTATAAATATACTCTTACCTGTTATTTAATCAAGATGTATATCAAATGAAAGGTTATTTTATTCCCAATCCAACTGTATAGGGTTGCCTTATCGTAAAGGTGGCTAAATCCACGGTTGCCTAGATTTTAGCGTACGAGTGTCCAAAAGTGTAATTTAACATGCGTCTTGGCAAAAAAAAAAACTCGTTGGGTAAAATTTTATTATTTAATTATATTTAAATATTCATTTGTTTTTAAAATAAAATACGTTTGTGTCTTTGATGTTAATTGTTTATTTTAATAGAGGTTCTCAATTCGGGTTTTATTTTTAATTTTCTAATGTAAGTTTATTTGTTATATAGTCGAATTGCATATCAAAGGAAAGGTTATTTACTTACTTACCAATCCAGCAGTATCACACTGCTTGTAAATCCATGTGTACCTAGATTTTAGATGTAAACTTTACAGCGTGATAAATCGTACAAAATAAAAGTTTTCCATAAATTTTAGGAAATTTCCTGAGTTTTATTTTTGTTTAACATATTGTGATTATCATTATCATCATTACATAGTACAAAACAAAGTCGGCCTTTTCCCCTTGTACGCGTTAATCTTTAAAACTACGCAACGGATTTTGATGCGGTTTTTTTAATAGATAGAGTGGTTAAAGAGGAAGGTTTATATGTATAATAACATCCATTAAATAGCGGAGAAATACTGTTATTTTTGAGGTTTCTAATGTAATGTCTTAAATAATTTCATTTTTTTCCGCTTACATTGCAAACGCTGGCTGAACCCTACGAGATTTATAATGTAAAATAATGTACTAAGTATTGTACACATTGAAAAGGTCTACAGAAAACTCCGCGATGGTATATGTCTATCTCTTATGGATATCCCACAATACTTTTTAATTAATTTATTAACTAATTTTCGAAGCGATTTTAACCAATACAGCATTAATCCTTATCCAATTAAATACCTTAAATACATTGTTAATTTAATATAGATCTATATGGCCTTTTACAGCATATGATTTATATGAATATTTTCGAAGATATTACAAATTTAAAAATTGCGGGACGTTGCGTTTGCGGCGGAGCGGGCCGCTATGTTTTTGTATACAACGTTTTCAGTTTTTCTGTAGTGTATTTAGTATCAGCATTGCATCCGTGCGAAGCCGGGGCGGATCGCTAGTCGTACAATAAGTCGGAAAGGAAATATTGTCAAATACTGCATATATTCTTCTTATTTATCTTTGTCACCTTTTTGATAAGGCAACCCTATACAGTTGGATTGGGAATAAAATAACCTTTCATTTTATATACATCTTGATTAAATAACAGGTAATAGTATTTTATAACGCTAAATTTAATCAGCGTTAAACATCCAAAATCATTACGTACAAATTAGGTTTTTTTTTTGGCAGGACTTAAATCCAATGATTGATTTTTACTTAAAATAAACATCAATGTATTTTATTTTAAGGTCAAATGAATACCTATATAGAAGTAAATGATAAAATATTGCTAAAGAGTTTCTTTGGCAAAAACGCATGTTGAAATACACTTTGCGGCACTCGTACGCCAGAACTATCGATCTCATAAAAAAATTGTTTTCCACAAATTGTAGGAAATTTCCTGTTCTTTAATTTTGTTCAACTTGTTTTTATCGTAAAATGAGCTGGAAAGGAGATATTAACCGAAACTGCTACTAGGTGCCATTTTTTCAACATGACAATTTTACAACTAAAATCTAGGCAACCCTTGACTTAGCCCCATTTTTGATAAGGCAACCCTATACAGTTGGATTGGGAATAAAATAACCTTTCATTTGACATACATCTCGATTAAATAACAGATGGGGGTATTTTACTCCATTTTTGCCCACCTTCAAACCAGGCAACCCTACAGTTAGCCCCGGATGAGATTAGGCAACCCTACTTTTTTTGACTCCTTGGGGTATATTCTATCAGCTAATGCACGATTTACCTAAATAACAGATGGGGGGATTTTACCCAAAAAATTGGCCCTTATTTTTTAATATTTAACACCTTTGGTACGCGATTTAGCCAGGCAACCCATGTGCGATGTATCAATCTATGTCTGATCTTGCATATAAACCTTAAAATTATTAAATAACGGATGAGGGTATTTTTTTCTTCTACGTATCTCGTACTAGTCGGCTTGTCCTAGATCTGTACGACATTCTAAACCATAGAGTCTTTATTTTTTACAGACAACTGCAAGTTAAAAAGGAATAAACGGAAAGCTGTAAAAACTAAAAACTTGGGGAACAATTTTGAAATGTACATACAAGATGCTGTGACTAACGGATTTAGTTTAATCAAAAATGAATCGTTAAGAAGTGAACATAAAAATGAGAATCCTACATTTGAACTAGAAGAACTTATGACATTGTGGAACCAGTTAACTCAAGTGACGTTTAAAAAGGCGGGAATTTTTATTTTACTGCAAAATCATTTGCAACCTGTCATCGAGAATTTTATTTTATATGACAGACTGGTTTATCTACAAGAAAAAGGGGTAAAACATAGTGAGTTCAAAAAAATATTAAACGTTAAAACATCGCCCCGTTGCTTAGCTTTAATAGCTTATAAATAAATGTAGATAAGAATACACGGATTAGTTTAATTCCACTGCCTGTTTTAGTTTCATTGGTATTCCTAGTGGGCCAAATAGTATTCCCATTACCTTTTTTTTTTGTCAGCCTGTTCTGTCCCTCTCCTGGGCAAAGGCCTCCCTCCACTTCTTCCATCCTTGTCTTTTTAGCGCCTCGTTTTTCCAGTTTTGAAGGAATCTGTCAAGTTTGTCCCGCCATCTCCTTCGTGGCCTGCCGCGACCTCGACTCACTGTCTCGGGGCTCTAGCTTTGAACTATTCTGGCCCACAGTTTGTCCGGCATGCGGCAGACATGTCCTGCCCAGTCCCATTTGAGTTGGGCAACCTTTTGACCTACGTCCGCCACCCCTGTTTTGGAGCGCAGTATACTGTTTCGAACTCGATCAGTTAATTTAACACCCAGTATACTGCGCATTACCATTAGTTACTTAAAATATCAGGAGCTTGGACAGTAGTCGAAGTTCTCGATTTGCGACACAAAAAAATTATAAATGAAAGTCGAGTATGAAAATTCTATTTCATACATAAACTTTTTTAGTAATATTTTTACTCATCAATAAATATTTAAAAATCAACTATTTATTGACAAGCGTAATAAATGTAATTATCATCAATTGTTATTGAAAAATACTTTAATTATTATTGAACTTAAAAAAATAGACTAAAACCAATCCCGCTTGCTGTTTTATTAAAAACAGGCAAGCACTACATTGGCTGTTATATTCTGTGATTCTGTCATCATGACGTTGCTGACGTCACACATACGTACGGGCGGGTATACCTCTATGATGCATGTTTTTATTTTGCTGATTCTGATTCAATAACAAATTGCTGACTATGGTTACCTGGTTTCCCGCCTTCAAGACACGACGACGCACCAAGGCTGGACAGAAACATGCAACAAGTAACCAACTTTCTATGAAACCGAAGAATTGATCAGATAAATTGCCAAGCGCAACATCAACATGGAAAATAATACAAGTAAATACTGTCGCCTTTGCGCTGATTTGAAACCAGCAAACGACCTCACTAACATGGAAACTAACTTAGAAAAATGCAAAGAAATCGTCGATAAGTTAACAAGGTTTAATATACATGTGAATTTTAACAATATGTTGCCTAAAACTGTGTGTTTTGAGTGTATGAACTGCTTGGATAGCGCTTACGACTTCGTGGCTACTGTTGCTCTCGCTCAAGAGGCATTTGAAGACTATGATAGTTCGCTTGATAATAATGAGGTTGCTTTAGAAGACAAAACTTTAGATAAAAGCAGTAAAGAGGTTGGTAGTATTCAAACTAAAGAAAGTCTTCCTAATAATAAACCGGAGGCGTCAGGTAACGTTGAGATTAAAACCGACGCTAAATCTGAAATAGAAAAAATAAAATCTGCATCCAAATCCGAAAAAGAAATAGACACTTCAAAAGAAGAAAAAGATGCTTCAAAAAAAGAATTAGTTACAAAAAAGGCATTTTATTTAACAAAGAAAAGAAAAGCTAAAACAAAAGCGTTAGATATTGCTTCCACTCAAAGGAAAATAAATAAAATATCATCTAAGTTGGTCCTAGACACCTGGTCTGACTGTAAATGGTTATGTGCATTCTGCAATAAGGATTTCCCGACTCCTAGTGAACTGAAAATCCATTCTATGCAATACCACAGCACCTGTAATCCTTATAGATGCTTTGACTGCAGAACGCAAGAACCGCACATAGATAACTTTATAACACACCTCTGCAAACACCACCCAGTTTTGTCACGCATTTGCTATAAATGTTCCGAAAAATGTAAAACTTTGAAAGAATTGCGGGCACATAAATCTACACATCAAGATACTGAATATGTTTGTATCGGATGCAACACATATTTTTTGAACACGGAAGAGTTAGGTGAGCATACAAAAACATTTTACAAGGACACAGAAGCAGCCAGTTCAGGGACATTCAAGGAAAATGCAAGCCTAAAATGTGTCTTATGTAAAAGGACATTAAAGTCTAAAACTCTACTGAACAGGCACCTATTATTGCATGCGGACGGAAAGGGGGTTCATGTTTGCGAAACATGTGGTGACAACTTTTGCAAAAAGAAAGAATTAATTCAACATGTAAGATTACATTCAGATTCAAGACCGTATAAGTGTGATATCTGTAAAATCACATTTAAAATGAGACAAGAGCTCAAAAAGCATGCTTCTGTACATTCCGGACCGAAACCATTTGCGTGCGATCATTGCAGCAAAAGTTTTCGATTATGTAAAGAATTAGTGGTTCATAGTGCAACCCACAGGGACCCAAAGGGTTATAAATGCTCAGATTGCAACAAGAGTTTCCGTTTCAGACATCTGCTGGTCCAACATTTACGTTTGCACACTGGAAATAAACCGTATTCTTGTGACATTTGCCCGCTGACGTTTAGGACCTGGTTGAATTACAACAACCACACAAGAGACAAGCATAGTGCGGACCATTCGAAAAAGAAACGTACTTCTAAACGACTTTACACCGTAGACTCAAAAACTAAAGAGGTTGTTTATCCTGACATGGACAAAGTGATTGCATGGAAGAAAAAAATAATGGCAGACAGACAGAAAAGACCAAAGAGGACTGTTAAGAAGAATAAGACTGTAAAGCAGGCTGGTAAGAAAAGTAAAGGTTGAAGTATTTGAAAACTTTTTTATCTTGTGGGTGATAATTGGGTATTCTCCACCACCATCAGTTGACATACTTTTTATGAACTGTCAAAACGCGATTCTCCCATAGATTTTGTATGGCATTTGCACGCTATGACGTCACTACGTGACCTACTCAATTGACTAACTATTTATTGATTTTATAGTAAGTAAAAATTTAATTTTACAGTAAATTGAAAAATAATCGGTTTTCATGGGTAAATTAAAGTGCTTTTTTAGAGAAGCTGTGACTTGAAATTATTGGTTAGTGGTGTCAACTACCCAATTGTAAGTAGTGAATATTTTTGCAAAGTGGTTTCAGCCCCAAGAACGTTATGATAAAGCTACGTAAAATAGTTTCTAATATTATTAAGCAAAAATAAATGTTATTGTGTCATCATGGGGTTGTTATAAGTTTTAATATACAGTATGTGTTCATAATAAATGGGTCCGTGTATACTAAAGAAGGTGGGGGGGGGGGGGGAGGCTTAGGGGGGTAAGGGGATCTATACTTGCCCCACATTCAATGCAGAATACTCAATAACAAACAACTGTCAAATCAAGAAATAGTGCAGTTACAAAAATTACTTTTTCACAACCTTTAAAATGTTTAAATTAAATTAACCTTTAAATTAATACAAAAGCAAATTGTTTACTAAAAATATTACTTTTATAACATGCAGCAAGTGCTTACATGACATACCCACATTTTTATAAAAGTTTGTTATTAAAAAATATTTTTTGAATTTGGCTGTTCCCCTGTAATATGATGATGGGTATTTTTAGAAAACCATTACTTATATGATCATCATCAATATCATTAAAAAATAATCCTCATTCATGTAATAAACAGTTTAGTAAAACTATTTTTAGAATAACTATAAAATTATAAAAGATATAACCATCGAAGATTTGGTTTCGATCTCATTTTAGCCAAACGAATTTTAACACTTAGTATGAAAGGCCCTATATCAGGGATGGCGAACCTTTATAGGTGAGCGTGCCATTTTTTATACAAAAAAAAACATGTGATATAAACTCTTTGTTTGCAACTCGTTTGTACAAGTAATATTTACTATTTTATGTTTATTTAAATAAAAGGATAGTGTGATTTCTGCTGTTGCAAATTGGTTTCGATCAAATACTTAGCTTTGTCATTTATTGGCGTGCCCAATTTATTTTGTCGCGTGCCACTGCTGGCACGCGTGCCATTGGTTCGCCATCCCTGCCCTATATAGTGACACGTGACGTCACAGTACATGTCGGATCTCTCTGTCTAATCGGTGCATAATTAATAGTTTTAAAAATACTTAATATCGTTATTTCTTGACCGATTTTAATTTCACTTTTTGTCTTCTCTACTACGGTATTTTCATATTTTGTTAATAAATGCTATTAAAATTAAATTCATGCATATATCTGTGTATTATATCAGTAGTAACAGCAATTAGTGTGTCTTGTTAAAACAAATAAATAATACAGATTGTTGAATTAACATTTTTAAAAGCATATATTTATGATTGCTTGGAGCCAATAATTATTTTGTTGTTGTTTTGTTTAATGCAATTTCTATTTCTGTTATATTGTAATGTTATTTCTTATTAAATTTTATTCCAAGAATATTTATGTACATACAATAATTTTGTTATTTTTTGCAATAGTGATAAGTACGTACAAAAACTTCAGCTGTCAAAATGTACTTGTATGGTCAGCAACAAAAGTAGATTAACACTTCAGATTTTCAAATCTTTATTATTGAGCACAAAATCAAAGGATATACGAAATGGAACAAAAATTTAAATAAAATAAATATAAAATTCTTAGGCATTGCCTAAAATTCTGAAAGCAGAGAACTGTTAATATCATGTATTTTTAAATGATGTTTAAAGTTTAACATTGTTAATCGGCTTTTGTTGTTATTGATAATCGTTATTAACAGTACCAGTATTTTTAAAAATATTTGTTCCGCGCAGATGCAGATGAGCGCACACAGGATTTTCCAAAAACAATAAAAATTACTTTGTCTTTTGTGAAAGCAAAGGTATTTTCAAATTTTGGCCTCTGTGTGGAACTAGTGGGGCTGCTATTCGTCCGAGATTACCCAATTTTTTCTGAGATTATACGGCGGCATCCGGAAGGCGTTTTCACGAAATGTGTCCCTTATTATTTCTCAATTTATCGGGATTTCCCCAACACAAAATGAGTTCCCCTTTTGTGTCGATTAAATCGAAATCCCGATTAATTGAAAGAAAGATTAAAATTAAATGACGAAAATGATTCTCAGGAGCGTCCGGGAAATTTCCCCCGAACGTCGGAAGTTTTGACATTTTTGTCTGGGATCGGCAATTTAGTTAATGACAGTCCTGCTATGGTTACTAAAAATAAACGCTTTTAATCAATCTTCAATAATCCTGGTCTGCTCTCCTATTTGTCTGCTGGCTAAGCCATACAATGTGTTTACATAATATTTAATTAGATCTTATAATAAGAAAGTTTTAAATATTTATCTTGATGTTCATAATGCTAAGTACAAAAATAGACGTGAATTTGCGGACACCCGCCAGTTTTGTTTAATAATAGATATATTAAAATTACTTCAACTATGTACTTAATAATCATCCGATAAAAAAAAATAAGTATACTGTAGATCATCTAATAAAAATACCCGCAAAATGACATGGTGTTTAATTTCTTACAGCGAAAGACATGGCTACTTATTTTGACATCTTGTCCAGAAGGAGCGAAATCGCCGCAAAACATTTCGCGCGTTTTTAAGATACTGTAGGCGCGAATACATCGCCTCCACAAGCATCGCGGTATTTCAAAATACGCGCGTAAATCGTGTGCACTACGCGATACTATAAGACTCATTGTTACGTCCACTCGACGCGCGAACTTGGATATATGGAAGCGAACATTTTTGATACGGAATTGTTTGAATGCCCACGCGGTGGTACGCTACTTCTGGACGCAATGGTTGCGCGTAATACGTACGAGAAAATCGCTGCGAATTCGCCCTCTCTGGGCAAGCTCTAAGGGCTTGTTAAAAAACAAGGAAATGGAGGAATTATTGTTGCGGTGATGAATGTGAAGCGTTTTGACAAAAAAATGAGCAAAATTGTATGCTATAATGGCCGTAGTCTACCTAGTTCTAGGCAAAAAATAGTTTAAAAAAATGAGGTAATACACACGATAACTACAGTAAAACACACAGTAACTGCCTCGATAGGCTAGTGGTCCTAAGCGTGACTGTTACGCTAGAGGTCTTGGGTTCGATTCCCAAGTCAAGCTAATAGTGTTATTGGGTTTTTTTATGAAATCGTCAGTAGCAGCTCGGAGTTAATATTTCTGCCCGGTTAATGGTAATAGGCTCACCCCTTATTACATGGGACTTAAATATGTATACCGGCGGACTGTGGTGCATTGCTATACCTCTGCCTAACCCGGGTAATACGGGCGTGATGGTATGCATGTGTATGTAAGTACAGTAAAATGAGTTAGAATCACATTAGAATTCAATCTATTAGGAATAATGAACAGTGCTGCCACCCCTTAAGGTTTTCAGTTCGACACCGTTTTATGTTCCTAGCTATGGTTGGACTGGACTCTGATCCGCTGTCTGTCAATAATGTCAACTGTCATCAGTGACAGTCAGATAACAACAAATGTGCAACAATTAAACATAATCGTCAACTTTCTTATATTCAAGTCTTACATTCTATTACATGGCCTAAAATCTCTGAATAATATTCAGTGTTTAATGGTCATCACAATACCTATGTGATATAGAGAAAATTATGGTGTCTCTCACAAAAGCCGTAAATGAAGAATTCAAGTCATTTTGGTGTTCACCCGTAATTCCGTACTAATGCTCCTGCCTTGATTCGCTTCAAGTCACTTGGCTGGCGTGGCTCATGTCTCCGCAATAACACCCTGTTACTTCCTATCTACTATTTAAGACATAAAATATATTCCATAATGAATAACACAAAGAATGTCCACTGTCTCCTCTGCGCGGTTTTAAAACCTATCAACGAATTAACAAACCTACAGACAGACGCAGAAACGCGCCAGAAAGTCATCAATAAACTGTCCAGATTCAACATTGCTATGGATTTCCAGCAGAATATATTGCCAAAGACAGTTTGTTTAATATGTATAAACTCTTTGGAACAAGCCTTTACTTTTGTAACTGCTGTCGAACAAGCACAGGTATTGTTGAACAATATAATTCTGATACATATAAGAACTGTTGAAAATAGCACAGACTGTGCACAAAGTTATATGCCCTCAGATGATGGGAATGAAATAATTGATATTAAAGTTGAAAACAGGCGTGACCCAATGGATTTAAGTGATGATGATAACTCAAATGTGGATGCTGAAGAATTTAATGAGGAGATTAAGGACATCGCAGAACCCTCTAGCATTATTGAAGAAACAATTAATATAAAAATTGAGAGTGATGAAAATACTGATCTAAAAAATTTTGAAGATAATAAAAATGACATTATTGATGCATCTCTGGATGAGCATAATGACTTTAGAGAAAACCATGATAGTAGAGAAAATGATTTTAATACAAATAGCACAATTATCCCTGAATTAAAGGAAAATCTCATAAAAGAAACGCTCAAAAATAAATTCAATTCTGGACAAATTCTTCCAATGGAGAATGTTGCTTATTGTACAGATCTCGTAAATAAACAAAATTTTAGTATTACGGACACCAACGCTTTGGGTGCAAACGTACAACATGTAGAACCCATGGTGGTTTCATTTGTGCCCCAAGTTTTGGATACTACGCTATATTCCGAAGATTACATAAACAAACAAATTAGCAGGTTAGGTTCTGTACCCGTGCAGGGCCTTAAAAAGACATGGATTGATTACGAATGGAAGTGTTCATATTGTGGAACGCTTTTCTCAAATATTGAAGAGCTACAAACGCACTCCATACGTTTCCACAACTCCTGTAACTCGTACCAATGCACCGATTGTAAGATTAAAAAGCAACGTCTCAACGCTTTCCTCAAGCATGTCAGAGCACACAGAAAGTACTTGCATTATTCTTGTTATAGATGCTTTGAGAAATTTCCTAAACTGACGGATACTTTGCAGCATAAAGCTAAAATCCATGAGACCTCAAAGTATGTCTGCGTGGGATGCAACTGTCCGTTTTCTAGTAACACCGAATTAGAAGAGCATGTAAACAAATATTACAAGTCTCTATGGAAAAAGAAAACATTTTTCTTTAATGATAATTTGACATGCGATAAGTGCAATAAAGTATGTGCAAACATGATCGCTTTGAGGAACCACTTGAATACACACAAAGAGAAGAAGCGAGACCATCTTTGTGACCGATGTGGGAAGTGCTTCGATAGTGATCCCAGTTTAAGAGTTCATATGGAAACACATTCTGAACGGGTTCTCTATCATTGTGAAATTTGTAAAACTACATTCAAGACTGTTTATTCACTACGATACCACTCTACCATCCACTCCGGGATCAAACCGTTTGCCTGCGATATCTGCAATAAACGGTTCCGGAATAAGCAACAGATTCACAATCACGTGAGACATCACATGGACTATTTTCCTATTTCTTGTACGATTTGCAGCAAGAAGTTCCGTACAGAAGTACGTTTACAGAATCATATGCTTCAGCATACCGGAGAGAAACCGTTTTCCTGTGACATTTGCCCGAGAGACTTTACAAACTTGTCCAATAGGAATAAACATATGAGACGTAAACATGGGATTGAGATGGCGAAGAAGAGACAGCCTATTATAAAAGAGCAAACAGCTGATGAACTGACCCCTGAAATGGCTCCCGGAGAAGGTGTGTTTGCAGATCTAGACAAAATGGATGAATGGAAAAATAAAACTATAGAACTTCAGAGAAGTAAAAAGACAAGTAAGCCTAAAAAACCGAAAGTGATTGTGAATGACAAAGAATGCAATGAAAATTGATCTTTATTACTTTACAACTAAGAGTAACTATGGCGCTCCACTTGTATATGTCTAAATATTCTAGTAACTTAGGTAGTACAAAATATACCCTATGTCTCTTGGAATAAAGATGTTTTTGAAGTAAAACTTCTTTACATACGCTTGACTTGTAAGCTGGTGAATACGAGACAAGAGCGTTACGAAAAGTGTGATCGGGCGTGGCGAACGGAAGGTGAGAGCGAGATATTGGTTAGTGAAGATAGAAAGAGAAAGAATTACGATTCGTAGATTATTGTGTCAGAGAGAGTTACAGAATTCTATTCTAAGTAATTGTTATTGTCGGCTAAACTAGGTTTTAAGTTGAACAACATATTTTTATTGTCGTTGTATATTTAATAAAGCTTTTTTTATTTACAAAAAAGTTGTTTGCCATCCATCACGCCTGTATTCCCCGAAGGGTTAGGCAGAGGTGTACCAATGTACACCCACAGTTCGCCGGTATATTTAGGTCCCATGTAATAGGGGGTGAGCCTATTGCCATTAACCGGGCACTAATCCAAACTCCGAGCAGCTACTGAGAATTTCATAGAAAAATCGAATAACACTTTTTGCTCGACCTGGGAATCGAACCCAGGACCTCTTGCGTAGCAGTCGTGCTTAGGACCACTAGGAACGAGGCAGTTTAAAAAGTTGTTTGCCTTCGAAATAATATTTGATGAACTGCTTATAGTACTTCTACTTACTTTTAGGTATACCTAGGGCTGCCATCCGTCCGGGATTCCCCGGATTTGGTTAGTTTGGACGGCTAGGGCTTTCAGGAGTATTCCGATAAGGGCTTTCAAAAATTGACCGTTTGACACAGTACCTCTGAAGGAAATCCTGATTATTTGAAAGATTAGCAATGAACTCAAAAAAAAAGTTTTTTTTTTATCGTAAGAGAGAGAGAGTGGTAGAGAGTTGCCAATTTTTTTATCTCTTGCGCATTTGTTCAGAAGAATGATACGCATGCAGTATAATAAAAACCGAGGCAAGTGAGTCTGACTCGCATGCGAAGAGTTCCGTACCTCCATACTTTCACCTCTTTACCTATTAGGGTGTGTGAGATATAGCCTGCTGACCAATGATATTCTAGTCGTCGTGCCCAGTGGTTAAGGCGTCCGCCTCCCATGCACGAGGTTGTGGGTTCGCAACCGAGCACGGGCAAGTACCAATGTGACTTCTCCTAATTCATATGTACTTTCTAAGTTTATCCTGGACATCACCGACATCAGTAACCATGTCAGAGGCCCTTGAGGCGGTTTAGTAACTCTGACACTAGGGTGTTTAGGGTCGTTAGACCTTACTGCCCATACGATAAGAAGAAGAATGATATTCTAGCTGCTGACAGACAGATGGACGACAGCGGGAACTTAATAATAGGGTTCCGTTGGCACCTATCGGGTACCGAACCTTAAAAAGCACACGAGTAATTCCTTTTTTCTTTATCGATGGGAAATCAGCTAATGAGTCCCGCCCTGGGCGGGGTAGGAAGGAGTGTCAGACTTTTACTGACTAAAACCCATCCATGTTCCTTCTTGTGCCCTTTGCGTTCCGGGGGCGCGGTATCTCTATCGAACAACCCGCAGCCCCGGCAGGCATCGGCTCCGAGTGGCCCCACCAATGAATAATTCCTTGACCCTTCTAACTAGAATCGAATTTTTGCTACATTAAAAAAGAGATGCAGAATTTTAACTTTTCATTTATTCAGTAAAAACTCGATAAACATTAACTTAGACATCTAAATATTGCTACTTAGTACCAATTAACATTAAACGATTAAAATAACTCATAACGCCCACATAAAACTATGTAATAGGGAACATGCATGATTTTTGTTTTATTTAAAAAAATAAGCCTCATTCATGTAATAAAAACAGTTTAGTGAAACTATTTTTCGAATAACTATAAAATAAAATGATTATATTATAAACCATCAAATTGGTTTCTATCTCTTTTTAGCAAAACTAAATTTAGTACAGAGTTTATATGGCCAGAGTGTAACGTGACGTCACAGTCCAAGTCTGATCTCTCTGTCTAATCGGTGCGTTAATAGCTTTTAAATGCTTCAAAAATTTCTTAGCCAATTTGAATTCCACTTTTTGTCATCTCTACTTTGGTATTTTCATATTTTGTTATTAAATAGAATTAGATAAAATCATGCATATTCCCCATATAGAAAAATAAACAAATAATAAATTTTGACTGTAATATTGCAAATAACTAGCAATATTGTAATTGGAAGATTCAAATTACAGTTGTGGAAGATAGGAAGATTAAGATGTACATACAAATATGTTTATATCCATAATAGTTCCGTCACAGAATAGTATACAAGCTGCTGATTTGCATCCACGTCAAATTTTTGAAGCTTGTCATAGAAAAAAAGAAGTAATCAAATATAATTACGATACCTGGCCAATATTTAATAAATCCTTGTTTTTTTAGTTGCAACTATCAAAAAACAATATTCCAGAATACTTCTCTTGCAAAAATCAGCATCGCCCAGTTGCGTATGCGGTAGGCAGAGTGGGCGCGCGGCTATATCAATGTGTACATAGCGCCTAAACCCTCTGGCGAGATGGCTAATTCGAATTGGAAAATCACGTCAAAAAAATATAAATTTTAAAACAAATTTATTTTATTATTGATTCGTGTTAAGAATCACGAACATAGTTAACTCCTTGAATTTGACGAGAATGCAAATCAACAGCTTGTAGACAGACAGAAGATTGGTTCCATACAATAAGCAAAAACAGGTGATACACACTATCTCGACCGAATGCTAGCCATTAATATAAAAGATGTCTTGTGTGTCGTTGAACGGAACCAAGCTTTTGTAAGTAATATTCTGTAGTTTTTAACTTTCAAGCACACTACCCCTCAAGTGCGGGCGACGCGTATGCGCGTCAAAAAAAACACAAATTTTTGTTGCCCACACCGAAAGGGTTAAAGACGTTTCTACTACACCATACAGACATTTACATTCATAAATTTTTAGTTTTCACACTCATCTGCAGTCCTCGGTGGACACATTATTATATTTTTATTACCATTTTCTTCTTCCATTCACTTATTTCTTCCTCAGGAGGCATGAGAACCTCTCCAGTTACAGGATCAATGGGATACGTCCCATCCGGAGTCCGCTTCTTCTTTGCCATGTCCGTTGCATGTCTACGTTTCATATGCTTGTTATAATTCGACCAGTTTGTGAAGTCCCGTTGGCAAAGAGCACAAGAGTAAGGTTTCACTCCAGTGTGTTGCCGCAAATGTTGATTCAGAATAGTTTTGAAACGGAAACTTTTATTGCAGTATGTGCAAACGTGAGGATGTGAGTCAGTGTGGATTATTGTGTGGTTAGTAAGATGACGTTTGAGTCGGAACCGTCTGTCACATTGGTCGCAAGAGAACGGCTTCCCTCCATCATGAATAGCAATATGGAGGCGTAAACGTCTTAAAGTTTTAAAGGAAGATTTGCAGATTTTACACTGGAATGGTCTCACGTCTGTATGCTGAACCATATGTCCCGCCAAGGATCCCTTCTGGAAGAAACATTTTCCGCATACTTCACACGTGTGGTCTTTTTTCCGGTCTGTATGTATTAATAAGTGAGTGCTCAAGCTAGTTTTAGTTTTGCAAACCTTTTGGCATATAGAGCACATCAAACTATCATTTTGTAATGGCACTGATGGTCGCGGTTTCTTTGCCCGTGTTCTTTTGAAATATGTGCTGGTATGATTACCTAATTCCTCTAGACTTTCAAAACTCGTATTGCATCCGAAACAAACAATATTTGTTGTTTTGTGCGTTTCTCTGTGCTTGTTTGCTGCTATCACTGAACCGAATACCATGGAGCATTTATAGCAAGAGAATCGTAAGAACCGTTTATGCTTCCTCACATGCAAAATAAAACTGTCAAGACGTAATTTCCTCATTTTACAATCCGTGCATTTGTACGGATTACAGGCGGTGTGGTATTGCATGGAGTGAGCCTGTAGCTCATTTACTGATGGAAACTGAGTTTCACAGTAAGTACATAGCCAGTTATAGCTCTTCCAGGTCAGTTTCAACTGAGACAGCTGTGAAGTACTCGAACTGTTGCCGTTACTCTGAGCTTTCTTAGTCACTGCGGTCACTTTTTTTTTCGCTTTTAATAATTTGGACGTAGCACATTTCTTATCAGATTCAACTTTAATGTTTTGGATTGGTATATCACTTTCAGAACTAGCTGGAGACTCGAAAACAAAGTTTTCATCGTCGGATTCACTTTTTTCTTGTTTTATCTGTTGTGTTAAAATAAAATCGTTTAACGTTGATTGAGCCTTTTCCACTACAGTAACAAAGTCGAATGCGCGTTGTAGTGAGTTAATACACGGAAAACAAGCCATTTTCGGCAAAACATTATCATTAAAGTTCATTTGAACATTAAAACGACTCAATTTCGAAATGATCTCTCGGCACTTTTCTTCGTCAGATTGTAAATCGAAGAGTTTGTTGTGCGGCATAGAGTCGGCACAAAGGCGGCAGTAAACGTTCTCCCTGTTACTCATCTTTGAATATTGAAGTAATTGTTATCGTGCAGAGATCGACATTCTTCTGAGTCTCAAAAACACAACGACATAGTTCGTCAGTAAGGTAAATTATTTACTCTTATCATTTCGTAGTAGGAACTTGGGTATTTTGACATTGACAGAAAGTTGAAATGGATTTTTGAATGACATCGTGTGTAGTGGTGTGCTACTACTGTACACGGTTTAGTAATTTAAATTGATGAGCTGAGACCTAACTCGAAATAAAATCTTAAATTGTGTCTTTTCAATATTGGGCTACTAATACCGTCGTTCAACAATGTACTAGATGGATCAAGAACAAAATGAAATTTAATAGGTGACCGCGAATGCTTATGGTGAATATTTATTTTCCTTTGACAATCAAGTTATAAAAAGTGGTAAATAAACCTTCTCTTTTGTTTTATATTTGCACTCAAGATAAAATTGTACATTATCCGATGAGAGGGATTATATAAAAATGACAAAACGTACCAAAACACTATTTTGCTGTATTCTAATTTATCTGTTTTTTATTGTAATATTTTTACCTAATACTTCTTTATATGACATGGGTTTCATTCATTACTGTTGAGCAATGTTATTAAGTGGACCCGAGGTTCATACAAAAGAACTCATATTCTTTTACTGAAAAAAACATATTCCTTCCGAAATCTTGATATTTCGCTAGATATTTAGGTATATATACGTAATTATTAAACGCATTTGATTAAAATAGAATTTGTTACCGTTTATGTGCTTACCAGATGGCGCCACTGTCGCGTAAGGTCCTGGAAGTATGTTATGGGAAAAAAAATTGGTTGACTGTAAAGTCGGTATACGGGCGAAAGTTTTACGTGACAACGACTTTGACTTTTTTATGTCTGTCTCTCTCGCTCTTAGGCGGGCTAACCATGCCCGAGTGGAAGGGACGCGTGCCTCTCACTCGCTCTCATTGTGAGCGCATAACGTGAGCGGAGCGTAACGCAGTTTCTTGAAGTGTCACCCGGCAAACCAATTTATAAGACGTTGTCACGTCAAAAAAAAATATTGTATCGGCTTTTGTTTATATAAACTACATAGGAATTACACATAGGCACAACGGATTTCAATGAGACTATAGTCTCATTACATTAAGATAATGCTTGTATTTTATTGTGACAAATAAGAAATTATTTCCAACCTGAAATACGGTGACCAGTAACTCATATTTGCGATAATTAATTCCAGGTATTGCAAAATATACACAACATTGTTCTAATTAGAAATAATCTTGGTACCCCAGCCCACCCACAACTTATAATATTCGACATTTCAGAGACCAATAAGACCACAATTTTTTTAAATCTTATTTTACGGACTACAAGTACAAGACATAAAAAGTCCCTATCTCAAAAACTACTACCGTTAAGGAGTACTGTAGCATCATCATCAGGACAGCAGCATCAGATGTTGACACCCTGAAGCATATACCTGAGTAAGACATGATTATGTAACAAAAACACCATACGAGCATACAACTTTCGGTGGTTGCCCTCGATTTCTACTGAATTCCATCATCAGATCCTGGACTGGTGAAAATGGGACCACCTCAGAACAGAAGTGAACTCTATACAACAAAAAAAAAATTTTGAAATCCGTCTATAATTGACGAAAATATCGGTGAACATACATAAAATATATATATATATATATATTATACATACAGACGAATTGAGAACCTCCTCCTTTTTTGAAGTCGGTTAAAAACTCATATTGCGTTGAAACGCTCGTTTTAATTAATTTTCAAATTTGATATTTTCGCCTTATCATGTTCGATTAACACATACATACCATCACGCCTGTATTCCCCGAAGAGTTAGGCAGAGGTGTACCAATGTACGGACGCCAGCACATCAAGCTACCCGAAACTGACAAATTTTCGCAATCAACTTTGAACCACATGCTACAGCGATAAAGTTGAAAATCTATTAAAGAAATTTGTCAGATTTTAGTAGCTTGATGTGGTGGCGTCTGTACACCCACCATTCGCCGGTATGTTAAGGTCCCATGTAATAGGGGGCGACCTATTTCCATTAAATGGGCACAAATCCTGACTTCCTCCACTGCCTCGTCGGTCTAGTGGTCCTATGCGCGACTACTACGCTAGAGGTCCAGGTTCGATTCCCAGGTCGAGCAAAAAGTGTTATTGGGTTTTTCTATGAAATTCTCAATAGCAGCTCGGAGTTTGGGTTTGTGCCCGGTTAATGGCAATAGGCTCGCCCCCTATTACATGGGACCTAAATATACCGGCAAACTGTGGGTGTACATTTGTACCCTCTGCCTAACCCTTCGGGGAATACAGGCGTGGTGGTATTTTTTTTTAAATTTAAAATCCTGACTCCAGGCTGGTACCGAGAATTTCATAGAAAAACCCAATAACACTTTGCTCAACTTGTGATTCAAACCCAAGGCCTCTAGCGAAGCTTTTGTGCTTAGGACCACTAGGCTAACGAGGCAGTCATAAATAATGACCTGCAAGCCGGTTATTTTTATCTGTGTTGAAAAACTGAGGGTCCGTGAAAGGTTTTGCATCTACTTTGAGGGGACTGCCATCCTTTTTTTATATCGATTACGAACACACTTTCAGAATTAACAATTTTCAAGAAAAACAATAAAATTAACTTGTAAAGTAAAAACTTACTAAATCTAAAGTCAGGTATAAATTCCCGAAAAAATATAAAAACGTTTAACTTTTAAACTAAAAAAATCGCAAAACATACATGGGTGATTTTGGAAATCCAAAAAAGAGACTTCCAAAATATTTTTTCTTTTGGACCTTGTAATTTGGGCCCTTCAGGTACGTATTTGTTTTCGGTTTAATCAGAAAACCGTAACTGTTGCATCACTAATTATATAGACAACAAAACATGTACATTTTTTTTTACTAAAATAGTAAATGTAGATAGCTGGCTTTCTGCCACGGTTTCGGAATTAGTTCTAAAGATTTACTGTGGCCCTGGAATGGAAAGGGCATTAGGAGGAACACGGAACACGGATAGGTTATAGCCAGTAAGAGTCTGACACCTCTTCCGCTCTTTTCTATCCTTAAAATAAAACTAGCAGACTTTGAAAACATAGTGATTATAATAATTATACTCTCTGACTTTGAGGATTATTATTTATTTGGTACAAGCACGGTTCAAGAATTTCAGTAAGCATTCGGGGCACATATTTTCCGATTCATAAATGAGCGAGCCTAGATTCTTAAAACAGCAAAATTCTAATCACGCTGCCAATTTGCGCTTCATGTTAGTGTGGCATGGCAACAATTTTTACATACATAAACTCACGCCTTTTCCCATGGGGGTAGGGAGAAACCACAGACGCTACCTGCTACGATCCTTACATACTACTTTCGCCTCGTCCACGTTCGTAGTTTATCATCTCCATTGAAAAGGGAGGATCCTCCGACCAGACAGTTGTTGTAGGGATTTTGTATATAATTATGCTGATGTCGCGGAGTACGATGATGATAGCGCGATGTAGGAAACGTCAGTTTGTAGTTCCGCATGTTGAGCGATTGATGTCGCTACGAGCTACATTTTTGTGTGGTATTCCATACAAGAATGTACCAAAAGAAATCTACTAGTGTAAAAAAAAAAAAAATCTCCAGGCCGATTCCGGCCACGGCAGCTAACCTTAATGCAGACTAGCCCCGTACGCAGGAGATATTATAGTGCACAAGTGTGTGCGCAAACACAGGTGCACTCCCTCTTTCCTAACTCTCATAGCCCGATGGGACAGCAATCCGACACGACCGGAGAGAGATCAGGCGCAGCACCAACGGCTTTACGTGCTTTCCGAACCACGGGGGTGTCACACCACCAACTTCCAAACTCCGGGCTGCTACTGAGAAATTCCTAATGGAAAAACCCAATAACACTTTTTGCCCGACCTGGGAATCGAAAACGGGACCCCTTGCTCAGCAGTCGTGCTTGCGACCACGAGACCAACGGGGCAGTCAATCCCAATCCAACCATAGCCAATCTACTAGTAGTTTGGCTATGTAAACACATAGAGATTTCATGGTTCTACAATAGACCAAATAACTTAACTAGGGGTTAAAGAAAGTTCATAAAGAAAAATACCATATTTTACTCAAAGGTTTATTATAATACTAAAAATCTGTGTGCTTTACCTACGTTTAATAATAAAAATATAATATTGCATTTCATCTGAAGCTGTGTGCAACTTAAAGTACGGTTATTGTACATACAAACTATTACATAAATAAATCACTATTAAATACTATTCACAATTTCTGAATAAATTACGAAATTGGTTATTTGTAAAATAAAAATATACAACTTCTGTTAATATAATGCGATTCAAACAACAACATACCATCACGCCAGTATTCCCCAAAGAGTTAGGCAGAGGTGTACCAATGCACACCTACAGTTCGCCGGTATGTTTTAGGTCCCATGTAATAGGGGGCGCCGGGCGAGCCTATTGCCATTAACGGGAAGAAATCCAAACTCCGAGCTGCTACTAAGAATTTCATAGAATAACCCAATAACACTTTGCTCGACCTGGGAATCGAACCCAAGACCTCCAGCGTAGCAGTCGCGCTGAAGACCACTAGGCTAACGAGGCAGTTCAAAGTATTAGTGCGATTCAAATTAGAATGAGATTTGGCCGTTTTGCCGACTCATAGCTTATATTTGTAAAGGTGAAAACACACGCAGTCAATCGAAAAAAACAATTGATTACTATATTGCACGCATGTTACCAATTTAGGTAATGTCATCGACGTATCACATAAATAAGTAACTAATATTATAAAGAGAAAAGATTTTTGTTTGTTTGCACCGAATAAGCTCTGAAACTACTGGACCGATTTTAATTATTTTTCACCGATAGATAGCTACATTATTTCTGAGTAACATAGGCTATATAACATCACGCTACGACAAGCAGGAGTGGAGCAGTAACCAAAGACGTAACTTGAAGAGGGTGAAATAAGCCACGCGGATAAGTTGCGGGAATTTCGCTAGTATTCAAATAATACTGTTTTAAAGGCCTGTGCACACCACGTTTATTAAACGCGCGTCGAGAGCGCGTTTTGGCACTCCTCATTGCAGTTTGATTTTGTCGGACTCGCGTGCGTATCGCGTCTCGGTACAAACGCGCGTCAACGGCGCGTTTAAAAACCGTGGTGAGCACAGGCCCTAAGAGGTTGTGGTAGGTTGGCATGCTCTATTCTCGTTTGAATCACATATTACATTCAAAAATATAAAAATAATAGTAATCACTCTTTACTTTAGTACTTATACGTCAACTGTCAAAAGTGACGTCACTGTAAAAATATTGCCTTTGTTTATGGAAGCTGAAGGTCAATGACCCCAGAGATGCCAGACCGCTCGTTGAACGCTTAAGCGTAAGTGAATAAGGTACCTTTTGTACCTGAAAAATGGCCAAGGCTTGAAACAGAAAGCAAGCACTGATGCCTCGTTAATTTGGGCTGCGGGTTGTTCGAAAGAGATACCGCGCCCCCGCAAAGGGCACAAGAAGGATCATGGATGGGGTTTAGTCAGTCAAAGTCTGACACTCATTCCCGCCCCGCCCAGGGCGGCCGAAGACATTGGATGATTTCCCATCGGTAAAAAGAAAACTACATCATTTCTTCTATAATCTTAAAATTTCAGCCTTATTTGATGTAAGTCTGGCGACTAGGGGATCTCTGAACTTGAACCATGAACCTTTACTAGTAGGTAGAAGCCTGATTTTCTTTAGCACAGTGTGAACGCGCTATACGCTTCGGCATGGCCCGGTTGGTGGAAATCGAATTGTAAGTACGACTATCCTAAAGCATTTTGGTTTAATTTTATTCGGCAAATAGAGACAATATACATTTAGTTGAATCTGCCCGCACGTGCTAGACCCACTGTATAACATTCACGAAAAAGTCTGTGGTACGCTTTCTTAGCAATGTAATTTGGAATTCATTAAGTACTACATAAGGTTCTTATTTCCATACAAAATCTGTCTAAACTAGCTAGTATTGTATTGCAACTTTCACCCTATTGCAAAATGGACCCTGTTAATAAAACACTGAGGTCATTTTAGTTCAGCAAACTAGCCAAATTTTGAAAACACAGACATACACAACTATAGCTAAATACTTTCTTCTTTTATAACTTTCTTTTTGCCCCTTTTTCCTGGAATCATGATCTTAGTCTTCCATTCCTCAGTGCCAACTGGATCCTGGACCTGAATGATCTGACCTGTCTCCGGATTAATAGGAAACACACCCTCAGGAGTGATCTTCTTCTTCGAAGTATCAGTATTATGCCTTCTTTTCATATGCTTGTTATAATTCGACCAGTTAGTGAACTCCATACCACAATGTTGGCAAGAGTACGGCTTAGCGCCTGTATGCTGTCGTTCATGATTCTTTAAAATCTGTTTAAATCTAAATGCTTTATTGCAGTACGAGCAAACGTAAGGCATAGAATCTGTATGAATAATTTTGTGAGCGTTCAATTGATATTGAAGTCTAAAACACCTTCCACATTGCTCACAAGAGAACGGTTTGACTCCAGAATGCATTTCAACATGTCGCCTCAACATATTAGGGTACAAAAAAGACTTATTGCATATCCTACAGACGTGTGGACGGTTTTTGTCGTGCGACAGGATGTGTGATGTGAGCGTACCTTTATTGTAGAACATTTTCCCGCAGCGGTCGCATGTGTAGTTTCTTTTTCGGTCTATATTGTGAAGCTTCATGTGGTCTCGGAGACTGTTAGGATTCTTGTACACTTTTTTACATAATTCACAAGTTAGGTCTTCTATTGTAATGGGGGTCCCAGGTTTTCGCCTCGGTCTACGTTTTTGTTTGATAATGTTGTAATCTTGTAAGTGTGCCTTTAGAGAGTCCTCGTTTTTAAGTATTTCTCCGCACAGAGGACAGGGTATCTGTGATTTTTGGAAGTGATGTTTGATGTGAGAGCTCATGTTTTCAGCTTTTTGTAGAACTAAGTCGCAGTAGTAGCAGTGGTTTCTGGAAATGAGAAAAAGTTTTTCGTTAGTAAAAATTGATTTTTGATTGGTTGATGTATGAACGTGGAAGAGGCGAAAGGAGTATGTAAGGATCGGAGCAGGTGGCGTTCTGTGGTTTTTGCAAACCCCCTAAGGCAAAAGGCGTGAGCTTGTATGTAGATTGATTTCATATTTCAATTGGTTATTACTCTTATAAAATAACAATAGCATTAAAGTAGTAAATCTCTTAGGCTTGCTATACACATAAGCATGTTGTACGGTTCTCAAGTTTCGAATGCTTATGCGAATCCCGAACCCCTGGCCATGGGCAGAGTCCATGAGGATTTCCACTGCGCACCTAAAAGAATAAAGACCTGCCATTGTGGCTATTTTTAGGGGAGGCCTATATCCAGCAGGGGACAGCATTGGTGTGATATGATGATAACTGCCCCGTTGGTCTCCTGGTCCGTTGGCAAGCACGACTGTTGAGTGCGGGGTCCTAGGGTCGATTGCCCCAGGTCGGACAAAAATGTGCTATTTGGTTTTTCCATTAGAAATTTCTCAGTATCAGCCCAGAATATATCACCTGAATATCTCCTGCATACTTGGCTAGTCGTCAATAAGATTAGCCACCGTGACCGAAATCGGTAAAAAAAAATTGTATATACTATATACCATCACGCCTGTATTCCCCGAAGGGTTAGGCAGAGGTGTACCAATGTACACCCACAGTTCGCCGGTATATTTAGGTCCCATGTAATAGGGGGCGAGCCTATTGCCAGTTGCCATTAACCGGGCACAAATCCTAACTCCGTGCTGCTACTGAGAATTTCATAGAAAAGCCCAATAGCACTTTTTGCTCGACCTGGGAATCGAACCCGGGACCCCTTGCACAGCAGTCGCACTTGCGGCCACGAGACCAACGGGGCAGTTAAACCCTCGACCCCCCGGTTTCGGGGAGACCGAAATCGGTGTGGAGATTATATATGTATATGATGATGATAATGATTTGAAGGCTTTCTTCTCTTTCTCCTTACAATGATAAGGTTGCCTCATCATACATTATTGTATGCTGAGTGGCTTAGTCATTTTGATGATCATTAGTAACAGACAGAGATTAATGATGCAGCAACCATTTGGTTAATCAGTTTCACTTCTCCTGTTAATTTACTTTGGCAAATTAATGACTTTATCAGTAAAAAAATAAAAATTGATTACAATTTAAATAAACAAGTTGACAGGATAATTGAATTATGTTTTTAGCCAATAGGAAACTATTCCAACTGAAAAACAATATTATGTTACGGGGAAAAATACTAGGATATTATGATATGATGCCTTTCTATACTCTTAGATCAACTACACAACAGCTTTTAATTCAGTTTTCATCAATAAATAGTGTGATTCAAGAGGAAAATTTATTTATGTATCCTACTACTATTATAATCCTACTACTATTATAAAGGCGAAAGTTTGTAAGTATGGATGTATGGATGTTTGTTACTCTTTCACGCTTAAACGGCTGAATGGATCTGGATGAAATTTGGCACAAAGATAGATTATAGTCTGGAATAACACATAGGCTACTTTTTATCCCGGGAAAATGTACGGTACCCGTAGGATAACACATCAACTGTGACGCGGACGAAGTCGCGGGCAGAAGCTAGTTGAATATAATGCTAGGGTCACAGGGAGCAGAGCAGTAAATAAATGCAGGTAGCACCACAGGGCATATAGGTAGTCTTAAACAGAGATCAGATACATACCTTAAAAGCTTTCTGTGTTTCCTAACATGTTTGATAAAGCTAGCAAAGTCCTCATTCCTCACTTCCTTACAATCAATACACATGAACGCAGAACACTTGCCGTGCACCACTTTACAATGAGATCTGAACATATCCATATTTAAAAACTCTATATTACAGAAGCCGCACACCCACGGGTAATCTTTCCATGATTTAACAACTTTTTTGCTCAAATCTGATAATTCTTTAGCGTATATCGTGACGTTGGAGCTAAAGGGCGCGTTACATATTGCCGCATCAAGAATATCTTGGACGTTAATCGAATCATCGTAACTTTGATCGTCTAAGTCTGGCTCCTCCTTAAGTTCATGTTTAACTTCCAATCGAACGTCTATTTCAGCTCTTTCTGAATACTTATTGCCGGTATTATCCTCTAATTTGACGGTGGTAGAGTCGTCATCGCAAAGAAAATCGTCGTAAGGTGAAATTCTTTCGTCTTCTGAAAGCTCGCATTTGTTGTCTTCAGGCGCTGTAAATATGCTGGATAGAACATCTTGTGCTCGCTTCACATTGTCCAGGAACTCGTAAGTTTTGTTCAGACTGTTGTAGCATACAAAGCAAACTGTTTTCGGCAAAATATCATTGTTAGTTACGTTGACATACACAGCATTAACAAATGCAAGCTTTAAGACTATTTCATCGTGTTTTTCGGCGTCGTTCTGTAGGTTTAGAAGCTTTTCAGTGCTCTTAGGCTCGGCGCAAAACCGGCAGTATAAGGTTTCCATGTTATAAATTAAGATTATTCCATTACTAACATTGGTTTTCGTAAAATAAATAAGAAATACGTATCCGTCAAACTCAGGTTCACGTCTATTAAAAACAAAATTAACTAACCATAGACATGTTTTCATGTTTGTCGTGCTGTCAGTGTTGTTTCGGTAAATTACGGTTGAAATATTTACGGTTTTACTTAGTTACTAATAGTTATAAATATGCAAAAATCTAAATCTCTGGTGCACCTTTCGTGTACTAGAGTAACATCTGTCATTAGTACTATTTAAAAAAACAAACAAAATATCAATATCAATCAATATGTAGGACATTAAAATTAAGGAAGGGTTCTTCAACATCGAAATGAATGGATCTGATTTCTGTCGATTTTGTGCGGTATTAAAGCCATCTAACACATTGCACGACCTCACATCCTGCACGGCGATTTTGGAAGACGTAAAATACACATTAAAATTACTAAACATAAATTTTGTGAATTTTTCTGATAATGCACTGCCCAAATTTATATGTGCCGGATGCTATCACAATTTGAAAAACTGTAGCTTCGTTTATGATACAGTATATATTTCGCAAAGTGTGTTAAATGAATTGTATAGCACTCATGATAGTTTGGATGAAAGAAAATTTGGCGAGTCAGAAATAGTGCGTAAAAGGGATGACGACACTTCTTCGGAAGAAGAAGCAGAGGTGGACGTTGAGGGGTCTCCTACAGGTAACAGCTAGCTCCCTATCCTATATTTCAGTAATGTTGTGATGGCTCAGTGATTAAGTTGCCCGTTTCTCATGCATGAGATTGTGAGTTTGATACCGGGCCAGTACCTGTGCAACTTTTTCGAGACATATTCACTTTTTAAGTATATCTTGGACATCACTTACATTATTGAAGGAAAACACTGACTAAACCCGATAAAAAAAAAAAAAAAACTAATCTGCCTTGGCAAGTGTAGTGATTAATGCTCGTGTTTTCTCAGTATCAGAAGAGGCCCTGCAGTGGGGCAATAATTAGCTGGTAGCATAGGCAGCATGTATAATGGTGTGTGGGTCGGCAAAATAAGAATTCTATAAAATGGGTGTGGCCGATTGTGCAATTCTACTAATTATAGAACTAGGACTTCTTCATCTATTTAACATCTTAGTTATCATTAATATACTTAGTTTACATAAAATTTTAACTGAGGAATGAAATAGTAATATTTGGTAGTATTTCTTTTTTGACGGTAAACAACTATTGAAGATTATTGTCAGTAACATAAAAAAACGGGTTTTCTATGTTATGATTGTGTTGTTAAGCATTTTTTGTATGGTACAGCTGATATTTTTACATGATTTCAGCGTTGGTCTCATAGTAAATGTTTTATGATACATATAATGTTTCATAGTACAAATGTCTGGGCAGGGGCAATTCTTCAATTCATTCTTGTCTTGTTAATGAAACTTGAATTTTACTTTGCAAAGTTAAAGCAGTTATTTCAAGAAGCTAGTTGCTTTTTCCAAAACATAGGTAGGTCTCTATGGAGACGAACAAGCAAAAAAATTCATGATCTCTGTTTTCAATAAAATTACATATTCTGGTTTTGCATCTTTATTCAGTTTTTAATGGAATCAAAGCTGTTTGAGAAGATAATTAAAATTAATTTTACAGCAGAAATTGATTTGCTTGATAAATTAATTTTAATTTTAATCAAAATTTTTGTAATTCTTTTGACCACATCATAGAAAACATTATTTTTAAAGTCACTTTGTGCTTAGGCTGAGCGTTTAGCTGCTGTGCTATGTGTCACGGGTTTGACTCCCGCATGGAACACATATTTGTTTGGCCTATGGCAGAAACCTTTATTGGTGAATGTGAATTATTTAATTTAATGAAAAATAATAATGTGACTATGACATGCCATCAAAGAATCTTGTGTTTATTTTATAATCTAGCCTATATTGTCCTGCTGCTGGGCTACGGCCTGTGTGATTTAATGGAGAAAAAAAAAAAAAAAACTAGATGCTAAAAACTCTATATTTATAACTCGAAAATTGTACAATAGTCATAATGATTATGTACAGTCAGCTTCAGAAAAAAGGAACCCCCCAAGACTACAGTTATAAGGTTTAATGTCATTACCAAAGGGCAGTGGCGTGGCGTATGGTTCATATAGACAAATAGACATTGCCTACCCTATAAAATACGTATATAACTTATTTTATTTTGATATGTTTATAATATCAGCCAATCTATAGATATTTGAGGTGGCAAATCTTATACATCATTATTTGATCGACAAGGCCACAAACCAAAACCAAAATGTAGTAGGTGGTTTTGCTAGGTAAATTTTCTGTCTACCCTGTCTAAAAAACTCTGTGCACGCCACTGCCAAAGGGGGTTCCTTTTCTCAGAAGCTGACCCTACAATTTTATAGGTTACAGTGATTTTTGCCATTGCTAATTATTTTTAATCAAATCCATAGATTTGTCAATTATTCTGTTGTGTGCTAACACTGCGGTTGCCCCATTTCAAAAATTAGCAAGGACCTAAAACAAAATTTTATAGGAGAGCGAATAAACGTAAATTAGATCAGAGACGAGTAGTGCATTTACTGGGTATCGATGATTAAATTTCACCGCTTGAATGTGAGTTTTCAACGCTGGTGTTTTTGTATTTGATAGGGACGTACTTGGTTAGCAAAATTATGCAATAAAACGATTTTTGGAAAAAGTGTCCCTTACTAGGTTTTGAAATGGGACAGCCAACTGGGAAGCATAGCATTGGTTCGCCCATTCCGGGCCTGTCTTCCAGTATTGCGGAATTTGTTCAAAACAGTCACCGTGGCTTTGGAACGCAGGTATTAGGAGGAACACAAATGGGTCTTATTTAGCCAGTAAGGGTGAGGCCAAACGAGCGTAATTTTTGTGAGTCGTCAGTCGCAGAATTTCTGTCGCGTTATTTTCTGCTACATTCGGTTTCATAAAAAAAAGCGAGAAATAAAATTGTTAAAATGAATGAAAATTGTTTTTTTTGTAAAAAAGTTTTTTATTTCTCGCTTTTTAGTATCAATTCTTTTATCCAAATCCATGAAGGAACTGTCATGTCATGTAAATTAACATGACACCGCTAAAAAAAAGTCATAAGAAAGCAGAATACGCGATTTCGTTTACTTAGATGAGAAATTTTCAAATATTACTGTAAGTATACATCTGTGTAACTCTTTCGAGTGTACAGGCGCGATGTTATGTTGTGTAATTGCGTAAACAATGCATATTTATGCGATAGCAGCAATCGCGGTTGATTTGCTGTAATTTTTTGAAGAGTTCCGTTGTCTGTCTCCGGAATCCATCATCAGATCTATATGAAATTTAAATGGGACCATTTGGGAAGTTTACCCTTTCCAACAAAAAAAGAATAATCAAAATCGGTTCATAAACGACGAAGTTATCCGCGAACAAACATAATATAATAAAAAGTGCCTATCTCAAAAACTACTGAGCCGATTTTGATGAAACTTGCAGTATTCCCTAAGTTGAACAATACCTAGTACAACAAAAAATTACTTAAATCGGACTTGCAGTTACGGAGATATACGCGAACAAACATAAAAACATACATACATACATACATACATATATGTATGTATGTATGAAACACACTCACTTACACACTCACTCACTTTCACTGTTGAAATTTGGCACATTTGTTCAGACGCTGATATAGACTAACATATACGAAAACTGGGCAATTCTGGCAATATTACATACATACGGGTCGAATTGATAACCTCCTTTTTTTTGAAGTCGGTTAAAAACTCCTGTTTCGTTCACACGGCGACGCAAAATGAGTTGTCAGTTTCTGTAGAAAGTAAATTACGCGACCGAAATTCTGCGACTCACAACTCACAAAATTACGCTCGTTTGGCCTCCCCCTAAGGGTCCTATCGCACTAGCGGTTTGCGAGCGGCTGCGAGGCGGGGCGGGTGCGCAGCGAATGCGTCGCGAACACGCCGCGGCTACACAGCGAAGACGTTGCGGTCGCGTGACAAATTCGTAACGTTTTTTGTCGCGTATTTGTAGCAAATTAACGTCTTACAAAATGGCGTCCACACTGATATTCTCGGCGATCTCGTTGCGCATTCGCAATGTATTCGCTGCGCATGCGCCGCGTGTTCGTTGCGCGCCAAATGACTTCTCCCGCTCTGGAGCGCAAGGGAGTGTCAGATTCTTACTGACTAAAACCCACCTGTGTTCTTCCTAATGCCCTTTGCCTCTCAAACCAATTCCGCAACCCTAGCAAGAACTTGGGAGCCCTGGCTTGCCAACCTAATAACTCAGCTATCTGCTATTGCCACTTCATAAAATTCCTTGTTCCAGTTGCCCTCCCGGATCTGGTTCCAGAACCAGAAAGACCAGCGAGCTGGCACTCGTACCCAATCAAGTGTGAGCAATGCGGTCATATTTGCACATACATTCTGGACTTGAAGGAGCATTGCATGACTATTCATGGACAATTCCATGGTTTCCGCTGCTCAGATTGTCAGGTCTTACTGATAACGTTCAATGAGTATGTAAACCATGCACGGCTGCATCATCCTGAGTTGAAGTAAGTATGTTTTTAAATTGTTTTCTAAACTAGGTTTTTTTTTTCCTGCCTCGTGGGTGCATTTACAAAAAGATAAACTCACATACATAACAACAAAGGGGATTGATGTGGCAGATGTGAGTGGCAACGCCGGGAGGGTACGCCTTAGAAAGACCTGCCCTAACCTTATTGGTGACGTTTTTCAGAAAGGTCGGGTGTGCAGTACTCGTAACCGCCGTGCTTGTATGACCAGATGTATGCACGTGCGCGAGGCGAAAGTTGTATGTAAGGATCGTAGCAGGTGGCGTTCTGTGGTTTCTGCCTACCCCCATGGGGAGAAGGCTTCGTAACGACATATTCCTCTATCTATCTGGCGACTCTCATGCCCAAGTGGCTCATCATTCTTTTTTGACTTCCAGTGAATACTGTCCAGTTTGCAACTTAAAAACCACAGATCCCGATCACATCAACTTGCATCCAGAATCATTCTTGGAGCACACAATGTACGTCCCACCCACTCAACCCGTCAGGGACCTCTCCAGATTCTTTGGGCCCAGGGTACGGGAGAAAGTTGTGGTCAACAGCTGGAAAGAGTACCGCTGGGGCTGTGTGCATTGCAGCCTGGAGTACACCAGCCAAGACCTTCTGAGGGTCCACCTCAAAGAAGTTCATAGCACATGCTTTGGATTTAAATGTATGGAATGCAGCGTTCCCACCAAGAACTATGAAGAGTTTATAAAGCATGTTGTCGGTCATCAGCCTGCGTTAGAGTGAGTAATATTTTTTTTACTTGAAGGTGGGTAAAAAGACACTTAGCAAAGTATCATTGGAGTATTTTTTCTTGACCAAACCTGGGGACCTTCTGGTTACAGAGATATTGAAAGCCAAAGTATCAAGATTTTTAAAATTTTTAATGTTGTTACTAAAGTTAAAATTCCACCCTGTATACACCCATGAGCACAATGTTTTGCGCGCGTTTTTGTGCTTTTACACCAAAAATAATAGACATTTTCCAGCAATAATTTTACCTCAAAGTAAATCAAAGTCAGAACATTTATTTTAATTAGACCATTTACAAAGCAAGTTTAAATTGTAAGGAGTCGGGCAGTTAGAAAGTCAAAGTTAGTTACTCATTCCAAAACGTAGGTCTATATGGAGAAAAACAAGCAAGAAACTCCATGGACACTCTATTCAATTAGGTTTTCGCAAAATTGATGAAGCTGAATATAAGACATTAAAATAATATTAATAAAAATGTAAGCCATGGCAGTTACAGATAGTGCAATTCACGAAGACGCGCCCCACCAATTTTCTAGCATCTTTAATTTTGACCATGACGCTCTCTCCTGATTAGTCTATTCATTGTAGTGTGCGTGTGCACTCATAGGTAATTAGTGTGTACCGACAACACTCAAACATTGACGGAAGCTTGCACACATGTACTATAAACAGTTAGAAGGAATAGTAGTGGGGCGCGTCTTCGTGGATTGCACTATCTATAAGAGATGACTAATACCAACTGACAGTGTCTGTTCATGCGCATGACATACATACTTAGTTTGATAGACAGTATGCGTAGTTAACGGCTGTGACGTGTCTTTTTACATCCCACACTATATTATTATGTATTATAGTCAAATTTCAAATGAATCCAACATTTACAGAAAAATCTGCGAGTACTGCGACGTTGCAGTGGAAAATCGTACCCAATACGATCTCCACGTTAAACAACATATACTCGAGTTCCAATGCCAAATCTGTGGCGAAAATTTCCATGATAGAGTGGTCTCATGGACACACACGCGAATGTACAAAGCTGTCAAATCCAAGCCAAAAGTGACCAAAAAACGAGCAAAACCGAAAGGATTGATTTGCGAGGTGTGCGGGATCTCGTGCTCCGGTCCCGCCACGCTTCGTCGCCACAAGCTAACCCATGCGAAAAATGGGAAAGCATTTACTTGCAAGATTTGTAATAAGACGTACATCCAACCGAGCTCGTTGAAGGCCCATATTTTGAACGTGCACAAAATGGAGACGTTTGATTGTGACACTTGTAATAAGACGTTTGACACAGCGGCTGAGTTGCATGCTCACGTTGACAGCCATGGCAATGCCATGCCGTTTAAGTGCCCTCTATGCTCGCGACGATTCCGGCAGAATAATCATCTGCAGAACCATTTGCCACTACACTCTGACAAGAGGCTCTACACCTGCCAGGTCTGCGAAAAAGGTTTTAAATACAAATATGCGTTGGCGGCCCACGAACGGTCGCATTTGCCACCGTTCGATCCCCCTCAAGCCTCATTGCCACGTTTGGAGGCCCCTTTGGAGAACCCTTGGGACACCCGTTTCGAGAGTCTTTTGAGAAACCGTTTGGAGAGCCGTTTGGAGAACCGTTTGGAGAACCGTTTGGAGAACCGTTTAGAGAACCGTTTAGAGAACCGTTTCGAGAACACGGCAGAAGTACCGCCACCAGCTCCGGCGAGCAGTGAGGCGCAAGCGCAACTCTATGTGACCGTCACTGACGGTTCAGAGGTGTTGAAGGGGTGGGCAGACATCTTTTTGCAGAACGCAGAAAGACACATCTTCGGTCCAAATTCCGGATAGACAGTGACTGTAGTAGTGAGCTAAGTACTGCTAAAATGAGCCAATCCACAAACACTAATTATGTCAAAATATAAAATGCCAAATGTGTGTTTATTATTCAGTAATAACAGTTTAATTTTAATGCCAAACAATGATGCTTTGAATGGAAGCTGGCTGTCTGCCTGACAACCGGCTAATTGTAAGTGATTAGTGCTTTGAAGTAGGGGTCTTCAATCTTGTTAAGGGACGAACATATTTTCTTTTCAGTTCCTTGGGCCGCTACTCAAGGGAACTAACGTATAATTGTTATTCCATTATAAGTTTATAAGTCGATGAAAAAATAACAATTGCTTTAATTCCTTTAATGAAAGGAAAAACAAATGATATTAACAAGTTTAAAAATGTTTCGTCTCACGTTTGTGGTTATTTTGTTTATTATTTACAAAATTAAAATCTTATTTAATTATTTCTTATAATTATGCTTTATTTTTATTTAAGTACTTATTTATTTATTTATTTATTTATTGATAAATAAATAAAAATTAGTAATGAAGGTGGGCCGGGTCGCAGGCCGCATTTTGAAGACCCTTGCTTTAAAGATTTTAATTATACTAAGATTAATGTTAATTAGCTGCTTTTACTTATTCTCGCTTATCGTAGCATCGTAGGAGAACGTTTTCATGCAATCAGATAAAATATATTCTATGTGTCAATCTAAAATACGCATATCTGTGTGCCAAAACTCATCGAAATCTGATCAGCTATTTAGCACTTATGGTAGTAGTTAGGATAAGGATTTTGCATTTAGTAATGGACATAGGATCACATATCAAGTTATATGTTTCAAGAGAAATCTAACGTCTTGTATAAACAATCTCTTTTGTAAATATTGCCCCACAGTAGGAATTTGTCCTGTATCGTGGGTGCGTTTACAAACATATAAACTCACATACACAAACAGCCACACCCGGAAAAAGTGATCATTGGCCATACTTGTTTTCGTGCGGGAATCGAACCCGTGTAACGCAGTCCCACTGCGCCAACCGTGTTGTCAATACTGTGAAGCTTGATATGTCATCTTGTGTCTAATTTTATTGTAAACTAGCTTTTAATCGCGGCTTCGCCTGCGTTTTTAGTAGTAGAAGTAACTTACTAATTCTAAGTAGTAGGATTAGTAGTACTAGTAGATCTGGAGATCACAACTAAAAACTAAAAAAAAAAAATACAAATAGAAAAAGACAAAAAAATCTTAAAAATACTAAAATTAAAAAAAAAACTGCTTTTAGTATTTAGTAAGTATAGATGCATTATGATAACCAAAGATTCCAAAGATGTTGTATTTTAACTCTAGTCATTTATATTAATAGAGCATATATTTCCATGACACTGCCCCGTTAGCCTCGTGGTCGAAAGCACGACTGTCGAGCGTGGGGTCCTGGATTCGATACCCAGGTCGGGCAAAAATTGGGTTTTTCCAACAGGAATTTCTCAGTACCAGCCCGGAGTTTGAAAGTTGGTGGTGTCACACCCCCGTGCTTCGGGAAGCACGCAAAAGGCGTTGGTCTTGCGCCTGATCTCTCCCCGGTCGTGACGGATTGCCGACCCATCGGATAATGAGAGTGAAGAAAGAGGCAGTGCACCTGTGTGTGCGCACACACTTGTGCACTATAATAACTCCTGCGTACTTGGCTAGTCTCCACTGAGATTGGCCGCCCTGACCGAAATCGGTCTAAAGAATATTATTATCATTATATCTCCATAGATATACACCTGTGGGGATACTTTAAACTTTTAAATGTCTGATGTACACACGGCAAAGGAGATAAGTATCCAGTCAACGCACACCACTAAACTTTATCGCTACTGTACGTACAGTAAACGACGGCCACACCTACATCGCATTCGTAGTGTGAGTGCGGTTACGACGTCTAAATGATAGTATTACATAATTTCACGACTTAGGATACTTGCTTCCGTGGCGCAATTGGTAAGCATATAACCTACCGTGACAAAGTATTGGAGTTCGAGTCACGCGTTTACAAAAATATTATTTTTGTGATTTTGCAATCTACAGTTAATAATATAACAAGTGAATAAAGCAATATTCTGACCGATTTGAGAATCTACGACAAGTTTCCTACTTAAAATTATTTGCAAGTTTAGAAGCTACCTACCCGCTTCAAAAATATATTCATGACTTCAATTGTGAACTGATGTATGATTTAGTATACTTAAGGAACTACACCTATATACTCCTTCTTTACTTTTACAAAGTTTGTGATTGCGACAAAATGATAAGAGCATGCATCATTTAACAGTGTTCAAAAAAATTCAATGTTATTGTTTTTCATGAGCAAAACATCGAAAATATTTATACTATAATAAATATGAGTGGAATATTTCATTGTTAGTGAACTCGCAAGGCGTCTAATGATATCGGTGAGTAAAATTATTATTAATATGTAATTTATTATGTTACCGTGAAGCAGGAATATAATAAGATTGTCCGTTGTATCATTTTCTAATTTTTTATCTGTATTTTGTAGTGAATTTTTATTTTTCGTAAAATTTAAAAAAAAAATACTTGCACGTTCGGAAATTTCACAAAAGATACCTTATTGACAAAATTATGTATAATAATATTGCTCAATAGCAAAAAATAAAATATATATAAATATATATTTAATATATATTTAGAAAAAATATAAGTGCATAATGAATAAAGTATATTATTTATTATAATTTTTTTTTTCATTAGTATGATATAATTATGTATTACATAAGTTATATAAAGTATATAGATATATTAAGTATGTGAATAGTGTTTATACCTATAAAAAAAAACATAGTCTTGTATTTACGATTTTTATTTCTTATTTTATAATTTGGGCCTTGTTTAGTTCTAATATTTTCATCTTTCTTTTGTAGAGAAAATCCGTTCAACTGCATCGTCACACTGAGACAGGCGAAATAAACCGCCGCCTGCCTGAGCCGACACCATTAGCTTTTACACATGCTTCGCCTCGGTACCGTGAGACTGTTGCCACTCATGCTTCAGATCCATTTGCAAAGACCAGCAAAAGAAGAGCTCAAACAGATGTGACTATTATTAATCGGCCTGCTGAGACTACAGATTTAAACCCCATAGAACATTTTTGGAGTCATAATTTGGTGTTGAACGGGGACCTAACTGAAGTAAGAACCAAGACTAATCTGCCGTGCGATTCTCTAACATATTTCAACGCTGCGCTCGACGTCGAGCTCGTCGACGACACTACTGTCAAATCAACTTTACGCACAACGCATAGAGTTGATTTTACCCAAGTTTCGTCAACCAGCTCGACGTCGAGCGCAGCGCTGAAATATGTTAGAGAATCGCACGGCTGGATGACGTTGCAACTTCGGTTTGAGAATCGTTACGTGGTAGTTATCTTTGTAACTACTTGGTTGCTGGTATGAGCAGACTTTTGCAACTTGTCAAAAACACCCATTCATTATTATAACATAATTATGTAATAGTAAATTAACCGATCAACCACCTTTAAATTTCAATCATTTTTACGTATTTAAATCTATTATTTTCCTATTATTACCAACACAGTCTGTGTAGGTAATAATTATAATACTGTAATATTCTATATTTCTATTTGTTTTTATTTTTATACTATTATTTCAAAATGTTATCCATATCTATGTGAATTAAACTGCATTAACGAAATACTTAATACAAATATCTTCATAACTTAGCCATAATAAAATAAGTCAGCAGTACTGGAGTGTGAGTGATGGTATTGTCAATAATCAGATTATATTTTTTATCTGTGTGACATGTTTATTCACTCCACCGATTGTTTATATGAATATAAAAATGATGTAATGGTATGTTCTAAATATATTGTTACATTTTTAATAAATAATGTTAACTTCAAGATTAAAATAAAGTCTTTTTTTTTCAAAATAATAATAAAAAAAATATATAATTTTATTTTCTATTTATAATATCATATTGTAAGCGAACTATTTGTGTTCTTTATGAGAATAAATATCTTTATACCGAAAACTTAATTAAAAAGTCACATGCTATAAATGATCAAACATTTCATTAAACAAACTAGCCCTACTGCTGATTTGCTTTTATTGTGGCACCGGTTTTGCATTCCTTGTCTGTTATGATTATTTGCGACCACGGAATTATTTCTTTTGCGGGTGGATGGAAAAAGTTTTAAGCTTTGTGTTTCTTAAATGTTATTTGAGCACGAAATGAAATTTTATTGAATATATTAATGATTATAATAGATTTGTTATTATATAAAAATAAACATTATCAACTTATAGCTGTCCTTATAGTTATTAGTTTGTCTGACAAACTTCATGTAGGTAATACTATTTTTTAAGTTCCAAAATATTCTTAATTAAGTAAGTAAAATACTTGTAGTTTTATATTGGGAAATAAAAATCTTCAATAATAACTTGTGATGTTCTTTTATTTTTGAAATAAACATATTTATTTAAAATGGTTAAATTTATTCAAGGTATTTTAAATAAATAAACATATTTCTTTACAAAAAACATTTTAATTGAATAAGCTTAAAATTTAAAATCGCAAAAAGAATCACCGTTGATCGGATTCGAACTCGAACCATAGTATTCAGGTGTATATGGCTTATTCGTTGGACTACGAATGCTTTAATTTTCAACTTGAAATTATGTTATACTATCATTAAGAAGTTGTAGAAGCGCACTCACACTACGAATGCGATGTGGGCGTGGCTGTCGTTTACTGTACGTACAGTAGCGATAAAGTTTAGTGGTGTGCGTTGACTGGATACTTATCTCCTTTGCTGTGTGTACCTGTCAAAACGTGGCATCTCCGCCATCTTGTGTCTCAGTCATAGATTGAAAAAGGTTCGTATTCTTATGAAACGCGTCGAAACGCGTAGGTACTATTCGGTGGCCATTTTGTGTGTCAAAACGGCGACTTTTTTTAAAAAGCCGTCCATTTTGTGTGCTGAGAGTCAGAGACTAAATTACACTGCCCATGTTTCAGATGTTTTAGTGGGTAGTGCTCCTTGGTGTGGTATTGAGAGCTTTACGACGAGCTGTAATAATTAAATTACAGGGATTTAGAATAAAAAAGAATATTCTTTTGATTCTATGGAAATTAAACTAAAAATATCTAAAATCTTATACCAGTTGGACTTAAATTTGGATCAATCTTTAGGGTTTCATACCTAAAGGGTCCAAATGGGGACCTATTGCTTCTTGCTCATCTGTAGTCTGTCTATCCCCATATCACTGGGGTCTAGCAGCTGTAGAAATTACTCTTCATATTGGCATTATTTATATTTCTTACTTACCCAAAGTCTAATATACAACCTGTTTTTTTTTACCCCATAACTCTAGGTTATGAATATCAAAGAATCAACTGGCATATGAATTATTTTTCAATTATATTTTAATTTTTCAGACAAAATAATTCAACAAAGTCACGATTATTAACCCTTTGACCGCCACGGACGGCTATAGCCGACAAACGAAAACGTGTCAAACACGCCATCGACGTCTACAGCCGTCAAGAACACGAAATTTTTAAGTACTTATTTTCTACTTAAAAATGTCCTAAATTAAAAAAAATCTCTTTCCTATTGTTTAAAACTACATTAATGAAATATTGTAAAATAGCACAAAGATATATTCATTTCTTACATTTCACTAGAAAAAAACAATAATCAAAAATTGCTAATCGAAATGCTGAATTTGTAGCTTGGTGTAGCAGTGGCGCCGATGTGTTTACGTTCTGGCGGTCAAAAGGTTAATGTAAAACACTCTTACGTAAAATATGGCATATGATATCTTCAAAACTATGGTTTTTGTACCAAATATTCTTGGACTTTTTGTATTATTTTTACTTATAGAATATAACCCTTGAGTTTTGGGATATAAAAAAAACAGGTTGTATAACCAAACATTTAGTTGAAATTTTTGTGAGGGGAGTCTCCCGTACATGTAACGCTTTTCGCCCATGTCCGACAATCGGTGACCGATTATTTTGTCGGAGAGAATGAAACATATGAATTCTAATATACCAACTCACACGATCCTCAAAATGTCGGTTCCACGAGACTATGGATCTATTGAATCGGTCCTATAAATCGGTCCGACAGAAGATCGGACGTGGGCGGAGGCTCTTAAAGGGGCGTGAAAAAAATATCTGTCCTTTCCCTTTATGTGTGTATTATTTTTTAGAGTGTATATGTTAAGTTTTCATTATTATTTTTTAAGTAATGGAAATTAGACTTGTTAGAAGCTGCCAAAGTCAGCTTTTTTAAAATTTTATTACAATTTTTTTTAACTTCCATTTGGCCTAGAAACTAGAAAACTTGTAAATATCCTACATATTATGTATATTTCAACCCCAAATAATGATATTTTTGAAAAATTTATTCCATTCGAGAAATTTCCCATTTTTCTATTACCAATCAATTTAATTTTGCGAATGAACGAATGGCGTAAATGCCCGCGGAACGCGGTGTTGCTTACCGGTAGTACGGGACCCTTCGCGTGCGAAGTCGACTCGTACTTGACCGGTTTTAATCTTCACGACTGCATTTTCTCTTCGTCGTTGCGCAGGATCTTAGGTACTGTATTATACTGCCTCTATGGGCCTACGCAGACCGGGTCGGTATGCCTAGGGATTTAATTTTTTACCATTGGCTATAGTGTCGTGGTGGTCCAGCGGTTTAGGCACCCGCCTCTCATACACGAGGTTGTGGGTTCGCAACCGGGCACGGGCAAGTACCAATGTGACTTTTTCTAATTCATATGTACTTTCCAAAATCTTGGACATCACTGACATCGATTACTATGTCAGAGGCCCTTGAGGTGGTTTAGAAGTTCTGAAACTAGGGTGTGTGGGGTTGTTAGACCTTACTGCCCTCACGGTAAAGAACAAATGGGTATTCAACCGTATCAGTATAGAAATACGACATAAATTGCTATGCTTTAATCCCGTGGCATAGACAAATCCCTTTCGATTGTCCGGGTCTGCGTAGGACTTAAAATGAAGAATGTAAAGGATCGAACACAATGGCCGTGCCAAATGAGATACGATCTGACTAATTGTAACAGTAGAGTCTCGAATTTTTAGCTATTAAGTATTGCATGTTATATTGATGTTTAAAAAACAATTGAGAATTATCCTCTGTCTGTTCTCTCTATTAGAGTGAACAGGCTTCTTCTGGGTAAGCTCACTCCATCGTAGACTTTGTCTATGTCACCTTTTTGTCTATGTCAGCTTACCCATCTCGAATTAAAAAAAGGGCTCAAGCCGTTCAGAGGGTAATTCTTGTTTTTTTCGAGGTCGATGAACCTTTGTATCGTCGTGTACAACGGCGTTATGACAGACCCTGAAGGGTACTGAATTAATATCGCGACAACACACTTCATACAAATCGTATTCTAGACTTATTTAGGTCATCAATTTTTGTAGAGAAGATAAAGGCACTAATATCTAGGCTTATAACTTAATTTAAAAATGATATATACTCAAAAACTCTGTACTATCACCATACCTATTTCTGCCGCTAAGCAGCGTTGCTCTATTTCGGTTTGAAGGGTTTGAGTGCCGGTGAAATTACAGGCACATGACTCAGTTCAACTTTGTCTCTGGGATGGCAACGCATCTGCAAGGCCTCTGGTATTGCAGATGCTTATAGGCAGCGGTGACCACTTAACATCAGGTGGGCCGTCGTCTTGATTGCCATCCAATGATCAAAATATGGATAGTTTACTTTTGCATGGAGTGTGACGTCGATCTACAAGTGTGTAAGTATAGTCGCTTTGTCTGTTGAAGAATCACTAATATGGAAGCAACTATGGTGTCATCACTCAATAAAACACGCGGCAAAAAAATTGCCAATCAAGATAGGGCTTTAAATCGTATACGTTAAAACCATTTTTAAAATGGCAAGATAAAAATGTCGTGATGGCCTCTCATGCATGAGTTTGCAAGTACCAATGTGACTTTCAATTCACAAGTACTTTCTAAGTTTATCTTAGACATCACTGACATCGGTGAAGGAAAACATCGTGAGGAAACCTGGACTTATGATTGATGTAAGTCTGAAATCGCCAATTTGGCTTGAGTAAGTGTGATGATTAATGGTCGTGCCTTCTCTGTATGAGAAGAGGCCTTTTCCCTGTTGTGGGGCAGTAAGAGGCTGATATATAAGATAAAAGAGATGAAGGCTTGCGGTTGAATTTTTTTATGCGTTATCAGCCGGGTCGTTCTCGTAACCGCCCGGTACTGTTGTAGTGAGTGATGACAATTAGGCGATTGGCACACTGTCCCCCATCACGGAGCGTGGTGCGTGACGACGGAGATCTGGTGATATGCAACACTGCGCGTGAACGCGTTGTCAGTGTGTTGCAGTACGCGTGTTTTCTAACACGCACTGCCGCGCCACGCTCCGTGAAGCGGGTCTGTGTGCAAATGCCTTATGCTTCCGATTCTCATGCGTAGGAATCAGTTGATCGTCCGACGCACAAATTCATTATATTATGGTTTATGTATGTATGTTCACTCAAATCATGTTTACAATTTTAAACTCTAGATGTGATAAACGTTTTTAAAATAATAATTGATGGTAGTATTTAAGTGTGTGTTTAGGAGAGTACAGTCAACAAAACAGTTTGTATGCTGCCACGAAATGAATATATTTTTAATGCAAATTCAGTAGTAGCTTTTTGAACGCAAACTGCACGTACGCACGTAGTAGGTACGCACAAATGACATACATATAAATGTATAAAATTGCCTTGTCGGTCGCAAGCGAGACTGCTAAGCGTAGGGTCCTTAGTTTGATACCCATGTGGCAAAGTGTTATCGGAATAAAAAATATTAAAAAGCACAAACATTCAGGAATAACCCACATATTTACATGAATTGTCTAACTAAATTGCAGTAAGTATATTAAAATATAATATTAATACGCGCACTATATTAAACTAGTCAAATTAAGAATTTGTCGGTAACAGCCCGGGGTTTGACCATCACTGTTCATTGGGTTTGACTACCATGACCGAAATTTGGACAGATCATCCGAAAGACATTCCTTTGAAGCATTCCAATAAAATGTAGTAATAATGGTACGTGGTACATAATCATGTCGAGTCAAATTAAAGGCTTCAACTTTCGTACACAGTGTCCATTATGTATGTGGTAGAGCGACTCGATTTCATTCCATATCGAGTTTATATCGATTCAGATGATGGCCCACTTGCAGCAGTGCCCAAGGTGTACCTAAACTTTTTGAGGACGTTAAATAGTCTTCATGAATAAATGTTTAAAAAAGGCCATTGATGCCGCGATAAACGTGGCTACAGGTACTGGGGCCAAGTACTTTAAAAAAAGGATGTATATCAATCATGTCGATTTAAAAAGAAGTTCATATCGCGCATTTGAAGTGTCTACATGTCTCAAAATTGTTGCTTAGCGAGGTCTCGCAGTATTTGAGGAATTGCCACTCGAAAAATAGGTGTGACAACATTTATTATCTTGTATACGGATACAAGATATCGTGCAATTTTTGAGTAGGTGCGAAAGAACTAACGATTCACAGGATGAATATTACTCAACATCGACTAAAACTTTTTGACTACGTACCATAAAAGCTAAGCCTGCTAACCAAACTCTTTTATTGACTGTACTGCACTCGGCGTCATGGATCGCACCTTTTGTTACAAAAAAAACCTTCTAAAATCTAATATTTATATTTTAAAACTTTCTTACGGAAACTATTAGGTATTAGACGAAAAATTATGTGATATAGTATTGTCTATAACTCTATATTAATGTTTTTGTTTTGGAACTGTTATAAAAAAATACAGATTAACTAACAAATTCGAAGCGAATATTATTTACACCAATTTTTTAATAGATTAGGTAATTAATCTTGTATTACCAAAATTATGGTTTCTAAAATTAAATAGTAGTTTTCAAGGTTAACCTTTTGAACGCCATGGTCGGATATACCCGACAAATGAAAACGGTCCAAACACGCCACCGTCCGTCGTCTACAGCCGACAAGAAAACGACATTTTTTAGTACAAAAAAATATACTAAATTAAGTTTTCTGTGTTTCTTTCTCCTATTATTTAAAATTACATTAATGAAATATTGTAAAATAGCACAAAGATATATTCATTACATACATTTCACTAGAAAAAATAATAATTAGAAATTGCTATTCGAAATGCGCTGAATTTGTGGCTTGGCGTAGCAGTGGCGCCGATGCGTTTACGCTCTGGCGTTCAAAAGGTTAAGGATGAGGCCAAACGAGCGTAATTTTGTGAGTCGTGAGTCGCAGAATTTCGGTCGCGTAATTTACTTTCTACTCAAACCGACAACTCATTTTGCGTCGCCGCGTGAACGAAACAGGAGTTTTGTATGAAACCGAATGTAGCAGAAATTACGCAACCGAAATTACGCGACTCACAACGTTAAAAATTACGCCCGTCTGGCTCCACCCTAAATGACTATTCAATGAAAACGTGGTGCGATTTTTTTGACTTCGATTGTATGTTTATAATATAAGTAGTAATAAGTGCTTATTTACGTAACAGTATTAGTAGTTTTACATGCATTTACTTTGAGAAAATGGACTCTAAAGATTGTATCTGTGATTATTTAATAGATTATTGTCTGGCGAAAATTTATTTTGCTGTAAAACAGTATCAATCTTAATTTATTACTGTGATTTTTTTGCTTAACTTAAACCCTTGCTTCTTGAACGAATATTAATGTGTCAAATTGTCAAAAAGCGCGTAAGTTATGTATCTAATTGTCAAAAAGCGCGTCAGTTCATGTGTCAAATTGTCAAAAAGCGCGTTAATTAATGTGTCAAATTGTCAAAAAGCGCGTAAGTTATGTATACATTTGTCAAAAAGCGCGTCAGTTCATGTGTCAAATTGTCAAAAAGCGCGTTAATTAATGTGTCAAATTGTCAAAAGGCGCATAATTTCCTGTGTCAAATTTTCAAAAGGCGCGAAAATCTGTGTGTCAAACGCGCGTAAGCTACTGGCATTGGTTGATATTTGGGAAAGCGGGGGTTGAGTTTGTAAATGTTAGAATAAGCTGCATTAATGTTTTTCTGATTATATTATTGGTGTGATTATTGTTGTTTTATTGTCCTTTCTGTAGGATTACTTCCCCTCCATGGTACTGTCAGTCTTCGTTTACTTGCCAATATACAAATAATATGAGTCAAACTTTTGCCGTTGAGCTTGTACCTATCATTTAATTTGTCCCTGAATAGACTAGATCCGTTACGCCTGTCTTCTTGCTATCCTCTCCCAGTGACGTTTTCAGCCGAGGTCAGTACCCTACAGGCGTGTAGTCACTTAATTTATAAGTCTTATTATTTGGCTGGAGGATTTAACCTAGTTAAGACACTAGAGGGAACTCTGGTTAAGTACTTGACACTCTAGTGTCGTGTTGACCCAGTTTTTAAGGCGCCCGTCTCTCATGCACGAGGTTGTGGGTTCGCAACCGGGCACGGGCCCAAGTACCAATGTGACTTTTTCTAATTCATATGTACTTTCTAAGTTTATCTTGGACATCACTGACATCGGTAACCATGTCAGAGGCCCTTGAGGCGGTTTAGAAACTCTAACACTAGGATGTGTGGGGTTGTTAGATTTTACTGCCCACACGATAAAGAAGAAGACTGACACCCTCCTTTGAGGGCACGGTCACGGACAGCGTATCATATATACAATAGTACTCTGTGCAGCGTATGCTGCGCTGTGTCCTCACCGACAACCTTCTAGGTTTACCTGCGAGATGCCATATCGAAGAACAATCTTGCTAGATGCCCAGGATTGCCCAGGAACCTATCTCGTGTCAGGTAAGGGGAGTACAAACAATAAAACACTCGATAACAATAGGTATTTATTGTACATCTAATCAAACAGCGTTACATTTTGATTGTAGCTTTTTTAATTGGAAGACATAGATATTACACGTTACTAGCTTAGAGAGGTACTTACGTAATAGATATTTAGCTTGGAGATGATTATTTTCGAGCAGTTTTTGAAATATTATATTTTGTATCTACGTTATCTATTTTATAGTTGAAAAAGGTATTTTTTGCAAGAGAAATTGGGCTCTTAAGCATTTTGAATAGTTTTACATTTAGTTAGAGACACAAAGAAATAGAATATTTATTCATACACAGTTTCCTGAATCAGCCATTTTGTTTTTTTTCCCGCGTATTTTAATTACGTTCCACCATTTTGAAACTTACAATACTATAGACTAGACAACATTGCCACATAAAAAAAGATTTTTTTTAACAGAAATATCACAGGATTTTAAAAACAGAACAGACTAACACCGATTATATAATTAAAATTATATTACATGAAACATTGCACATTGCTAGAACACGTAGCTATTATAATTATTTACATTCATTTTGGCATCTTATATTATTATTCTTATTATATTATACATCGATTTACTACCTTAGTTACAGAAATGTTTTATTACAAACATTTTAATTACACACCAAATATTACTTATAGCTTCTAATTTAATTATCTTAATTAATCTACCAATATAAAGATGTTATTTTCAAAAAGTTGCTTATTGTCATCACAACAGTGTATATCGAGTTATTAATATTAAGCTTATTTATCTTAACAAAGTACGTACAGATAGTTGCAACATTAATGAATAATAACATCAAAAATAATAGGTACATAATAATCGCAAGACTAGAATGATATTTTTTACAAGTTTGTCAGCAGTGGTGGCTACTCACCGCTAGATGGCGTTACTAACAGCAAAGACTTAAAATTGCAATTTGAATTAAAATAAAAAGGATATTATTGAGCTTCTATCATAAAGAATTGAGAAGAAAAAGACAGACTATTTAAACTACCCACAAGAAGAGTAAGAAACTTAACTGTGCTTATTATAGCTTGCCAGTTATGGCTACTTACCACTAGATAGCGCCACTAACAAATTGTAATATAATTATGTAATAAGATATTTGAAAAAAAAAATGTTGCTCTGTGTTAAAGTTTAAATAACAACAATTATATTTTCTTTTCTTTTCAAAAGAAAGTCAAGTATAATCACAGCTTTAGTAAGTTGAAATTTACATAATTCTACTAATTTCTTCAAATTGTATTGTCATTCTGAACATGATTAATTTGTCGTTGTGTATCGTCATTGTTGATTGGTTCATTATGGCGGTGCATAGGTAGGTACTTATTATAAATGTTTGTTTTCGTGGGTATTAGAAATGGATTTTTTAGTCTGGTTACGAGTTTAGTGCCGCCTAGGTAAGTCCACTTTGATTTTAAAGTCCATCATAGAAGAATAGAATATATTTATTTTCCAGAAACATGGTAGGTATATGTACGGAGGTCTTAATATTACATTATGGTGCTGCATGTTTCACCGTTGCAACAGTAAGCAAAGTTAAAGTTAAGAATTACATTTATTTTAAAATCCATAAAACTGAGATTCTTTATAAGATGTGACATTAAACATATTACATACTAGATATGTAGGTAAGTAAGACAAATAAATGTCGAAATGAGAGTGTACCTACCTACTTATGTAAACATGTTTTTTTTTTTCGTAATTACCGTTGTCATACTGAGAGACTTCGTAGATACGTTTACGAACATTATACCTACGCAAACAGCCAAACCCGGCAAAACTATTTTGATAAACCATGTAATATGCAAAATTATTGAAGTCAAGTGAAAAATCAATCATCGAAATCGAAGAGTCTTTTCATTTTATATCAGATTGAGCCACAGTAAAGCGGGGCCGAGTTCAGGCTAGTAAGTAAATATTTATTCCCTACATCAATATTTTACATAGAATTTGAATATACAACCGCGACAGTGAATTTTAAAGGAAGTTTTTTTTTTATATCTAACATTTTTAACCCGCTATCATTCAGCATTCATGCAAGCTACGAGTTCATTAACATCATTAATTGGCGTGGATTAATTAACATGTTGGTCGATTATACATATACGAAGCACAAGTAAAATCTATGCAAAAGCGACACGTGATTTGACGTGATTATGGTGTCATTTACGCAGCGTCTACGTGACGTTAATGCGATATAGACGTCTACGCTGGAAATACGCAGTCTAAAGTCTTTACTTTAATTGTTTATACGCGGCGAGATTGGAAAAGTTTTACGAAAGAAGGTCAATGAACCATCATCGGCAGTAGGTACAACTCTGCTTAAAATCTAATTATTTTTGCTACAACGCCATCTATGATTCAGAAGTGGAACTGAAAAAGTGCAATGACGTTCCATCTTGAAGCGTCTTGATTTTACGTCGCCTAGTGTGAACAAGAACACTAACATGTGTGTACTATACATTCATGAACTCAAAATCGAGTTGACTCGAGTTTGTAAATCGTGTTGACCCATCATGAGCTCTCTACTACCAATTATAGAAGTTCATTTCCCTTGGTTTGTAAAACCGTTAATAATACTCACAGTATACCTATTTTTAATTCACCCCGTCTCCCTCACCTACGTAAAACGCGCTTTATGTATGCGTATAGACTTGTCTATGTATGTCATGTGCTTAATTGATCTCCATTAATTGGAATACATACGTTTAGTAACTTTAATTGGAATTCTGACTGAATTTACACGGCTGCCGAACTCTTTGGAATAGAATTATATAGACATTACATAGTAAACTTTTTGTACAATCGTGGACAATTGTTTTGAACCCTTACGCTTTAGTAATAAAGCAGAAAATTGGTCAACCGCCTTTGTCCTCGGTTGTGCAATATTTAACTTACTGACCACTCGTTTCCTTCGAATTCTCACTGTTTCCGAAGAATCAAATTCTATGATTTCACGCGGCAACTAGGATTTCTCTCCGTTTTGCGGTAATGTTGAGTTAAGCTTTTATTAAGCTTCTGGTCCTTATTTCATGCGTGATTTTAACCTATCGAGATATTTTAGTAAGTAATATAACAGACCTTAGTTTCCTACCATTTACTTGCTCTAAAAGAAATTACAGAACAATTATATCTTTAACGAGAGTATCATTCTAACAAAGCAATAAGTTATTACTTGCTTTTAGGCCGAACAACGACTAGCGGGTGTATTTTACAGTTATTTAATTTAATTAACAGAAATTACCCTTACAATATAATAATTACCCTTACCATTATATTATTACCCCTATACAATATAATAGTTATGTGACGAGGATATCGAAATATTATTATTTTAGAATTATTATATTTTGACTGTCTACTTTTATATTTACAGATATAATATGTATGTTATTAGGTAATTATAGTTAATGTACACTTCTTTAATGTATTTTACAATCTAGACCTTATCTAATGGAAGACCTTTGTGATATTGTTTGTCACGATTATTCTTGGTTGATTTATAACTAAACATTCACACACACATACACCCTCATTCCCGGATCAAAATTAGTTCATTCTGACTTACAACCCCACACGCCCACATCCCTTACACACCCACATCCCTCACTCACCCACACACCCATACACCAACACACCTACACATCCACACAATCCACGAACACACCTCCATACAAGTACAACCCAACCCCCACACACAAGCACCGATAATGCTCAAATACACTCATTCTCACTGTTCACACATGTTTTTGTATTATCTGCCGATGGTTTCTGAAAAGCTGATGAATACAAAAATTTGCTTAGTAACTGTCAATTTCATGACAAGATATTTGAATGGCTGATGTTAATTGAGTCCTCATGAGTTTGACAAACTATCAGCAAATTTTTATCTTGTTTGACTTTAGAGCCCAAGGAGCCAACCACCTTCTATTAAAACAGTACCATTTTAGTATTATTTTGTCATTTTAGTTGCTGGATTTTCTACTCTCGGCGTTGAGCCGAGCGTTGAAAATTCAACAGTGCTCAAGGCAAAGAAATATTAAAATAAAACTGTTGAGAGATGTTGGTAGGCCCCAAGATGATTTTATGCCATTGGATGGCAAACAAGCCTACGGCCCACCTGATGTTCAGTGGTCATGGCTTCTTATAGACATCTGCAATGCAAATGCGTAGATGATAGTGACATATTTGCATATTTCATGATATTCCATTAACACTCGAGACATTAATTTATTTTCAACAGACCACAGTTTTTATTGAGCATTGAATACACTCGTGTTACTTTAGTCATGCTTATCTTGACATTCACAATGCAAACGTTTTCGTATCAAGATGGCGATAAAATTTAACGTATTTTTTTCAAATTATAGTGTTAGGAATACGCAAAAATGGCATCATTATATTTTCTTGTTGCTATCTGAGTCACTCTTGGTCATAAACTTGATCAGAATTAGCTACTGATCACAGACTTAATTAGATTAAAATGCTGATCAGAATTTCAGAAGTCAAGGGTAAAGGTGTTGCATGCATTCTTGAATATCTTCCAAATTCACACACCAATCATTAATGAATTCACACATTATGAATCATTCACACACACTTTCACACCTTAAACACTAATTTGAATCTTATAATTATGATATTTTTTCGATATAATTACCTAATTAATTATTTTTATAATTATAGTACATTTACTACTGTCAAATATCTGACTATTTAAATAATAATATAAGTTGAGAGAAATAGATAAATTTCTAGATATTCTATAGTTTATAGGCTGTAGAATTAGCAGCTCAATTTCAGTCTACATTAAACTGCTTGTATTATGGAGGTCAGATACTGTCGCTTCATGTGAAACACTGGTATTCAGCTGCATTCGGTTAGGCTGGAAGCCGACCCCGATGATTTGGGAAAACAATAGCCAGATCGTAGTCAATGTTTATTCAATGTAGATTGAAATTAAGTCGATATAATTAGAAAAGGTTAGGCGGATGACAGAAATTTTATTCATTAATAATTAAGTTATGATTATCAAGTATTTGAAGTAGTTGAGTCTTTGTATAATTACAGATTTGAAACACACATTTTTAATCAAGAATTTTCTAAATTATTTATTTTTTATTGAGTTCATTTAATATGATTTAAGATTAAATGAAAGTATCGTGTCTATTAAGTAAGTAACTTTATTTTTCTTCACCCTGGTGCTCTATTTGTTGTTCCATAGCTTTACGTAAATCGTAAAACCACATATACTTTAATACCATGATATAATTTATAGCCCAAACTTTGTCAGTTCATTTAACTCGATAAATCTCATAAATTCCGTGACGATGACCAATCACTCTACAACCAGAGACAATTAATATCCCACAATCTTAATTGAGTGGTTCTAATTAAATAATTTAAAATGGTTGGTGTCTGTGGAATAGAGATAGAACTGTCATTTATCTTCTTTTTAAAAGGCTATGAAAACGTCTAAAATTAAAAATCATCGATTTTGTTACAAGCTCAAAAGTGATGACTGATCTGCGTACATGCTTGATTAATTTGCATGTGTTGTACTTTCGAAATCTTCTGGGTTAGGTTTGTTAAGTCCTAATCTTTTTACTGCCATTATCATGTAACTTCCCAATACAATAATTTAGTAATCCTACTTCAAATGTCAGGTCAGTACTAATGTGAGTCTGACTTTTTTAATTCAAATATTCTTTTCAAGTTTACCCCGGATATCTCTAAGATCGGTGAGGGTAAACGTCGTGAGGACATCTGCACCTGTAGCCATGTAACAAACGATAAACGCAAACGCTGAGTAGGCTTTAATAGATCTTCAACTTTATGTGCTAGGTTTTAAGTTGAAGATCTAATGAAGATTGCATAGCGTTTTCGTTCGTTTCAGTCGCTAACACTTAGAAATCTTCAATAGATTTTTAACTTAAGGCTCTGGGGTATTTTAAAATCTATTGGTACCTACCAAGCGTTTACGATTATCGTTTGCGTCTTGGCTAGGGGGACTGGATTTATTATTAATGTATGTCTCAAATCGCCAAACCGCCTTGAGCAAGTTTGGTGATCAATGCTCGTGTCATCTCTGTATGAGAAGAGGCCTTTGCCCTGCAGTGGAACAATAATGGTATTATTATTTTATTACGAGCATCAGATGACCTTCCAATACATTATGTGAGATAACAGCTCACCTCAAACTCACTTCATCCGTGAAGATTTTTCAGATTAAGCCAGCTGGCCACATCTACAGATAATTCCACTGATAGCTGCAACATTATCGAGAAAATGCTCATAAAATGCAGTCAAACGTAGATGTCAATTCTATGCCTTTCTATAATCTAGATGAAATCTTAGAACGATTGTTTAGTTAGTTATTTGTTAATCTTCGAGGCCATAGCACGGTTACAGGGTATATTTATACTTTTACAGTATTATTAAGACGTTTTATACATTCTGTTTAGTTGGTTATACAAAATTGTGGCTTGAATTTTGTGCTCGATGTAAAGTTGTGACATTTTGTGAATTCTTTTCAAAAGTGTGACAGGCTTTTATTAGTGGATATTGGATAAATGTTTAACTTCAAGTGGTTAATAAGAAAAGTAAGTGCTGTTGTATTTTTTGCCATCAGACACGATCATTTAATAATTAATTTAGTGACGTCAAAGTAAATTGAATTTCAAATGTGCGACATCACTTTCCAGCAATACGGTTCAATGTATGTAGATTCAAAAAATCCAAAATCAATAATTTGGTTTTGAAAATTATGAGTCATTTTGTCATATTTAGTTCATTTTGTCAGAACTAAACATAATTTTTAGTTGTGTTTAATCTTATTAGGTCTCTATTAGAACGATCTTTGAAACAAGAACTCTTGCATCTCTGCGGCAATGTCGAAAGTACCTCAATTTTGTAGTACTTAAGACAACATTTTAGCTTTTACAGTGATCTTTCGCGAAAGTATGCTGACAAAGCACTAGGGTGAAGAAAGTAATTACAAATTAACAGTGATTACTAAGTTTTTTAGTGAAAACTTCTTTAGCCCAGAAATATTCTTCTTCTCTTTGTGCGATCGTTGGTAAGAGAAGAACTTATAGGTTCGTGTCACCGTCATGCTAATATGACATTAACTTTCCGCTTGTGTCGGCGCTCCCCATAATTGCCTATTGTTTTTTTTTGTGTGATTGTTAGTAAGGGCAAAGCTAATGGGTTTGCATCACCGAGATGCTAATATGACGTTACGTTTTCACTTTTATCGTTAGCCCCTGCTGACTGTAGACTGCTTTTGTTCGTCGTAAAATTAGTGACGAGTGATAAAAGGTGAGTATGAAAAGATAAATTCCTATCTATAATTAACTATTTTCTACATATCTTTAATTAATATAGATGTCTGTATTAATAGAAATTATTTTCAATACAGAAAGAGCAATTCAGCAAAAATCTGCCTCTGTGTATTTTGATTAAGAGAAGTGAGATTGAGGGGAGGTGTCAATCCATAGCATCTGCAGATGATGTGACAACTTATCTCAAACTCAACTCAAGCTCACTTTAGGGAGATTTTTACTGAATATCACTACACGGAGCCTGCTACCGTCTCTTAAAACAATATCATTTTAATATTAATTTGCTTTGGGACATTGTTGAATTTTCATCGCTCGACTCAGTTACGAAAGTTGAAAATTCAACGACTGAAATTACAGTTACTCTTTAAAGAGATGGTGACTCCTTGGAGTACTAATTTTAAAATGTTGAAGTAACGAGCTAATATATTTATAAACTTTATATTGTCGTAGAGAAAGAAATACTTATACAAACTTGATTATTTTGTAATACACCAACTTGCTTTATCGTGTCATTAATTATTATAATTATAATTAATATGTATTATAAGATTAATCATTTAAGGCTAGTTACGCTGGCTATTAACTACAGAATACACAGTTGTTTTTTTTTATTTATCTTATTTACGAAAATAAGAAAAATTTAAACTGAAGTATCGTTTTAATCATGTCATATATTATAGCGTCAATTCATTTTTATTACAAGTCTCGTTATTCAATCGCAAATATTTTTTAAAAGGCCATCTGTTCTGCGTTCCATTCTATTCAGGATGCTTTTATCATAGACTGGTTGCTTTTGAACTGTAAACGATAAGTACAAGTATGTACGTTACATGTACTTATCATTAGTTTTTACGAAGACCAAGATGTAAACCGATTTAAAATCGGCCTTTTGTAGCTATTGCTATCTTTCAACTATGACCCTTCCCTCCCCTTGTCTTCTCTCCCTCCCCTTGTCTTCTCTCCCTCCCCTTTACCCCTCTCTCTAAATACTTCAGTTGTCTGTAACTATTGTGATCCTTTATTTACAACTCTAAACCTCCCTCGCCCCTTCCTGTCGACGCTTCCCTCTAAATCAGCGGTCGGCAACCCGCGGCCCGCGATAGTTTTGTAAATTACACTATAATTCTTACATTTTACCTAAATTAATGGTTTAGGCATGTAAGCTAACGTATAAGAAGTATAGTCACTCAAATAACGCCAAAAAACATACAGATGAATTGAGGACCTCTTCCCTTTTGAAGTCGGTTAAAAATTATGTGAAAGCGCGGCCCGCCACTACCTCATTTTCGCGCCATGTGGCCCTTGCCTGCCAAAAGGTTGCCGACCGCTGCTCTAAATAGTGTCAGGGTAACAATTTACAGGCTTTTTGGAACGAAATCAAAGCAAAGACAGTTACTAAAGATATTATTATGCTATGATTAAAACGTCATTCAGTAAGTACTACACACATTTTTTTTCACGACATTGACTGACTACACCACGTAATGCTAAACGTTTTTTTTTTTTACTATTTTTAACAACACGAATTATTAAAATTGAAAAATTTAGGGAGTCGAAACCAATAATTGACTGGTAGGTTCAAAATAAAAGGTGAAAAAATAAAATGAAAACAAAAATAAAATGAAAAATAAACTTTAATAAATGAAATGTAAATCATATTAAATGGAATGTTACATTTAAATTTTACTCGTAATATTGTCTTGCGCGCAGATTTTTCATTTCTTATTTTTTATAATTACAATTATTATTTAATGATTAAATATATCTTAAAATATTTTGATTAAACAGTACTTAGATGTAAATAAAATTAACAATAAAAACAATGATAAATGCTTATTACTATCTAATATTTTTAATTATGTAATATGTTCGTATCTACCTAATAGCAAGCCATGTACTTTACATTTAAATGTACGATTTATTCATTTAAAGGGATATATGTTAGTAGAATATTAATAGATAAAATCCTTATATTTTAATTATATGCTGATCTAGTATATTCTTTTGAAATGCCTACCTTAGAGTATAAAAAATAAAGAATGATTATAATAATTATTATAATGATTAAATAATGCACGCCAATACTATTTGTGCGTTAGTGCGGTCTATATGTTTATCATATACACAAGAAAAGATTAAAACGATCGAAGTTCCATTCAAATCATTTTTGCGCTGTAGTAAACTTCTAAAACTATGTGTTTCATTATAGGGTAAAACCAACAAAAAAGGGTAAAAACCGTTAAAATCCATAATAACTAACACTAAAACCAAAAATAAGCGCGATCTTGTCGTAGTAATTTCCGAAGCATTTCAAGTGTAAAACATATTAATCGGTAAAACAAATTAAAGGGTAAAATTGGTTAACTTTACTGGAAAGGCGCTCGGTCGCAGTTGCAGGCTGCCCCTCCCTGGCCCTGCCTGCATTGCACGTTGCACCATGCTGCCCAGCCCTCGTAGGTGGAGAGGGTACGGGAGGACTGGAAGATCGCGGAGGGCTCCGTGGCTGTGGTCTCGCAAGTTGGGCAGCCTGTAGGGTAAAGTTGGTTAAATCGAAATTATTTGTATACCTACATGTTATTTAATGTATTTATGGTTCTTTTGTTCAAAACGGATATAGAAATCTGAGCGTAGACTTTTGTCTATGTCACCTTTGACCAAGACTAGAGCCAAGAGCACACCCATCTCGAATAAAAAAAAAGGGTGGACTAGATATTCTTATAAAACTGCAATATTAACATTGTAAAAACAAACACAAATAAAGTAAATTGAAATAAGCAATATTTTGAATTTACTAATAAATAGAAAATAAATTAGTACATTCACATGGGCACTTGAGAAAATGTTCAAGAAGAAGAAAAGATATGAGGTTCTAAATTAATAAACTTCAGAATCTTGTTCTCTGACACCTCTGGAAACAGTCCCAAAATCTTTCATGATAGAGTTTTAGAACTGATTTAGCTGAAGAATGATGGAGAGGTCAGGCTCACGTAAAACAAGCTCTTTGGCATGAGCGATGATGCATGTGTGTGAGAGTAGTAAGGTCAAAGCTCACTATTACAGCACGGCTCCGGCACAGCAAATAATTTGCCATTCAAATTAGGGCTTTAAATCGTGTGGGGTAAAGTATGTTTTTATCATGAGAATATTAAAAAGTTGACGGCACGCGGGCGGCACGCTGGCAGCTAACGGTAGGATTTTCCAAGGCATTCCGGCTAAGCCGTAGCCGTGTCGGGGCGGTGCTGCTATAATGAGCGATGAGCTGTAGACTTACCGCTGAGAGCGTATCCGTCATAGCAGAAGGCTGCGCAGACGGCGGACCAGTCCACAGCATGGTCAGCAGTGCGAGTGGGGCAGCTGCACAGCGGGTCTCCTATACGCAAAAAGTTATAATAAAATTGTTAGTAGCCGGTCTTGGGGAAGATGTGGTAAGATATTCGCAGACGAAGGGTATCAACGTACAATATTTTACCCCATCCATCACGCCTGTATTCCCCGAAGGGTTAGGCAGAGGTGTACCGATGTACACCCACAGTTCGCCGGTATTTTTAGGTCCTATGTAATAGGGGGCGAGCCTATTGCTATTAACCGGGCACAAATCCAAACTCCGAGCTGCTACTGAGAATTTCATGGAAAAACCCAATAACACTTTTTGCTCGACCTAGGAATCGAACCCAGGACCTCTAGAGTAGCAGTCGCACTCAGGACCACTAGGCCAACGAGGCAGTCCACAATACACTAACCAAATAGTACAATATTTTAAACTACATACAAAAGCACGTTATTTGTATTATTTAATTTTGTTGTTATAGCAGCCATAATAATGCGTATTTTGGAAATCTTCAACTCTCTACCTATTACGGTTCATGTGTGTGTTTTTATTGTTCTGTGCAGCCCGCTGACAGACAGACGGGCGGATAGTATAGGCTTCGTAATAGGGTCCACTTAGCACCCTGCGAGTACGGACTCGTGAAAAGGAATAGTTTTGAAAAAGAGGTTTCCTTTCCGATGGTCTGCTGCACTGGGGGTTTACTTCCCGCAAGAAACAAAGATGTGCATGGCCTTCTGATAGTTGTTCCGTGTCTGGCTGTTTGTGTATGTGAGTTTGTGTGTTTGTAAACGTACCCACGTTACTGGAGAAATTCCTAGAGTGGAACACGTTTTTTTTTACCAATGGCTTTACATTGCTTTCTGAGACACGGGGGTATCACACCACCAATATCCAAACTCCGGGCATTTAACTATATATATACTATATACTTTACTATACTTTATACGCTGTATAAACCTATACCTAGATGGTCCTCTAGGGTAGCTCACCGTCCGTACGTTAACTTAACGACAGACCGTGTCGACGGCGCGTTCGTGTTCCACGCGCGCCTCAAAGAGATGTCAGCAAACATTCAGAGGGGCCACTAAGGGCCGATGCCTGCCGGGGCTGCGGGTTGTTCGAAAGATATGCCGCGCCCCCGGAACGCAAAGGGCAAAAAAAGGAACATGGATGGGTTTTAGTCAGTAAAAGTCTGACACTGGGGCGGGGGAAGTCATGATGGTCCTATAATGTGTACTTACCAAGTTGGTTCTTACAAAGCGCTGGACACACGTTGAACCGAGGGTGTCCGTACTCCTCGTCCGTGTCGTTGGTGTCTCTCAGCTGTGCCTTCAGCCCCACGGGGATCAGCTGCTCGCATATTGACACCCCGCAGGCCTCACCACCCAGTCCTATGAGAAGAGAGGAGTTAGGTCTGCACTGTGGGACTTATTTCCCATAGAGCAAGGGTGCACTGTGATTTTTTATTTCACGAATAGGTACAGTCAGCAAAAGAGACAAGTAACCAGAGTCGCCTAATAAATTCAAAGTTTTTAAAAAACCGATAGTTTTTTTTATGAATTTTATTTTTGTTAAAAGAAAATAAACAGTTTATTAATTAAATTGAATTTTATTTTAAAACTACCACCATTTTGAAAAAAAAAAAACCACTATTTAAGACGATCTGGTTACTTATCTCTTTTGTTGACCGTACATTGTTATAGAAATGTGACACACGAATTTATATGGCGATAAAAAGCTGCTCTGTGTGCAGTGGTTAAGGCGCCGCATTATTTATTTATTAAAACAAAATTATAAGGAATTGATTGAGGCGAAAGTATGTAGTATGTAAGGATCGTAGCAGGTGGCCTTATGTGGTTTCTGCCTACCCCCATGGAAAAAGCCGTGAGTTTATGTTGTAAAACAAAATTCATGAAAATCTCAACTTAGAAGCTATGCCCCACAAAACCGTTTTCATGATTCGCCTATGGGAACGGAACAAACCGTGAAAACGTTTGACGCATAACCTTGCAACCTCATGCATGGTTATGCTTGAGGTTGCGGGTTTGAAACCGGGCAAGTACCGCGACTTATTCAATTTGTATGTCCTTTTTAAGTTTATCTTGGGCACCTCTAACACCTCTGAAGGAAAATATCATGTCTTGTCATGAATATAAGACTGAAACCACCATCCGCCTTGAGAAAGCGTGGTGGTATTATTATCATTTATTCTAAAAAACATTAATTAAATTAATCACGTCAATCTAATTTAATATGACCAATGTATTACATTACTATGCAGCAGTAACAGTTCAATGTACTACAATTTAAATACTTAGAATACAATTAACCACCGTAATTATTAGAGATGCAACGAATAGTTGTTTGGCCGGATACCGGATACCGGATATTCGGCCTGACCACCAGCCGAATATTCGGTATCCGGCCGCCGAATATTCGGCCGTCCTAAAAATGCTGAAAATCTTGTTTTTATACATCATAATTTACCTTTGGTGGATTTCCAATATTAAAATAATTAATATTACTATTACTAGTTACAAATAAGTACATTTTTAACTATCAGTATTATCACCAAGTTACTTTAAATAATTGATTTATTATAAAAAAATAAAGTTGATTAAAATAATAAAAAGCTTCAATTACAACTGTGTCTTTATTTAGATTCCATTTATAAAATCTACCAAGCTTACTATCCGGTATCCGGCCGGATAGTACATTACCATTATCCGGCCGGATAGCAAAAAAGGGCCGGATAAGCCGGATACCGGATAGTAACCGAATATTCGGTGCATCTCTAGTAATGATACATAACTTATTACAATTGTTTGGGCAAAATTAAATTGTGTTTAATTACTTCTCGTGACCCAAAGGCAAGCTTTTACCTTGGCCTGAGAATTGCAGTGCCATCCAACGTAGCAATGCCGCTAATATATATTTTGGGCACTTTTCCAGTTGACAGCGATGTGGAGGAACTTTTTTATAGTTTCTTTTTTGTTTTGATACTATTAATGTTTATTTTTATTTTGTAAGTAGTTGCTGATTAAATACTAGCTTTTAACAGCGTCTTCATTCGCGTGATTCTTTTCACCCGCCTTAAGTTTTTGGTCACTGCTCCGGTCCTATGGCTCGTGGCGTGATGTTATATAGCTTATAGCCTTCCTCAATAAATGGACTATTGAATGCAAAAATATTTTTTTTATTCGAACCAGTGTTTCCTTAGCCCATTGTTTAAGGCGCCCGCCTCTCATGCACGAGGCTGTGCAAGTACCAATGTGACTTTTTCTAATTCATATTTACTTTCTAAGTATATCTTGGACATCACTGACATCGGTAACCATGTCAGAGACCCTTGAGGCGGTTTAGAAACTCTGACACTAGGGTGTGTGGGGTCGTTAGACCTTACTGCCCACACGATAATCAAGTAGTTCCTGAGATTAACGCGTTCAACCAAACAAACAAACCCTACAGCTTCATAATATTAGTTTATATGTAGATGTTTATTTTTTGCCGTTGGTCACGGCTGTCATTCGTAGATCTTTGACAGTCGTTACGGATAGTCAGAAGCCAAGAAGTCTGACAACCAGTCTAACCAAGAGGTATCGTGTTGCCCGGTCACTGGGTTGTGGAGGTCAGATAGGCAGTCGCTCCATGTAAAACACTGGTATTCAGCTGCATCATGCTAGACTAGAAGCCGACCCCAACATAGTTGGGAAAAGGCTTAGCAGATGATGATGATGATGTAGATGTATATTTTTTTAAGTTGTTACTTTTTTTCCACTTTCCCACATGTTGTGTCGGTAAGTATTAGTCATGTCTATAGAGTTAGCGCACGATTTGACAAATCACGGTAAACGCCTATTAGCAATACAAAATACTGTGAAATGAAAATAACATCTGTTAATAGGCCTAATACGAGCGGACTTACGCAGAATATTTTTTTTATTTATACAGGGGGGCAATTCTACTTACTTTATACTTTTCCCTACTGGATTATAGTTAAATTATACAAATAAGAAAAAATATACCATCACGCCTGTATTCCCCGAAGGGTTAGGCAGAGGTGTACCAATGTATACCCACAGTTCGCCGGTATATTTAGGTCCCATGTAATAGGGGGCGAGCCTATTGCCATTAACCGGGCACGAATCCGAACTCCGAGCTGCTACTGCTAGGATTTCGTTCGAGAAAGTACTACCACCATACTTATTTCTGCCGCAAAGCAGCGTTGCTGTGCTCCGGTTTGAAAGGTATGGGTGCCGGTGTAATTGGGTAGATGACACCAGTTACCAATAATTCCAAGACACATCTTCACTAAAATAATACTTTATTTTAGCTCTGAAAACCCGAAGAATTTTTAAATAGCTCTTAATTTAGATTTTTATTTGCTTTGAAATCAATAAATAGTTATTGAATAACATGACAAGAAAGTGACGTCATAGTTGAGTATTGTCATAGAAAATCTAGAGAATGGCGTTTGACAGCTCATAAAAAGTACATCAATTGATTAGTGGTGTCATCTACCTAATTACAAGCACATGACACATTTCAACTTTGTCTCTGGGATGGCAACGCATTAGCAAGGCCTCTGGTATTGCAGATGTGTATAGGCAGCGGTGACCACTTAACATTAGGTGGGCCATCGGCTTGTTTGCCATCCAATTACATTAAAAAAATAGTCTGTGTTTGCGCACTTGTGTTAGCCCCTCTTACATTGTTCTTTCACTACAAACTCATTAAAAAGATTATCTGTAATGACTTTTTTTAATAGATCAGTGGTGAGTGTTGTTTTGTGACACAGCTGTGTTGCAGCATAGAAAAATAGTAAGTTTAATTAAAAAAAACAGTAGGTATTTGTTTTAGTACGTATTTGTAAAAATTAAAGGATTGGCCCATACATACCAGTAAGCTAGGTACTATGTTTTAAGTAAGTATATTCACATGTATTTATTTTAATGCAGACATATTTAAAAAAAACATAATAATTTTGATTTGTAAAAAATATAGGTATAGGTAATTGAGTTGAAATAAATAAATTATTATGTACATGTAGGTACTAGAAATTTAAAAAAAATACTAGGAAACGAGAATAATAAGAAAACAAGTAGATACTTACCAAAAATGTATCTACTGAAATAAATACACATAAGTATCTACTTTAAAATAAGAAAACATAGAATTAAAAAGATGTTTTTAAAAATAAAACGCAAATATAATAAGCAAAAACATAAAAATAGCACAAAACTTACCCATCTCACCTCCTTTTCAAAACACGAAATAAAAAAACAAAAAGAAACACACAAACACACGAAACGTCACATCGAACACGAAAAACAAAATGGCCGCGTAAACAAATTGCCTTCCGAGGCAAAGGACAAAAGCTATACAGCCAGATAAAAACCTGCGTGACAGAGGTCCGCACACAAGTTGCTCCGAGCGGACACTGAAGGAATCCAGGCCGTGGGGTCCTTCCTGAACTGAGTCAAATATATCCGATTCAGTTCCCCTCGATCATATTTCAATTGCAAAACCACTTCAGGAACATCTACCCGTCTCGTTCCCGCGTCGTTTCCTTGCGTTTCTACTGGTTCTTTTTCGAGGTTGGTTACCTCTGATTGGTCGGGGGCGGAGTGCACTACCCCTGACAGGGCCACGCCCAAAATGAGGGTGAATAATTTCATCTCTACCATCTGGAATAAAAGGTTTTTTTTCAAGTTTTTTGTTGAGATTGAAGGCACGGTCCGGTAACTAAAGAGTGATTCTACTCGAGTTTTTCAATTTTAAACTTATTTTTTACGAGACCTACATTTTTAATGGAAATGCTTTTATCAGCTCTTGCTTTTACTTTAGTTTTACTATTGTATTTTAAAAGCAGTATTGTAGATCTTGCCTCTCATGCACGAGGGTTTGACACCGGGCAAGTACCAATGTACTACCACTGTACTGTGTGTGTATGTGTGTCATATGTACTTTCTAAGTTTATCTTGGACATCACTGACATGCGTGAAGGAAAACATCGTGAGGAAACCAACTTATTTAATATTAGTCTGAAACCGCCTTCAGCAAGGGTGGTGATCAATGCTCGTGCCTCTTCTGTTTAAGAAGAGCTGTTTCACTCATCCTCTCAATATGACCGAACCATCTAAGCATACCCTTTTGAACCTTTGTCAATACATCCTCTTTTAAGTCGAAACGTTCTCTTATAATCTCATTCCTCACTCTATCGTTCAAAGTTACACCACACATACTTCGCAAGGAACGCATCTCCACAGCATTAATCCTACTTTCATGCCTCGTTTGCCATACCCAACATTCACTTCCATACATAAGTGTAGGCATCAGCACGCCATTATGCACAGCCAGTCGAGCCTTTTTGGACATTGACTGGTTGGTTACTACCGCATGTATCAATCATCATCATGAATTAATGTGGACGAGGCGAAAGGAGTGTGTAAGGATCGTAGCAGGTGGCGTTCTGTGGTTTCTGCCTACCCCCATGAGAAAAAGGCATGAGTTTATGTATGTGTGTAGATATGTCTCATTATTTATTACCTGACCCTTACTTGGGCCATAACTTTAACCAGAAACCTTTAAAAAGAGCATAGAATCTAGCAAGTACGCCCTACGGACATAATGACATATTCCTCTAACTATTCTTGAAATTTAAACTGCCTCATTAGCCTAGTGGTTCTAAACTCGACTGCTATGCTAGAAGTCTTAGGTTAGATTCCCAGACCAAGCAGTGTTATTGGGTTTTTATATGAAATTCTCAGTAGCAGCTCGGAGTTAGGATTTGTGCCCGGTTAACGGCAATTGACTCGCCTCCTATTACGTGGGACCTAAACATACCGGCGAACTGTGGGTATACATTGGTCCTACATTAAATCTCTGTCTAACCCTTCGGGGAATACAGGCTTGATAGTATGTATGTATGAATTCTTAAAATTTCAGCCATGGTAAAGTGACGTAGCTCTGTCAACTCTGGGCTCTTGGATAAAGCAGGTGTTCAGAAGTGTTAAGTTCCCAGGCGTTACTCCCATCTTCATTATTAACGTTACATGATAGGGCTTTTAAGAGAACTCCACGTTAGATACGAGTACTTATTTGTGACATCTATTAATTGAACAATTTACAACTGAATTTGTGTCATCATTTGGCTGTTAATTGGAAATTCCAAATTCAAAATTCAAGGAGGTAATGGCTCCTTGAATTTTGAATTAGGAATTTCTAATTAGCAGCCAGTATTTGTGCCCGATTGTTGGTAATAGGCTGGCTCTATTTCATGAAACTTAAAATATTTCAAGTAAAAATCACATAAGTCAGAAAAGTTGTCTGTAACGAAATAGTTTTCAATGTTTAACACTAAAAAGCGACTCGCTGACATAGACGTTTCCCGTTAAAATAACGGCCGTGTGCCCCGACAATGCTCCACACGTTTTTTTTTAATTTTAATATGAAGAACGAGCATGAATTTTATGAAGAATGAACAGGAATGTTCCTTTTTTTTGCTCGTTCCTCTATTTTCTAACTGACCGACTCCTTAGCAATTCAAAATTGTCTGTAAATGGGTTATTTAAAATTAATGATTTGTTTTAAAAATTACTGAAAAATCTGCCTACCCTTTCAGAAAAACACAAAAAGTCGAATAATTCTAGTTTTAAGTATGTACGACATACGACATAACTTTAATATTGGTGTAGATATTTTAATCAATTGACACACTTTTTATGAGCTGTCAAAACGCGACTCTCCATAGATTTTGTATGACAATACTAAACTATGACGTCACTTTTTTGACATCTCAATTCACTAACTGTTTATTGATTGCAAAGCAACTAAAATTCGAGTTATTTCAAAATTCATCGGGTTTTCAGGGGTAAAATAAGTTGTTTTTTGTTTGTGAAGTTGTTGTTTTAGTTTTTGTTGGAATCATTGTTTAATGGTATCTACTATCCAATTTAGCTGACCAACTATTTATCGCTATGAAACTAACTAAAGTGTTATTGGGGTTTTCTATGAAATTCTCAGTAGCAGCTCGGAGTTTGGATTTGTGCCCGGTTAATGGCAATAGGCTCGCTCCCTATTACATGGGACCTAAATATACCGGCGTACTGTGGGTGTACATTAGTACACCTCTGCCTAACCCTTCGGGGAATACAGGCGTGATGGTATATAGATATAGAAACTAACTAAAAACCAAATTTTACAGTATTGAAAACTAACCAAGTTTGCAGTGTTCAAAATAGACTGTATTCTAGATAAATTGTGTCTTAAAATTATTTCAAAATGGCGTCTACACCAGCATTGTTACCTCAAACTTTGCACTAAGTGAAAATCTATACCCTGTACTAAAGCCTTGGCTAGAAAGAGACAGACAGACACCAAAGCCTTTGTGAGAAAGAGACGCACGATTAGAAAGGGACAGAGCATCCGGTATTGATCCGGGAGGCTGAAATGATTATGTAAGCACTATTTGTACGTACTATGTGTTTTTATGTACTCCTGTGTATTCGTGGAGCAAGGGATTATAGTTCTTATGTGCAATGGGCTTATGTATTGTGTGTAGGTTTTGTTGCTAATATGATTTTAATGCCTATAATCGTTTGAAAATAGTTTCCAGATGAGTTTTAATGTTTCAGTTTTTTGTGTGCTTTGTCTGACAATCTTAGGAAGACACTGATATATTTTTTATATCATTGACGACGGCCCACCTGATTTTAAGTGGTCACCGCTGCCTATAGACAACTGCAATACCAGAAGCCTCACAAATGCGTTGCCATCCCAGAGACAAAGTTGACATGTGTCATGTGCATGTAATCACACCGGGGCACCCAAACCCTTCAAACCGGAACACAGCAACGCTGCTTTGCGGCAGAAATAGGTATGGTGGTAGTACATCCCCGGACGAGCTCCTTAACAAAAAGCTCTACTACTACTAGTAATAGTGACTTTTAGTAAATTAAAATATCGTGAGTAAATGTAAACCTAATTAATCCCAATATAAAGCAAGGTTTATCTCTTGACCCGGCAGGTAAATCTTGTAGTTACTGGGAACACGAGACTTCTTTGTAAGACTAATTACAAATGAATTTTATTTATTTGTAGTTAATTAATTAAAATATAAAAAGTACCAGCTTATTACTGTCCCACTACAGGACAAAGGCATCTTCTCATACAGAGAAGGCACGAGCATTGATCACCACACATACTCAAGGTGGATAAATTATAATCACTAAAAAGTATGTCATAGAATATTGAATTTCTATTGTCCTTACAACCCAAAATAATTTTTTAAAAGAGATAGAAATCAGGCTAAATAAAACAAATAAACGAGTTTAGTTACCATTCCCAACAACAACAAAAAATAATAGATTTTGCGCAGTTACGTTCGATTTCACAAAAAAAAAGCATTTTTATCCCACTATAACATAACATAACGCCACGCCTGTATTCCCCGAAGGGTTAAGTCAAGGTGTACCAGTGTACACTCGCAATTAGCCATTATACAGATGGAATTGTAAAGTAACCAAATAATAAATAAATCAAAAATATATATAAAATATGATTGTAATAAAATCCAACTTACTCAGTCCGAAGTTGTGTTATCGGGCACACTTTATGAAGCTTTATAAACTTAGCTTCCGTTGTTTTGCAACAAGCTTTCAAGTACCGAGCACAGAGCAATGTAGAGAGACAGAGGCGCACAGTATCTACTCGATAAATACCGTGGACAATACATGATTGTCGAAAATACAATTCGCTCATCTAGTTTTTCGAGAGATTGCCAAGCGACTGGTCGATTCTTCACATGACCAGGCTGGCCTTTTCTTGGGCCAAATAATCAGCATTGTCCTACAACGTGGCAATGATACCAGCCTTTTGGGCACTTGTGCCATTGACAGCGATGCGGATGAGCTTTGATGCCCTATGAGCTTCTTTTTTTATAAACTGTACAGGGCTTGTAATTTAATTCTTATTTAAGTATTTGATTGTAGACAGTGTAGGAATGTTTTGTCGATTAATGTGTAACATTTAAGGCTTGAGTAGACTAGATGCGTATGCGTACGTAAGCGTAGACATACCACTGAGTTGTAATGGATAAAAATAAAGCAGTATCAAGGTCAAAAAATTCTTACCATGATACTGCTTTATTCATGATTTTTTTATACAAGGCGTTGATTTGCAACCTGGTCAAATTCAAGGAGTTAACTAAGCTCGTGATTCTTAACACGAATCAATAATAAAATAAATTGTTTTTGAAATCTTTTTTTTTGACGTGATTTTCAAATTTGTGGTAGCCATCTCGCCAGAGGGTTTAGGTAGGCGCTATCATATTGATATAGCTGCGCGACAACTCTACCTACCGCATACGCAACTGGGCGATTCTGAATTTTGGGAATACTGTTATTTGATAGTTGCAACTAAAAAAACAAGCATTTATTAAATATTGGCCAGGTATCGTAATTATATTTGATTACTTCTTTTTTTTTTCTATGACAAGCTCCTAAAATTTGATGAGGATGCAAATCAACACCTTGTAGATACGAGTCCATTCTTTGAACCCTTGATTATACACTCATTTTTTAGGCTTGTTATATGTATTAATGCATCAGACTATGCCACAAGGGAATGTGTGTTTTCGGTGTCCTGTGTTAGGATAGCTCCCTATAGGGAGTTTTCCTCCATGGCCTCTGTTTTCGTTCATTACTCTGTAACCACTTAAATCACTCATGATAACGTTATCTAAAGCTCTGCTTTTCCTCGAAAAAGGGTTTTAACTGATAACGTTGCCATTAATCTAGCGGTCACTGCTATTTACCGTTAATTTTGGCGCGAAAATATATCATTTTACCATCTCACTCTGAAAATGACATCAATTTATCATGGTCGGACTGCCTCGTTAGCCTTGTGGTGCTAAGCGCGACTGCTACGCTAGGGGTCTTGGGTTCGATACCCAGGTCGAGCAGTGTTATTGGGTTTTTATATGAAACTAGCTTTTGCCCGCGACTTCGTCCGCGTGGATTAATAGTTCCCGTTCCCGAGGGATTTCCGGGATGAAAACTATCCTATGTCCTTTCTCGGGTCCCAGACTATATCTGTACCAAATTTCATTGAAATCGGTTCAGTGGTTTAGGCGTGAAGAAGAGACAGACAGACAGACAGAGTTACTTTCGCATTTATAATATTAGTAAGGATTCTCAGTACTAGCTCGGATTTAGGATTTGTGCCCAGTTAATGGCAATAGGCTTGCCCCTTATTAGATAGCACCTCAACATACCAGCAAACTGTGGGTGTACATTGGTACACCTTTGCCTAACCCTTCGAGGAATACAGGCGTGATATTTTTTACTTACCTAAGTACATATTTACTCACACTAAAAACTATATAGCATATAAAATAACATCTGTCTATATGTATAGTCTTCACTTGCGCACTTCCCCCCACTCTTAGGGCGTGGCGCTGACGTCATACGCCCCCTCCACCCCGGCCTGGGGGTGTAGGGGGGAGAAGGGGTGAACTCACCCCCCTTCTAGAATAGCGAACAGATTGAGGAATATTTGGTTCGACAAATTATGCGCTGTTGAGAAGTAAAGCTCTTTAAAAGGTAAAGGGTACAATGTGTTTCAGATGACTTATTAGATTGTTTTCGTTTGATTGTAGAATGCTTGGGAATGTTTCAGTGGGTAAAAGGGTTTTTTTTAATTGGGTTGAATTTTTTCTTGTCAATATTTCAGGTAAAAACACTTTTAAAGGTTATAAAATATAGTATGAGATTGATGGTAGTTTTTCACATATTGCCGAAAGTGTCAATATTCGTATAAATTTTCAGCTTGTTCCAAATTATTGTACGTCTATTTATTACTAGTTTATTTGCTAGATATTTAATCATTCTCTTTTTTTTTACAATAGGTACTATTTTACAACCGCCTTCAAATACTACAAAGTGAAAAGCGCAAAAATAGCGATCGTTTTTTTTTGTATAAAAGTATTTTATATCGGCTTCCTGTCATCCAAATCCATGAAGGAACGGTATACTACGTAAATTAACAAGCCACTACTTAATAGTCACAAGATAGCAGAATATACGATTTTGTTGACTTGGATGACATATTTTTCAGTTATTTAATTTTTTTTATTTAACTGCTGAACCAATTTCGATAACATTTATATGGGGTTACCGCTGAAGTATGGTTTATGGTTTAAGATCTTTATTTCTCAAAAAGAATAACATTCACTTACATGAGAAAAACTTATTTCTAATTGGTAGTATTGGTATGACCTATGAAACAAAAAATAAGCGTTATAATCGATCTATAATTGACGGAATTATTGTGTAACAAACATACAAAAAAATATAGACGAATTGAGAACCTCTTCCTTTTTTTAAGTCGGTTATAATATTGTTTATTTAGTTTTATCCACATTAATGAGTGATATTATATTAAATAACTGAAAAATGCTACAGATTAGTTTTTAGAATATTTCTTATTTGGAAAATGACTCGAATATTTTTATCTTACCACCCTCGTAGTAGGCCTACAAATATCAAGCATTTTTCGTTGATATCACAAAATTGATATTTATTTTTATTTATAGAACTACGGTTCGTTTAATTGTGGACGGGAAATAGCATGTCTTATCTTATCTACTCTCCTAAATATAATAAACTTGAGGAAAATCGTATTATTTGGTTCATGAGGCTTTTTTTTGTATAGAGTAATATTCATCTCATGGTTTTACGAACATTTTGTATGTATTTATAAATGTTTGTCTTGTACCGTGGGTGCATTTACAAACATATAAACTTACCCTTAAATTTTTTCAAATTCAAATTCAAAGCATTTATTTCAATTAGACCATTTACAGGCACTTTTGAATGTCAAGAAGCTACAGTTTAAAGTTGAAGCTAGTTGCTCGTTCCAAAGCGTAGATCTCTATGGAGAAGAACGAGCAAGAAACTCCATGGACACTCCTTTTCTTCAATTTGGTTTTACAAAATCTTGGTTACAATATTCATGTTGCTTCTATATGTGAAAACAATGAAGGTGAATATTAAACAATTAAATAATACTAATAAAGATGTAGGCCATGGCAGATAAGAGTTGACCAGTCCCAACTGACAGCGCCCGTTCACGAACATGACGCGTGCCTCAGCACCGTTCAGCTCAACCATCTTGGAGGGAACTGAACGATCCAATGCACGCGCCACCGTCAGCGAGACATTTAAGTGAGCATGACAAAGCTCTCAACCGCCTTGCCCTTAATGTCCAACACATAGTAACTTAAGAGAAAAAATATAGTAAGTGCTCCATGGTACTCACATTTACAAAATCGAAATAAATGATGTTAAGTTATATAAAACAAAGTTTTATCATAAACAGCCACCCCGGAACAAGTGTGTAAAGACCCAAAAGCAAACAGCGCCAGCAAATACATTTTTTGCGTGTGTTTGAATATTTATTTTATATTTAGAATTAGGTAGTTGACACCTCTTACCAATAATTCTAAGACACAACTTCCCTAAAAATGCAATTTATTCTACCCCTAAAAACCCAATTCATTTTTAAATAATTACAAAATTCGATTAAAAAAAAAGCCATCACGCCTGAATTCCCCGAAAGGTTAGGCAGATGTGTACCAATGTACACCCACAGTTCGCCGGTATATTTAGGTCCCATGTAATAGGGGGCGAGCCTATTGCCATTAACCGGGCACAAATCCTAACTCCGAGCTGCTACTGAGAATTTCATAGAAAAACCCAATAACACTTTGCACTTTTTTAAATTCGATTTTTACTTGCTTTGAAATCAATAAATAGTTACCTAGTCATTTGAGTAGGCCTATAAGTGACGTCATAGTTTAGTATTATCGTACAAAATCAATGAGGGAATCGCGTTTTGACAGCTCATAAAAAGTACGTCAATTGATTGGTGGTGTCTACTACCCAATTATAGGGCTTTCGTTCACCTATTTTAACGTAACTTATACACTACTAGCGACCCGCCCCGGCTTCGCACGGGTGCAATGCTGATACTAAATACACTACAAAAACATAGCCCGCTCCGCCGCAAACGCTACGTCCCGCAATTTTTAATTTGTAATATCTTCTAAAATATTCATTGAAATCACATGCTGTAAAAGGCCATATAGATCTATATTAAATCAACAATGTATTTATTATATAAATAACAGTATTTCTCCGCTATTTAATGGATGTTATTATACATATAAACCTTCCTCTTTAACCACTCTATCTATTAAAAAAAACCGCATCAAAATCCGTTGCGGAGTTTTAAAGATGGCGACTTTGTTTTATACTATGTAATGATGATACAAAGAAACACTTCATAAGCCATTACCAAAAAAAGAAAAGAAAGAAAATTGGAGCATAATCCTCATTGTTTTTTCCCTCGGACAGGCTATTACAAAGACTTACGGCTACAAATGAAGCCCACCTACGTAAGTACATTCCTGTGAAACAAAAGCCTGCACAAATGCGAAAGGTCAGAAGCGTGGGCGAGTGGAGTGGCCTGTGGGCGTAGTGCCTCGTGAACCCCGACCTTTATGATAGAACGGAGGTTTTACAAACATATTAAGTAGTTAAATACATGCCATAGAGGATTTAATAAGTTTAGTTTGCCTTCTTTTCTCATAGGTCCTTTCTGTGATAAAAACGTCGATGAAAATGTGTTAAAAAAGATTTTTATAATTAAAGAAAAGTTAGTCTAAATTTCCTTTTTGTCTATAATCACATTCTTTAAAACTGAACTATTTCTAAATGCCACATTTGTAATGCATATTTAAATGTAGCTTCTACTCTCTTTAATACATACTCCATCAATCCATGCTTCCATCCTCACTAACTTTCGAGTTTATTATAATAGTACACAAACTAATGTGGATGGATGGAGAGGAAGAAGGAGGCCAAAGAAAAGATGGATTGTGTGAAAAATACATACATAATCACGCCTGTATTCCCCGAAGGGTTAGGCAGAGTTGTACCAATGTACACACACAGTTCGCCGGTCTTATAGGCAGGCAGGCAGGTCTTATAGGCAGTCGCTCCATGTAAAATACTGATATTCAGCTGCATCCGGTTCGACTGGAAGCCGACCCCAACATAGTTGGGAAAAGGCTAGGCAGATGATGTAGTATACGATTATGACTGCTATAATCGTCCGCTACCCGCTAATCTCAGTCCGCTGTCTTCATCCGGGTTTAGGGGACAGTGTAATCAAGTTGTGTTTGGAGCGGTGCCCAATTGGGCGGCGTGCCTGCTTGTGACGTGGCGACCTCGTTCTATCAACGTACTATATACAGATAGGAATCTGTGGCGGTTATATGGTGAAGTACTGCTAATAGATTTCATCTCAGAGGCCGAGTGACCAGTGTGAAAAATGATATTTATTCTGTAATTGAAATGTTGGGTAGGTATCACTGATATCGGTGAAATAAAATATCGGAATAGGACATATTTGCTGGTTTAGATGAACGTTTATAGAATCGGCCTTAAGCATACATACATACATACATACATAAACTCACGCCTTTTTCCCATGGGGGTAGGCAGAAACCACAGAACGCCACCTGCTACGATCCTTACATACTACTTTCGCCTCGTTCACTTTCTTAAGCCTTTCTACAATAAGCATTCTTATTGCAATAAATGTATGTCTGGAATCCCCAATCTGCTTTTAGCAAACGTAATGTTCAATACACTTGTCTTCTCTGTATGAGAAGAGACATTTCCCATGCAGCAGTGAGCAATAATTAGCTGTTATTATAACATACCAAATACATACCATCACGCCTGTATTCGCCGAAGGGTTAGGCAGAGGTAATAAAAAAAAAAAAAAAATTATTGCAATAAAAAGTTACATTTGGTATAAACATTGGCCCCAAACTAGGCAAGCCTGTATCTTGGGTACCAATATGAAGGATTTACCTCTAAACATTTTTATCAATTGTCATCAATTACAATTACCTACACAAAGCAACAAAAATAAAATAAAATAATAAAAAAAAAAGTAAAAAATTAAATAAAAATGAAACAGTCTAGAAATGAACGCTTGACTGTAATGTATGTGTAAGGGTATCTATGTTTGAGGAAAACTAGTGTTTTGATTGTTTAGGGAGTTTAGGGAGTGTAAGAAAGAGACATGAAAGCAGCAGATATATTCAGTCTTATTTTGCTACTCTAATGACTTTTTCTGCTTCGTCATATGATAGGTTCAGTAGCCAAGATGTAAGTCTATTCTTAATTTGTTTACGAGTAAAGTTTCGTATAGTGCACTGTTTGATAACCGCATTATAGACGTGTCGTGTGACGTGGTGTATCAATGTACACCCACAAATCCCCGCATGTGTTTTAGGTACCATGTAATAAGGCCTATTGCCATTAACCGGACACAAGCTCCGAGCTACTACTGAGAATTTCTTGAAAAACCTAATTATACTTTTTACTCGACCTGGAAATCAAATCCAAGAGCTGAAGACTGTTATAATAAATGTGCTATTAAATAACTAATGTAGAGTGGTAGAAAATGCCTAAATTCAATTCAATTCAAATTATTTATTTCAGATAAATTACAACATTATATAACTTATCCATATTGGGTTTGGTAATTAAATAATAAATAAATAACATTATAATAAAGCATTAACTCCGCCTTTGTACGGTGTATTTTTACATTTGTGCATAAAGTTTTAATATATAAATAAATGTATTAATTAATATTCACCAACCTCTCAAATTTATAGAGCTCTAGTCTCTTAAGCTACATCATCATCTGCCTAGCCGTTTCCCAACTATGTTGGGGTCGGCTTCCAGTCGAACCGGATGCAGCTGAATATCAGTATTTTACATGGAGCGACTGCCTATCAGACCTCCACAACCCAGTAGTGGGTAATACGATACTCTTGGTAAGACTGGTTGTCAGACTTTCTGGCTTCTGACTAACAGTAACGACTATCAAAGATCTACAAATGACAGCCGGGACCAACGGCTTTACGTGCTTTCCGAGGCACGGGGGAAACTCGCTATGGTAAATGGTCACCCATCCACAGACCAACCTCGGCAAGCGTGGCTTAACCCGGAAGATCGGTCTATGCGGCTGTAATTATTAAGCCACGAGCTCCTCACGAAGACTGTTATTATAAATGTGCTATTAAACAACTAAGGTAGACTGATAGAAAATGCCTAAAGCATTAACTCCGCCTTTGTACGGTGTATTCCTACAAACAAACTTACTTTTGCAATTATAATATTACTAGCTTTTGCCCGCGACTTCGTCCGCGTGGATTAAGTGCATAAACTGTTAATAAATAGATAAATAAATGTATTAATATTCACCAACCTCTCAAATTGATAGAGCTTAGTCTTCTAAGCTACAGAAACACAAAACATCAGCGAACACAATAGCGGTATGTCGGTAGGTCCCTCGCATCAATCTCACGCAATACAAAACGTGAAGACGTGGCCTGAATACAGGAATAAATCTTAAGTACAAAGAGCATTGTTGATGTAAAGCCTGCCACACACGGACAGCTGAACTGACGTCATTTCGGCGTGATCGAAGGCTTGACACGAAACAATCACATTAAAAAAGAAAAAACAATAATCCCAGAATCTCTAACGAATCTCTCTTGAAAATGTATCTATGTCGCCACAATACACCTTTTTTTTTTTAAAGACGAGAAATCATCAAATAACTTCCCTCGCCCTTAGTGTCAGACTTTTACTGACTAAAACCGGTCTATGTTCCTTCATGTGCCCTTTGCGTTCCGGGGGCGGGGTATCTCTTTCGAACAACCCGCAGCCCCGGCAGGCATCGGCCCTCAGTGGCCCCATCCAATTTTGCTGACATCTCTTTGAGGCGCGCGTGGAACACGGACGCGCCGTCGACACGGTGCCACAATACACCTTAAAGTGATAGCATGACACTTAAGGCGACTTAAAAGTGACCTCAAGTCTCTTGTATTCGTGTAATAAGATTGTATGTATGGAAAAAAAGTGTCTATAATTCAAATTTAGTCAAATAACTTAATTTCAAAATGCTCTTATTCTGTTTATAATTTTTCATCAAGTAAATAATCTTGAGCACAAGTAGATCAAAGCGCAAACTGTATCGATAGCGCGCTATGCAACCATACGATACGGATTAAGGTGAACCTGTGACTCACAAAATCTCACTCTTTGGATTTAGATACAGTAAGCTTCAGATGAGCTGTCAATAACATCAAGTGTAAATAACTCCTCACCTTAACCTCACATCACCGGGGAAGATTTGTACAGAATATAGACCGGTAGGTGATGCTTAAGGGGGTTCTTATGTTTCTATGTCTAACCGAATACCTCTTGAATGATGATAGCGAGGCAAACCAGAAAGAAAAACTGTTCATGTACACGCTATCACTGGTTTGTGTATGTTCACGCGTCTTGTCAAGCCAAACTGACGCAGGCTTGCCTGTTCTGTTAGGCCTTTACGTGTGAGGCAGGCTTTACCACAAAGAACATTGGACTAAGATCCCAGTGTCGCCAGAACAACGTGATTTTACCATTTAGCATTTTTTTTAAGATTAATCAAGCAATTAAAAAATCTCTAAGACTTCATTATATTGGTATAGATAAGGGCATTGTGGCTATCTTTAGAGAGAGCCTATGTCCAGCAGTTGAGGTCACGCGGCTGATTGATGATGATGAGATGAGGGCCCAACATTGAAGCTAGAACTACGCATACCTTAACGACATATTAAAATCTCTCTCTATTCTTAAAAAAAATTCCGTGATAAGATGACGTAGGTCTATTGACTCCGAGATCTTAGACCACATAGTACGTCATGTTTATCTGTGGTACCTGTCTGTTTTAGACATGATAGATAGCAGTGTTTTGTTTTTTATTTCTTTGTAAAATAAGATAGGTAGTGTTTGAAATTAGGGGAGATACCTGAGGGCCTATTTTACTTATTATATTTTTTGACTGAATTCTAGATAGGAGGATGTTCTCAATTCGTTTTTTTTGTATGTTACTTTAAATCTCCACAAAAATCTCAATAACAGAATAACGGAATTCCTCAGTAACAGCCCGAGGTTTGGAAGTTGGTGGTGTGACACCCCCGTGCCTCGGAAAGCACGTAAAGCCGTTGGTCCCGGTTGTCATTCGTAGATCTTTGACAGTCGTTACAGATAGTCAGAAGCCAAGAAGTCTGACAACCAGTCTAACCAAGAGGTATCGTGTTGCCCAGTTGCTGGGTTGTGGAGGTCAGATAGGCAGTCGCTCCATGTAAAACACTGGTATTCAGCTGCATCCGGTTAGACTAGAAGCCGACCCCAACGCAGTTGGGAAAAGGCTAAGGACATGATGATGACTTTAAATCTCCACAAATTTTAAAGATTTTTGTTTAAATCTTATACCCACTTCATAATTTGCAAATCCTACTAATACTATTTTATTTAATATACATCGTCTTCACGTTCGTATAATTATTAAATTAGTTTTTTTTTATCTGTAAGTATGGAGTTGCTTTCCCATTCTTCTCCATACGAAACTATCGTTTTGGATGGAGTAATTAGATTCAATATATTGTTACATACATACATACATAAACTCACGCCTTTTTCCCATGGGGGTAGGCAGAAACCACGGACCGCCACCTGCTACGATCCTTACACACTCCTTTCGCCTCGTCCACATTCATACATCTGGTCATACAAGCACGCCGGTTACGAGTACAATATATCAATATATTTTTCTCCTAAATTATGTTCAAAAGTGGCTTGTAATGGTCATATTAAAATAAATGATTTAATTCTGATCTTAGCGCTAATCAATGAAAAAAGTTTCAGGTAAATTAGAGACATATTTGACAAATTGAGACTGAGAGAAGATTGCTATCGTTCTCAAAAGTTAGTAGGAATTGTCCCAAATCATGGCGTACGTCACAGCTCCGCCCACGGGGACAAAGGTCACAGGTCACCGTGTCCCTCCTACACTACCCCAACATTTGAGTGTTCGCCCACGCTTCGGAACTGAGCAACATTTTGCTGAAACTGTAGATTAATGGAGCAAAGTTAGTTAACATTCTTCGAGCACAAATATAGTACGCACAAAATACTACCATATTTTGTTTTAATTTTGTAACCTGGAGTTATGATTTATAAAAAATAAAAATAAATATACCATCACGCCTGTATTCCCAGAGAGTTAGACAGAGGTGTACCAATGTACACCCACAGTTCGCCGGTATATTTAGGTTCCATGTAATAGGGGGCGAGCCTATTGCCATTAACCGGGCACAAATCCTAACTCCGAGCTGCTACTGAGAATTTCATAGAAAAACCCAATAACACTTTTTGCTCGACCTGGGAATCTAACCCGGGACCCCTTGCACAGCAGTCGCACTTGCGACCACGAGACCAACGGGGCAGTTATATGTCATAATTATGTTATATGTTATGGTGTTATGATTTATACATGTCTGGAATCGCCAATCCGCTTTGAGCAAGCATGGTGATCAATGGTCATGATTTCTCTGTATGGGAAGAGGCTTTTGGCCTGTAGTGGGACATTTTGTATTTTGTCCCACACTAGCCAATACTCTTTTTTCGTGTGTGTGTTTACAATCATATCTCCTCCATGAGTTTACATATTTTTGTAGGTTATTAAAGAATAATACTTAGTTATTCTGCACAAGAGTACCTAGTACACCTATATGGTGACAATGTATATGAATAAATTGTAATTAATACATTAATTTTCATACTTAGATAATAATATAACTCGCTACGGTCGATACAGTACGCTTTTTGATCATGCTACGCAGCGCTACGGAGTGCTACGCGCGTAGCAGGAGGGCTACGAATATTTTACAAACACTTCTCAACCAGTTTTCGTTTCTAGTGATTGAGTTTTATTTTTCCTAAACGAGTCAAACCATTGCGGGTTTATAATAAAATTAATAACGTTTTTATTTTACATAAGAAACGTATGCTTTTAACAGATTTCAATTTAATCAGGGTTAAATATCAAAAATCGATTCTCCAAAAAATTGTCTGCCATTTTTTATTTGACGCAGGTTAGTTCAATTTAACAGAACTACAACTAACCACATTCGATCACACCCACCTCTGACCCAGTTACGCAAACACCGTGTTTACGACACGAAATTACATTTCAAGCCCTCTTTTGTTTAAAAAAAATAAATTAAATAAAAAAAGTTTTATTGCCATCAAGACCACTTACATTTTGCTGTAAGTAAACTCGTCATTGTCATCAAAAACTGACAATTATAATTGCCAACATACCCGTAATCAGGAAACACCACAATTATGACCTCGCCTCTACTAAAACCTGCCATTTTGCACAACAAAGGACCTACGCCCACGCCAGATGACCTGATTTCCAATATTGACCAGCCCCCCTCCCCTTCTGGCCTAAATGTCACCCCCCACGACCTTTTCACAGCGCCTGCGCGAGCCCTGAAGCCTGGAGCCACCCCCTGTAAGGCCCCAGGTTTCAGTCTGCCTACCACCGTTACAGCAGTACCCGTCTTCAGCTCCTAGGCTGAAATTGTTCTTGAATTTAATATTCATCTTACATTTATGAGAAATTCTAACTCAGTTATTCGCGCTTTGTATTTCATTAAATACATATTCTGTTTGAGGCATATAGTCATTTGTTTTTCGACTAAAAATATAGCTTACAAGTAGTTTTTTGTGGCAGCTGTGAGACAGGTATGTAATTTTAGAAGGAGTTGTTTTAAAATGTTCGTTAGAGTAGATATGTATAGTTTTTTTGTTTTTTTTCCTAGATAGGTACATTTGTCATTACATTTTTCTTTGCTCTTTTATTGTATTAAATGTACTTTTCATGAAAAAAGATTTTTCCGTCGGCATAAAAAAAACTACTAAAAACTATTTAATAATTTACTCTGGCAACATTGTTCTCGTAGTGTCAGAATCATTAACGTATTTCTTTCTCTCTGTTCACAGACCTTTCTAGAAGTTAGAGTAATGTCAAAGCTGAGTTTGGACGGCTTTTTTTCCTACTGCAAGCAAATAGCAGAACATATACAGTTGGTTCGTTCAATTTCCATCTTTTTAGTCCGCCATCTTGGATTTTGACACGCCCTTTGTTCTTGATGCATGTTTTTTTTTCTTACCTGAATGTGCAAAGGAGTAATGCATGTTTTATCTATGGTTTCATATTTTTTGAATGGTGTGAAATATTTTATGTAAATGTTTTTGGTTGCAATATTTGATTTGATTTTATAGTACTTTAGTTTGGTAATGGTATTTCTGTGGCTTGATTTCAATCTAGTAATTATTAGAAACTACATTCATTTAAACTTACATCTTTAAATACTTCCCATTAGTTTTGATTACCCTTTTCTTATTAATATTTTTTACACTTGCAATACTACAATAGTAATTCAAACTTCTGTAATTAAAAAATACCGTTACAATAATAGAATTCAATTATCGACTTTTAAATTGAATTAAAATATAAACTCGTGCAATTCTTATCTATTAATTAAAATTTAATTAGCATACGTTCTTACACTCATTTTTATCGTTATAAGAAACTACGGTACTTTGTTAGTAGATATTCTCAAGCAGTGGCGTTCTCTTGTACGTAATAGGGTATAATATACCAGTTACCAATTGACCTACTTTCTTTGACCTGTCAAACGCGATTACCCCATACATGTTGTATGGTAAAAGACAACTGTGGACAAAGCTGTAGGCTAACGAGGCCGTCAAACGAAATTTAATATTTTTATTCAGTTTTAAAAGATATCACCTACTTCATAAATTTTGGCAGCGTTAGTGTTGTACTGAGATATTGAAGATCAAAGTGACATATTTTTGTGAAGTGAAGCGATTTTTAAATCATAAAGGTACCAAGTCAGAAAAGCAGACAGTGGTGCTGATTCTCTTGTTCACAAACTTAACTAAATTTAAGTTAAATGCATCTTTCTCTTTCAATTTCTCAAAGAAAAGGACAGAAGATACATATTCGTTTAGTCCTGTCAAATTAGACAGCGCCTGAAGAAAAATGGCGTGTTTCTGTCGCCACGTTTTTAATCGCGTCTAAATTATCCATGGAGTGTCTAAATTTGACAGAACTTAACTAAAATTTTATCTTCTGTCCTTTTCTTAATGAAATGGAAAGAGAAAGATGAACATAACTTAAATTTAGTTAAGTTTGTGAACAAGAGAATCAGCACCATTGTCGAAATAGGTTTAAATGTTTAATACTAAAAGCGATTCGCTGATATAGACATTCCACATTAAGGGTCTCCGAATTTTTGCAGGATGATGATATTAGAATTCATATGTTCCATTCTCTGACAAAAAATCGGTTTCCGATTTTGGCGGATAGCTGCACCCGACGGCCGTGTACCCCGACACAGCCCCATCCGATTTTTATTCCGTATTCTAAGGACACTAAATGTTATAATTAAACTTAATTTACCTTCACGACCGTATCGTTGCATGCATCCGTAAGCACAATATTTTGCGTGCGTTACATTGCGCGCTACCAAAAACTTGTATTTCTTGAAATCATCATATCAGCCGCAGGACGTTCACTGCTGGACATAGGCCTCACCCATAGATTTAAAAAAGGACCGGTTGAAAGCGGCCTGCATTCAGTATCATCCATTTCTTGTAATACGTGACTTTTTAAATTTTTTTTAAACTGTATATAATGTTATAATATACTAAAGTGTTTGTACGTGTGTGTGTACAGGGCGAAAGAATGGCGTCTCTATCCGGACAGGGCACACCCAGGCTGACTTCTTCCGTCGGCAACTTGTACTATGATTGTAAGTACTTTACACTATTATATTTCTAAGTTTTAGCAACAACAGAACAACGATAACTTCGAGCAGTTTCCATCGAATGAAACTAATATTTCAAAGAAAAAAGATTTGCATATTTGTTTTATCATATCAGCCTATAGCCATCCACTGCTGAACGTAGGCCTCTGCCAAAGAGCGCCAACTATCCCAGTTCGTCAGCAAGGCGCCCCACACTACGTTTTTTTTTTATGTCTTTTGATGGTAAATAAGCCGACGGGCCACCTGATGTTAAGTGGTCACCGCTACCTATAGATATCTGCAATACCAGAGGTCTAGCAGATGTGTTGCCATTACAAAGACAAAGTTGAAATATCTCACGTGCCACTGACATCTAAAAAGACCGGTTGGAAGCGGCCTGCATCCAGCGTCTTCCTGCAGTCTTAATCAGGTCGTCCGTCCACCTTGTGTGTGCCAACGTCCTACGCTGCGCTTGACAGTGCGTGGTCTCCATTCGAGAACTTTGCAGCCCACTTCGCCATCAGCTCTCACGCACAATTGTTTTGTATTTTTTTCTTTATTCGAGATGGGTAAGCTCTTGACTTTAGTCTTGGTCAGAGTTGATAAAGTCTAAGATGGAGTGAGCTTACCCAGTTTGAAGAGATGAGGGTTGAATGCGTTCGGAAATGCAGACGCAGGAAGAGAGTGCCACTCCTTTGCAGTGCCCATTATAAAACAAGATTGAAAACGCTTAGTGCGAATCAATGGAATGGCAACAAATAAATTCGCTTAATATAAATTCACTTAGGGATATTTCAACAAAATAAAACTTCATCAGTTGGATTCTAAAGCCAAGCCACGTCAATTAGCGGCACACAAAGACTACATGGAAGTGAACTTTACTCTGTCGTTAATAAATGACTTGCTGATGACGTCACAAGTTGTGACACCATCGGGTTTAAAGCGCTGATTAATTGTTGTTTTAATGATTTTGTGTTTCTAAAGGCAGAAGTCAAAATCTGCGGTTTTTAGGGTTAAATGTTTTATTAAATAAGTTGATTGTATTATTAGGTAAATGCTTTTCTGTGTGGGATAGAGTATTTTTGAATTTGAACCAGTAGTAGTTTCTGAGGTAAGCGCGTTTAACCAAATGTATAAACTCTTTAGCTTAATAATATAATAAAAATTCTAGCTAACTGCTAGCTGCGTTACTCGTAGCGTGATGTTATATAGCCTAACTTACTCAGGAATAATGTAGTTATCTATTGGTGAATAAAAGATGAAAATCGGTCCAGTAGTTTCGGAGCCTATTCGTTCAAACATCAAATTGTTACCTCTTTTTAATATTAGTACAGATAGTCAAAGAGTCGGTCGTTTAGTTGAAGTTGAAGCTAGTTGCTCGTTCCAAAACGTAGATCTCTATTATGGTGAAGAACGAGCAAGAATCTCCATGGACACTCCTCTCCAAATGACGGCTTGTCACTTTTCGGAAATGCGACAGTTATCATAATCTACCCAGTTATCCGTGTAATATGATACCGTGGGGAGTGTTCGTCATTTCCCGTGTCGGAAGTGGCGCCCTCTGGCGGAAGCCACTGATAACGGCGCGTGCGATTTAGTTTTAATCAGTTTAGGAATTAAATGTTGTGAGTTTGTGACCATGATTTAGGGTGTGAGTGGTTTGGTAGCTATGGCTTGAATGGATAGTATCGTTGTGTTAAAACGAACTAAGCCGAATTAAAATTACTCTGATTATTAAAAGTTGTAGATTTGATTTTGAATATTTTACGTTGGTTAATTTTAAAACTGTTAAGCACAAAACATACTGAATCAATTGAAATATTGAGAATTGTGGATGGGCTCGATTTGCCAGAACTACGCTTAATTAATAATAGTTGAGTAGGAGGATGAAAATCAATAACAAAACAAAAAATAAACCTGTCAAAACTAAATCTATTTCAAGTGATCTGATTGGCTTAATGAATTACTAACAGTCAATCAGATCATTTGACATAAAAATCATTTTTCAAAGCATTATTTTTACATTTCAAGAATATTTTTGAAGCTAACTAGGAAAAAACTGGAAAAAACACTACAAAACAAATCCTGTTCCTTATTTAAAAATATTTGACTTAACAATTATTCGGAGCATTCAGCGCACAAATAATTTGCTCGGAGAATTCATCATTTTCATTTTAACCCTCTGCTGCGACGGGGTCCCAGCGACCAAGCGCTGGCATTTGTGGCACTAGGTAGAAGTGTTCAGAAGGTCTATTTGGAACATTATGCGAAAAGAGACTTATTTAGTAAATGATTGCTACTAAACTGATGTAGTATACATAAGCTAATTTTAAAGTCTAAGTTTTTATTTCAATTATACCATTTACGGACACTTTAAAATCATTGGCGTAACTAGGGTTAGTTTTCAGGAGGGGCCTGGCCCCTAAGATGCCATGGCCTATGCGATGCAATGCGGTCAGGCGGTAGGTGAGCCCTACAGCCTGGGGTAGGCACAAGACCATTCTGGGGTGGGCACGGCCCACCCGGCCCCCCCCTTATATACGCCTATGTTTAAAATTGACAGAAAGTTGGTTAGTTAGTCAAAAAGTTGAAGATATGTAGTTGTTCGTTCCAAAACGTAGGTCCTGTAATACGGTCTCTATGGAGAAAAACGAGCAAGAAACTCCACGAACACACTTTTTAATTAAGTTTTTACAAAATCCTGGTAGCAACTAAAATACAACTTGGCATAACTCGGCAAGATTTCATCGCAAAGTAATGCAGTTTGCGTAGATATGACGCATAATTATTTAAATCTTACTAGTTACTATCACAAACGCGAAATTTTGTAGAGATGGATGTTTTTTACTCAATTACGACAGAACGGCTGAACAGATATTAATGAAATGTTTCACAGAGAAAGATTACAGTTTATTTTTTTTATTTATTAGCATATAGGCTTGAACGTTTCTGAACAAGGTGTCAGATTTTTTTCGTTCTTTTTTAAATAAATTTATTTAAAGTCTTTGGAAGACTAACAGCTAAATACCAAAAAAATTATACCTAGGTAGATCATCACGTAAAATATGTAAAAATGAAACAAAAAATATTTTTTGCTTATTTATTTTGTCGCTGTTTTATGAACCTTTTGCGGCATCTTGTCCGTCCGGAATTCCGCTCCCCTCCTGTCCGATTAGTTACACGCGCGTGCCGACTGTTTATTGAACAATACACAGCTGCGTTTTACAGCCGCAGCCAGGAATTTAATTAAAAATTCTCCTGTCCGTATGTTTGTGTGCATAAGCGGGAATGTTCCTAGGAGCGACGCCTCACGAACGTAATTTTGTGAGATGAGACGGGCGTTTTTTTAAACCGAATGCCTCGTAGGCCTAGTGGTCCTAAGTGCGACTGATACGCTAGAGGTCTTGGGTTTGATTCCCAGGTTGAGCAAAAAGTGTTATTGGGTTTTTCTATGAAATTCTCAGTAGTAGCTCGGAGTCTGGATTCGTGCCCGGTTAATAGTGGCAATAGGCTCGCCCCCTATTACATGGGACTTAAACATACCGGCGAACTGTGGGTGTACATTGCTTACAACTCTGCCTAACCTTTCGGGGAATACAGGCGTGATGGTATGATGAAACTGACAACTCATTTTGCGTCGCCGTGTGAACGTAACAGGAGTTTTGTATGAAACCGAACGTAGCAGAATTTACGCCACCGAAATTACGCGACTCAAAAACTGACGCTCGTCTGGCTTCACCCTAAGTCAGTCGGTAATGCTATTGTGTGTTGTGATGTGATGGTATCTGGTGGAATTATATTCTGTTTGGTTATTTTCGGGGTTGGATTTTGGTTTGAATCTGTTTTGAAGAATATTTGGTAGGGTAGTTTTGTTTTTATTGTGAATTAAACGGACGATTACGTTCAAAATTTCAAAATTGGAGACCATCCATCACGCCTGTATTCCCCGAAGGGTTAGGCAGAGGTGTACCAATGTACACCCACAGTTCGCCGTTATATTTAGGTCCCATGTAATAGGGGGCGAGCCTATTGCCATTAACCGGGCACAAATCCAAACTCCGAGCTGCTACTGAGAATTTCATAGAAAAACCCAATAACACTTTTTTGCTCGACCTGGGAATCGAACCCGACGTTACACGTTAATGGAAGACGTTCAAAATTGGCATTGATTATGAAGTCGTGTCTCTGTGTCATTTACTTGCTATCATATTTTGTTTGAGAAATAACAGAAGTCATGTTAAATATTTCTAAAATCTAGTAACCGTATGTCACCTAACTATATTGTTTAGAACTGCATAGTTAAGCTTATTTCTGCTTAAAGTAGCAAACCAACAGCCTATCAATATTTAAATTGACAACATCAAATTCATTAAATAATGTCAAAACATCTAAAAAATTATGCTCAGAATATATTTCATCTTAATTAAGAGATACCTCTCCAAAATTGACTGCAATAACTTCAAAAAAATGAGAGAAATTTTGACGTAAGTTGGAGTTATTTTGGCATAACATAACACACACACTACTTACTACAATATTGTTCTTATTACATAAAATGATAGACACTACCACCTAAAGCCATATTAATAAGGTCCACATTCAGTCATCTCTTCTCTCACATCCAAATAAATCTCACAACATACTCACTACATCTTCATTCTTCTCCAAACAAAATCTCAGCCAACCCTTACCCGCTACGACCCCAAGCTACCCATAAATAGCCCAAACAAATTAAACTCATAAAAATCTAAAGTCTCTTTATTACCGCGCTGTCAGATCCGTAAGCCGGTAATTTATAATCGTCTTCGGAAGCCTGTCTTCATTTTTCGAGAGGTATTAAAGTCCCATCTATTCGCCAGAGGAGATAGCCCATGTGTTGGCTTTGTGGGCTACAATTGATAGACTGGGGGATTTAGCGGATCTAGAGGGGAAATAGAATATTTTTTGGGTATTTTTCTTTGTTTTATAGCGTGGAGACGGATTTTTTTATTGTGTTTGGTAGTAAACTAATATGATGGATATAATTGAAACTCTGTTTTGCTAGCCTTTACCCCAACTTCTAACATGTGTTTTTTGCCCCATGCGTCAAGTTATGTGTTCAGTTACTGCTCCGCTCCCGTAAAACGTAGCGTAATGTTATATAGCCTATGTTATTTTCTTATAATTTAGCTACGTATTGGAGAAAAAAAATGTTAAAATCGATCTAGTAGTTTCGGAGCTTATTCGGTACAAACTCCAAAAAAATCTTTCTTCTTTAATTTTACAATATTATACATAGTAAGTACAGAATATGTTAAAGCTTTTATGAGTCTTTCTTTAAACGCAAAAATGGCTGCAGCATTTTTTTTTATTTATACCATAACTAGCTTTTGCCAGGCGACTTCGTCCGCGTGGATTAATAATTCCCGTTCCCGGGGGATTTCCGGGATGAAAACTATCCTATGTCCTTTCTCGGGTCCCAGACTATATCTGTACCAAATTTCAATAAAAATCGGTTCAGTGGTTTAGGCGTGAAGAAGAGACAGACAGACAGAGAGACAGACAGACAGACAGAGTTACTTTCGCATTTATAATATTAGTACGGAAGTACGGATAATCAGTCCGTAATCGCATATTTTTAACCAAAAAATTAGCTATCAAATTCAATTCACGATTTACTCCAAAAATACCTCATCCCACGTACAATAACCTCCTCCTCTCATCTCGTGTGAAGCAGTGATCCTCACAAATGAGGGCTCTGCGCTAATACTGCGTCATTACCGGCCGGATCAAACTGTCCCGTCTATGGGTATTTACTGCGCCCGGCGATGGAGGGTTGGCTGGAAACCTACTAATTGAAATAACACATCTTGTTTAGTTGGAAATGTGTATTTTTTTTTATGAATACGAGATTTTATAACTGCCTCGTTAGCCTAGTGGTCCTAAGCACGACTGCTAAGCTAGAGGTCCTGGGTTCGATTCCCAGGTCGAGCAAAAACTGTTGTTGGGTTTTTCTACGAAATTCTCAGTAGCAGCTCGGAGTCTGGATTTGTGCCCGGTTAATGGCAATAGGCTCGCCCCCTATTACATGGGACCTAAATATACCGGCGAACTGTGGGTGTACATTGGTACACCTCTGCCTAACCCTTCGGGGAATACAGGCGTGATAGATGGTATATTTTTTAACATAATTTATTTTTCTTTTCTAATATTATAAAGAGGTAAAGTTTGTGAGGTTGTAGGGGGTAATCTCTGGATCTACTGAACCGATTTTGAAAATTCTTTTACCCATAGAAAGCCACGTTATTTGTGAGTAATATAGGCTATATAACATCACGCTACGACACACGGGAGCGGAGCATTAGCTAAAGATGTAACTTATGGCGGGTGAAATAAGCAACGCGGACGAAACCGCGGGCAATTCGCTAGTCATTAATAAAATAACCTATTTTGGTGGTTGTGTTATGATGTGTTCCTTTATTAATGTTTTTAACAATTTGCAATGGATTCTTGGTCACTAGTCGTTTTCATTATTATCTTATAATTTAAAAAAAATAGAAAAAAAAGAGTAAGTAGGTATGGTTTCTTGCTCATTCTTCTCCATTCAAAGCTACCTTCTGGAAGGGAATTTATAAGAAGTATTAGTTAGCATAATTGTAGGTAGTATAAATAACGTTCAAAAGAGCCTTTTAATGGTCTAATTAAAATAGTTGATGACTTTGACCTTGATTACTTAAGAAAATAAATATAAAATATTCAAGGGCAGTTTCATTTAAAAAAAATATGTGAAGTTACTTACTTAGTTAGTTAATTAATTTTTACTGGCCTCTTACTTTTTAAAAGAGAAGACGTATAGACAACTAGCAGATTTACTTTAATACTTCGTCGTTACTGCGCGGGTCAATCTGTCCTGTTTATCGGAATTTATAACACCCGCGCGGCGGAGGGTTGATTTAGAACTAACTATTATTTTAAATGAAATAGAATTTAGAAATAGTTATTTATTAATATTATGGGAACTTTGCAGTGAGATTAATTATAGTTTTAAAACGGCCATTTTGTAATATGTCAGTCGTAAATCACAAATGACATTGAAGAGAATTGCAAAGTAGTTAAATCTGATCTATCATTTGAGTGTAATTCTGCCAAAATGAGCCAACCCACAAACTGCCAATTATTCAACATACAAATATCCAATATGACTATACAGCAATAACAGTTCAATGTACATTTTAAACTATTAACGCTGATTTAAAATTAATCAGCGTTAATTATCAAAAATTATTAGTTACAATTTGTTCGAAAACTGAGAAATTATTAGAAGTGGGTTAGCTCGTTTTGGCAGTACTACCCCATCCCAACCCACCATCAAACTAACATGATAATATATCCACAGTATAATTCTCCCTACAAAATAAATATGAAAACCTTTTACACCATAGAGCTTACACTCCAGCCATAGACGTCCAGAAAATGTACAATCACCGACAATCGGCTTATGACGTCGACAACATAAGTTCACACCAATCTTGACGACTGTACCATTTACTTAAACACTTAAACCAACCCTTATTGTGAATAAAATAGGGTCCAAAATCGATAAGCACAGAGTTCATTCTAAAATGGGCAGCAAATAACATCTGGAATGCGATGTAATGCTTTCCAAATACTATTGAGGGTACTTAGACTGTTTGCTAATACCATTTCTAACAAAATTGGACTTTAAAAGTAGCGGTATAGGGTTTATATTTCATTGAGACGTGTAAAAATATTTGCTGAGGATATTGATATGGGACAATAAAATCTAATGCGAAAGGAGTAAGGTTCAGATTGGGTTGTGTTAGATGAAGGGTAGGTTATCCCTGAAAGTGACGTGAGTGGCTCTTAATATATTGTCGGTTAAAATGATAAGGGATGAAGCAAATGGCAAGGGAATGTACTTCTATGTTAGCGAGTTTTGCAGCCGTACTGTATGGCAAATACACGCTTACTTTTACATTGTTCTGGAACCGAAAGCTATAAGCTCTAACATAGTAACAGACACTATCGGCACTATTATTAAAAAAAAAAAAACATGAAAATGTATTTTGTGAAATAGTGAGAACTCGAAGTAACGCTTCCTTGCAGTCAATTCATATTTGTGTGTTAACCTTATCGACTATACATGCGAACGGTAGCCTTTGGAAAATCCATTCATCGATCAGACAGAAGAGCTACTAACAATTAACCCAAAATTAAAAAAAATGTGATAAGTTTTCATGGTCTTAGAGACGTCTTAAAAAAGAAATAACAACGCCAATAGGTAGTACCTATTACTCGACTGGCGTGCCTGTGTTTCGGCTCCAGAACGATGTAAAAGTAACCGTGTATAAGAAAGGTTTTAAGGTGAAGATTCACTGATATGCACAGACGCCTTGCAAATGCGTTGCCATCCCAGATACAAAGTTCAAATGTCTCACGTGCCTGTAATTGGGTAGATGACACCACTAATCAATTGACGTACTTTTTATGAGCTGTCAAAACGCCATTCCCCCATAGATTTTCTATGACAATACTCAACTATGACGTCACTTTTTTGTCATCTCAATTCACTAACTATTTATTGATTTCAAAGCAACTACAAATCGATTTTTATAGTTATTTAAAAAATCATCGGGTTTTTAGTGCTAAAATTAAATGTTTTTTTGTGAAGTTGTTTCTTGAAATTATTGGTTAGTGGTGTCATCTACCCAATTACACCGGCACCCATACCTTTCTAACCGGACCAACGCGCAACGGGACAATTCAAATCGAAGATACCAAGCTGTTAAAATCAACACTTAATCCTGTACTCATCCGGACCCGCCGCCATCACTAAAGGGCCCGACAGTTGCATCTGACAGCTTGCACACAATGTCAAGCGATGCGTGTTATAAGCGGGGGATTACAGATGAGTGCTGTGTGAGTTACTGTGTTGAAGAACTGTGATGTTGGGCTCGTGGATGCAGTGTGCTAAGTGTGGGGCCTTGGGTTTGATTTCTAGGTCGGGTAAAGTGTTATTGGGTTTTTCTTTTAAGAATTATCAGTGGGGTTTAGGAATTGGTGGTGTGACACTCCTGTGTTTCGAAAAGCGATAGCCTTGGTCCTTCGGTCGGATTTCTGTCCTATAGGACTATGAGAGGGAAGAGGAACTGCACCTCTGTTTGCGCACATACTCGTGCACTAAACAACCCCCCTGGTATGTTTCTTTAGATCCCCTATTACATTGGATCTAAACATATAAATACGAACTGTGGGTGTACATTGGTATACCTGTGCCTAACTCTTCAGGGCGTCTTCAGTACCTACTCTTCAGGCGTGACGATATTATGTATATTAATAAAATTCAATGTTTACACAAGCTAGACTACAGTCTCTTAAAATAATATACATAATTACTGGCAAACACTCTTATAATATAATTAACTGCCTCGTTGGCCTAGTGGTCTTGAGCGCGACTGCTACGCTAGAGGTCCTGGGTTCGATTCCCGGGTCGAGCAAAAAGTGTTATTGGGTTTTTCTATGAAATTCTCAGTAGCAGCTCGGAGTTTGGATTTGTGCCCGGTTAATGGCAATAGGCTCGCCCCCTATTACATGGGACCTAAATATACCGGCGAACTGTGGGTGTACATTGGTACACCTCTGCCTAACCCTTCGGGGAATACAGGCGTGATGGATGATGGATGATGGTATAAAATTATTGCACAACAATATATTGCAATAATAATGCCCAACTTATAAAAATATAGAGCAACACTACTTCCACACACATCTGTGTTATAACCCCCGTTCTGCAGCAGCCGGGTCCAAAGGCCCTCTGATTAAAAAGTCACCGCTTTTAATATTCACCCCCTGTGTCCAGGAATGTGGCAGTTTGGGGGACTAGGGTGTTCGCAAGGTTGGAACTTTGTAGGACTTTTTCTATAAGCATTTCAGATGAGCCTTGGTTGTGTCAAATGACGGTAAATAAAATAAAATTAATTACATACCATCACGCCTGTATTCCGCGAAGGGTTAGACAGAGGTGTTCCAAAGTACACCCATAGTTTGCCGGTATGTTTTTTTAGGTCCCATGTAACAGGGGGCGAGCCTATTGCCATTATTCGGGCACAAATCCTAACTTCGAGATGCTACTGTGAATTTCATAGAAAACCACCACACCACTTCACCACCACCACTCCACCTCACCACTTTGCTCGACCTGGGAATCGAACCCAAGACCTCTGGTGTAGCATTTGCGCTTAGAACCACTTGGCTAACGAAGCAGTTAGCCAAATGAATTATGCCAAACTAATTAAAAATGTAGCGTGTTACATTATTATTCAGCAGCAATAGTTCAATGTACTTACATCCAAAACAATTGCTTTGAATAGATTTAAATTAGTTATCGTTAAATACCTAAAGTAAATACAATTACTTCGAAAAATGGGGATAAATTAAGTGTGTTGTTTCTTTCTTGAAAAATTACAGCGAAATGCCGCATTGAAAGAGAAAAACAAAAAAGCTTTCAGTCGGTCGGAGTCGCAGGATAAGCTAGTTTAGCAATGAATAAGTCGCCATTTTGAATTTGTTGGAACACAAGATGGCGACTTTTACATTCTTAAGAAAACAGAGCAAATGGAAGGAATTGGGGGAGGCCTTTGCCCAGCAGTGGGACAGTACAGGCTAAATAAAAAAAAAAAAAAAAAAAAAAAAGAAAACACACACCATTATGTTGAAAAGAAAGAAAATATTTTCTTCCCAAAAAAATTGTCACCGTACGAAGCAATATTGTTTGTTGAACACAGAGCACAGATGTTTTTCATACAACCAACTCATATCACACGACACTCCACTCAAAATTAAACCTTACCCCACTACAATAAAGTCAAACATCCTCTAAACGCCACACACGAATAATTCCACCCAACTTTTCTTAACAATACCTTGCATTCTGATTTTCAATATTACAACTGCCCAACTTATTTGTGCAGTTCGTAAATTGAATTTTCAACCGTTTCCCTACGCAATAAGGTCTAAGATCCGGTATTGTAAGTGTATGTAAATGTTGGTGAATGCTAGTATTGTATGAGATACCATTGTCAGCTGATCAGTCATGTTTTTGTTTCCTATGAAGGATTACTTGAACTTTGACAGGAGAGGAAATGAAAAAAAATATATAGGGAAAACATTTCCGCTTCTTTGAGTATGTGCAGTGATTGTGAGGATTTTTCCTACAGCCCTTTCCATACAAAAGCCTAAGAGTAAAAAAAACGGTAATTTAAAAAACTAAAAAACCCGACTGCTATTCTTTAAAAATCCCTAAAACAAGATAAATTGTAGCAGTCGGGACCCATTCTAGAAATGGAGGATTAGTGAATTGAGAGCACGTACCTATATTACATTGCAGATGGTCCCGAATGGGTCCCGACTGCTACAATTTATCTTGTTTTAGGGATTTTTAAAGAATAGCAGTAGGGTTTTTTAGTTTTTTAAATTACCGTTTTTTATTTTTTTAGTGTTTTAAAAAAGAAATTAATATACCCAGTATCACTCTTACAGTAAATACGAATCTACCGACACCTCTCAAGCTAAAATCCATCGAGCCCTTCAGCTTGCAGAGCGAGCCAAACATTTGAATTTGGCGCCAAAAATCCGCCATTTTGTTTTTTTTTTATATACCCAGTGTCACTCTCACAGTAAATACGAATCTAACGACACCTCTCAAGCTAAAATCCATCGAGCCGTTCAGCCTGCAGAGCGTGCCAAACAATTATACATACAAACATACATACACACCCTTGTTTGTACAGACACCCTTACGAGGACCTTGTATGTACTTGTACGAACCGAGGACCCTCCAAAAAACTGGTTTAAATACGTCGCAGGCCTTTTTCAATAAGATAGAAAGGGAGAGGTGAGTAAATCTATTGTAATGAGCGCATCGGGATAGTGCTATCTCAAAAACATTCTATATGAATTACGGCTATCGTACCGAGGACCTGAAATACACAGCTAAATGTGACCAGCGATGCACATACGAGGACTTTGTGTAAGTTAACCGAGGACCTCTTACGTAAGCCCTGGGACTCCCTTCCGAGGACGTACTTTCACACAATATTTCTTATTTCTTGTACGAAGCGCGGACGCTGTGTTAGACTTTATTTCACCTTACCGAGGACAGTTTTCGTGTAGAACTTGTATAAACCGAGGACTTGGAAAATCTACATACCTAAACCAATTTTTACGTTTAAGATAATTTATTAACTTATGTAGAATGTTCCGATTTATTTCTAACACACATTTTCTAAAATGAAGTACCAAGCGAGGACGAGTTTATGTCTTTACGTTTTTCGGCGCTTCCCAAAGAGAGGCTTAAAATAATTACTTATAGAAAGAGAGCCTTCGTACAAGCTCTTTCCGCGCTAACAAATATGGCATACGCATAAGGATTATCTAGTGATCCAGTCACCAGTCAGTCTCCAGTTTGAGCTGATGCTGCAGCCAGGTCGTTTCTTTTTGAGGGAACTCCTCAAAAGTTGATAGCGTCGTCTTGATATTTGGCATATGCATTAGGTTTACATAGTATAACAAATATAATAACAGAATTATGCTGATGCTGCAGCCAAAGTTGTTTCTTCATTAAGGAACTCCTCAACAGTTGGTAGCACTGTCTTCAAATTTGGCATACGCGTTAGGATTACATAGTATAACAAATATAATAACCAAATCATGCTGAAGCTGCAGCCAGGGTGGTTTCTTCATGAGGGAACTCCTGAACAGTTGGTAGCACCGTCTTCAAATTTGGCATACGCGTTAGGATTACATAGTATAACAAATATAATAACCAAATTGTGCTGAAGCTGCAGCCAGTGTGGTTTCTTCATGAGGGAACTCCTCAACAGTTAGTAGCACCGTCTTCAAATTTGGCATACGCGTTAGGATTACATAGCATAACAAATATAATAACCAAATCGTGCTGAAGCTGCAGCCAGTGTGGTTTCTTCATGAGGGAACTCCTCAACAGTTGGTAGCACTGTATTCAAATTTGGCATACGCGTTAGGATTACATAGTATAACAAATATAATAACCAAATTGTGCTGAAGCTGCAGCCAGGGTGTATCCTTCATGAGGGAACTCCTCAACAGTTGGTAGCACCGTCTTCAAATTTGGCATACGCGTTAGGATTATATAGCCTAACAAATATAATTACCAAATTGTGCTGAAGCTGCAGCCAGGGTGGTTTCTTCATGAGGGAACTCCTCAACATTTTATAGCATCGTCTTCAAATTTAGCATATGCGTTAGTTTTACATAGTATAACAAATATAAATACCAAATTGTGCTAAAGCTGCAGCCAGGGTGGTTTCTTCATGAGGGAACTCCTGAACAGTTGGTAGCACCGTCTTCAAATTTGGCATACGCGTTAGGTTAACATAGTATAATAAATATAATAACCAAATCGTGCTGAAGCTGCAGCCAGTGTGGTTTCTTCATGAGGGAACTCCTCAACAGTTGGTAGCACTGTCTTCAAATTTGGCATACGCGTTAGGATTACATAGTATAACAAATATAATAACCAAATTGTGCTGAAGCTGCAGCCAGGGTGTATCCTTCATGAGGGAACTCCTCAACAGTTGGTAGCACCGTCTTCAAATTTGGCATACGCGTTAGGATTACATAGTATAACAAATATAATAACCAAATTGTGCTGAAGCTGCAGCCAGGGTGGTTTCTTCATGAGGGAACTCCTCAACAATTGGTAGCACCGTCTTCAAATTTGGCATACGCGTTAGGATTACATAGCCTAACAAATAAAATTACCAAATTGTGCTGAAGCTGCAGCCAGGGTGGTTTCTTCATGAGGGAACTCCTCAACATTTTATAGCATCGTCTTCAAATTTAGCATATGCGTTAGTTTTACATAGTATAACAAATATAAATACCAAATTGTGCTGAAGCTGCAGCCAGGGTGGTTTCTTCATGAGGGAACTCCTGAACAGTTGGTAGCACCGTCTTCAAATTTGGCATACGCGTTAGGTTAACATAGTATAATAAATATAATAACCAAATCGTGCTGAAGCTGCAGCCAGTGTGGTTTCTTCATGAGGGAACTCCTCAACAGTTGGTAGCACTGTCTTCAAATTTGGCATACGCGTTAGGATTACATAGTATAACAAATATAATAACCAAATTGTGCTGAAGCTGCAGCCAGGGTGTATCCTTCATGAGGGAACTCCTCAACAGTTAGTAGCACCGTTTTCAAATTTGGCATACACGTTAGGATTACATAGTATAATAAATATAATAACCAAATTGTGCTGATGCTGCAGCCAGTGTGGTTTCTTCATGAAGAAACTCCTCAACAGTTAGTAGCACCGTCTTCAAATTTGGCATACGCGTTAGGATTACATAGTATAACAAATATAATAACCAAATTGTGCTGAAGCTGCAGCCAGGGTGGTTTCTTCATGAGGGAACTCCTCAACAATTGGTAGCACCGTCTTCAAATTTGGCATACACGTTAGGATTACATAGTATAATAAATATAATAACCAAATTGTGCTGATGCTGCAGCCAGTGTGGTTTCTTCATGAAGAAACTCCTCAACAGTTGGTAGCACCGTCTTCAAATTTGGCATACGCGTTAGGATTACATAGTATAACAAATATAATAACCAAATTGTGCTGAAGCTGCAGCCAGGGTGGTTTCTTCATGAGGGAACTCCTCAACAGTTGATAGCACCGTTTTCAAATTTGGCATACGCGTTAAGTTAACGTAGTATAATAAATATAATAACCAAATTGTGCTGAAGCTGCAGCCAGGGTGGTTTCTTCATGAGGGAACTCCTCAACAGTTCATAGCATCGTCTTCAAATTTGGCATATGCATTAAGTTAATATAGTTTAATAAATATAATAACGAAATTGTGCTGAAGCTGCAACCAGGGTGGTTTCTTCAGAAAGAGAGAAAATGAAAGGTAGAGACTGAATCCTTAAACAAATCGTTAGAAGCTAGTCCTATGTACACGCCTGCTTAGATTACACAACATTATGATTTTCTTTTCACCATAAATTGTTGTATTGTCATGGGTGCTTAATCCGTGTGCTCTTTATGAAGAATCAAAAGTAGAAATGTCTTCCTAGGTGAAATGACGGCAGCAAAATTTGAAACAATCAAAAAGTACAATGAAAAATACATAACAGATAATATTAAATGACAAACTTGAGAACGACGCTATCAACTGTTGAGGAGTTCCCTCATGAAGAAACCACCCTGGCTGCAGCTTCAGCACAATTTGGTTATTATATTTGTTATACTATGTAAACCTAACGCGTATGCAAAATTTGAAGACGATGCTATAAACTGTTGAGGAGTTCCCTCATGAAGAAACCACCTTGGCTGCAGCTTCAGCACAATTTGGTTATTATATTTATTATACTATGTTAACTTAAGGCGAATGCTAAATTTGAAGACGGTGCTACCAACTGTGGAGGAGTTCCCTCATGAAGAAACCACCCTGGTTGCAGCTTCAGCACAATTTGGTTATTATATTTGTTATACTATATAATCCTAACGCGTATGCCAAATTTGAAGACGGTGCTACTATCCGTTGAGGAGTTCCCACATGAAGAAACCACCCCGGCTGCAGCTTCAGTACAATTTGGTTATTATATTTATTATACTATGTAAACCTAACGCGTATGCTAAATTTGAAGACGATGCTATAAACTGTTGAGGAGTTCCCAGTGATAGCACACTACACACGAGGGAAACTGTTAAAGCGAGGACTAGAATACACACTGTTTGGAAAATCTAGCAAACCGAGGTCTTAAATACACATTGCGTGGAAAAGCTGCCTAACCGAGGACTTAAATACACATTGCGCGGAAAAGCTGCCTAACCGAGGACTTAAATACACATTGCGCGGAAAAGCTGCCTAACCGAGGACTTTTGTGTTAAAGTTAACACATAGGTCCTCGTATAATACAACAAACGTGAAATGAGTGTAAAGAGGCTGTGTGTGAGGCGACAGTGGCGCCACTAGGTGGATACACAAATCGAGTGTAAGATTATGAATATTTTTGATCAAACCGAGGTTCAGACAACTTTTTCTTATTAAGTATACAGAAAGACTCAAAATCGCTCGCAGAATACGAATCTTTGGTCAAGTCAAACCGAGGACCCTCGAAAAAGTCCTCGGTTTGAAAAGGTCCTCGGTCGTGCCTTGTGTATTCATACGCACGTCCTCGGATGGTACTTAAAACAAACACATACATACATACATACATACAAACATACCCTCGAAAAACATAACCCTCCTTCTGTCGCAGTCGGGTAAAAAGAAATAATATAAGCCTATTATTGTCCTACTGCAAGATAATTGCAATCCGTGGTGCTTGGCAATCTGGGCTTCTCCCAGTTGTACACATCCCTTTGTGCCTATTGGCCTAGTTCTGTTCTGTCTCCTGCTTGTTTGGAGGGAAGTGGAAATTATGTTTTTCTTACTCCTCCGCTAAATTTTTCTGATTAATTTTGTTGCGGGATCCAAGACAGTTGAATCGTTTCTCCGGGACTCGTCGAGCTTCATTGTCTCGGCGCTTTTCTTGTGCAGTGGTTTGGGAACAGTGTGGCGGGCCCGTCCTACTGCAAGGCAAACGTTTCTTCTCGTACAGAAAAATCACAAGGATTGATCACCACGCTTGCTCAAGACGATTTGGCAAATTCAGACTTATATTAATTACGAGTTTATGCTGATGACTTCGTTTGCGTGATTGTCAGCTATCACGGGGTTCTATTTTCTAGCGCGTAACTCAAACTATTTTCTATTAAAGTACAATTACACCTTATAATATCAGCTATCCGCCAACGAAACTTACGTCAAAATCGGGCCCGCTGTTCCGGAGAATAGCCGAAACCAACAGATAGACAGACATAAAAAAAAATTAGATAAATATTCAGATTCATTTATTTGCATACCAAAATGTGTACAAAGATGAGGTAATGAGATAAGGCTTAAAGCTACAGTACAGTTATGCACCCTGATAGGGCAAAGCAACATAGTAGTAATTAAATTAAAATATGAAAAGAAAAAAGTAAATTTAAAAAAATTAAAATAAAATAACTATTCTTATAATTTGTGTGAATATTTATTTTGTGAAAACCTGTTCTTTTCACATTACAAACAGTCACTTCAATTTGATTTATTTGGGAACCTGGGCTCTCTAGCCTATCTCCAACACCAGTACAACCACGCTCTAACCCTTGCCCTCTTGTTCCAGCTATCCTCCCGTACCCCGGCAGGTCTCCACATACCACCATGTAACCCTTATGCCCTTGTTCCAGCGATCCTCCCGTACCGCGAGGATGCGCAGCCGCAGACGCGCGAGTTCCTGTCGCGTGTCGTGGATGTGCTGCTCGACTTCGTGCACCAGGTCAACGATAGGAACGAGAAGGTATGTGTCTTGGTGCTGTATAGGTGTACATACAGACCAGGCTTCGGCAATGGAAGCCCAATGCCTTAGCAGTTAGAACTGGATCGACTGTTTTTTTTTATCATTGGATGGGAAATGTAATAGGCCGCCTACCTTACGACAGGTACTGATCAGACCTGATGTTAAGTGGTCACCGCTACAGAGGCTTCGTAAATGCGTTGCCATTCCAGAGACTTTGCTGTGGGTTGATCGAAAGAGATACCATGCCTCCGGAACGCAAACTGCACAAGAAGAAACATGGATGGGTTGTAGTCAGTAAAAGTCTGACATTCCCTTCTGTTCGAAGTTATTTGATAATTTCCCATCCCAAAAAAAAGTCAGACAAGTTGAAATCTCCCATGTGCCTGTAACTACCTCGGCACCCTTCAAACCTTCTTCCTATTTTCCGTCTCCTTACAATACACCTACATCAGTAATATCTTCATCTTTCGATCCGCTAGATCCTGGAGTTCCGCATGCCGGAGGAGATGAACAAGATGTGCGACTTCCAGCTGCACGACGAGCCTCTCCCTCTGAAGCAACTCCTCGAAGACTGCAAGGTGGCGCTCAAACACCAGGTCAAGACTGGTAAGTGGATCAACTAGAGTTAGTTCTGCCAACAAACGTCTTAACATCTAATTTTTTTCCATTTTTGAAGTTATTGAAACATTACTTTCGAATGAACGTACATTGAACTGTTAATGCAGGATAGTAATATAATACATTTAACATATTGAATTAGATTATCTATTATGTTATTTAATAATTTTACAAAATCTGAAAAAAAGAAGTTTAAAAAATTAAAACCCGAGGTAAAAAAAAAAACACGTTCTAAAAAGTATGAAACAAGAAAACATTCTCATCTGAAAGCCGTGGTTGTATGCCACTTTGCCCTAAACTTTAGTGCTAAAGATTAATGTTCTATTACTATACACATACTGTTTTACAGGAATAGGTGGCATACGACGCTCAATCAACGTCAATTTGAAAAGTAAAAAATAAATATTTACATTATTTACGTACTTGAACAGACAGACTTTCAATCAAAGACAGAGTTCCAATTATTGCCGTCGAACTAGTAAATGAACGAAGACCTGAATATTTCCTAGAAAATCTCTTCGCGGTTTACGTAAATAGCCGACTCTCCCCGAGCACGCCCGACCTCTCCCGAGCACGCCCGACCTCTCCCGAACCCCACACCGCAGCAAACAATTCAATTACCCGATCAAATGTGTCGGAATGATAGCCCGCCGTTACTCGCAGTCGGCTGAGCGGAATACTGTGCACTCGCTTATAATTGCATTCTTAAGCGATCCGATACACTAGCTTGTAAATAAAAGGGGGTACGAAGGCATTCTACACGGGTGCGGAATTTTTAATTTATTACAAAACTAGTTTTCGCCCGCGAGTTCGTCCGCGTGGATACTATCACTCGTGTTATGTTACGTCTGTTCTGTGGTTACTGCTCTGCTCCCGTGTGTCGTAGCGTGATGCTAAATATAGCCTATCTTCTTCTTTATCGTGTGGGCAGTAAGGTCTAACGACCCTACACACCCTAGTGTCAGATTTTCTAAACCGCCTCAAGGGCCTCTGACATGGTTACCGATGTCAGTGATGTCCAAGATAAACTTAGAAAGTACATATGAATTACAAAAAGTCACATTGGTACTTGCCCGTGCCCGGTTGCGAACCGACAACCTCGTGCATGAGAGGCGGGCGCCTTAACCACTGGGCCATCACGACATTATAGCCTATGAAACTCACAAATAACGTAATTTTAGAAATCTTCAGTAGTTCAGTAGTTTCAGAGTTTACCCCTAAAACATCTGTTACAACAATAATATGTTCGGGCGATTTAAAGTTCTTAATTATGTTTTTTGGACTTGATTGATAGAATTTAAGGGTCGGTTCATATCTGACGGAAAATGCGTCGAGCGTATCGTCGCTCTTAGGTAGATGCGCTAACGCATCATCGGTTAGGTGTTAAAGGTTGAAAGTTTTATTATTTACTTGACTGTTTTGGCGTTACGCGACCGATAATACGCGACGCATTTTCCGTCAGATATGTACCGACCCTAAGTCTTATTTTAAACATTGAAATACGTCTGCACTGCAGGTTTGTTAAAGACAGTTTTATTTTTAGTTAGAAAGTTTTACTCGACACAGAGGTTTCATTCACGAATGCGGGCAGAGAGGGGCAATCATTCCGATACATTTGAGTACCGACATAATTGAATTGTTTGATACCGCCGCCGCGGGCGAAGGGTTCGTGTGCGCTCGGGTAAGCTCGGGTGGACTCGGAAATGGTCGATCAGAATCAAAATGATAAGGTTCAATAATTGGCAAAAAAGTTAGTTACTTCTTGTTTTATTTATTTACCTTCTTTATTTCTTTGGTAATGTTTTTTTTTTGTATGATAATTACATGACGTATGTTACGTCTAGTACCACCTACCCAAATGCCTGCCAATACCAGCCATTTCTGTCATTTCAAAAAAAATAATAATAAAGAAATCTTTAGTGTTTAATATTTTGTATTACGACCTTACATAACATACGAAGATAAACACATTTCAAAAAGAATACGTTAGTCAAAATCAAACATTATATAAGTAACTAGCTTTTGCCCGCGGCTTCGCTCGCGTTAAGAAGTATTCAAACTTTCATCCCCTATTTTATCCCTTTGGGGGTAGAATTGATCAAAATCTTTTCTTAGCGGATGCCTACGTCATAACATCTACCTGCGTGGCAAATTTCAGCCCGATCCGTCCAGTGGTTTGGGCTGTGCGTTGATAGATCACTATATCAGTCAGTCAGTCAGTCACTCACCTTTGAGTTATATATATTTAGATAGCTTCTTAGCAATCGCTGTAGGAAATTTAAACTCTTCCCATTAAAAAAGATCCATCAACAAAACTCGTACTCGCATTATCAATAGCCCCCGTCTCTCTCACATCTGACATTTGCTCAGCACATCAAACGCACGCCGCCCTCTCAAATCTCGTGCTCGACCGAGCGCGAACATCGCTTGTCTGAGCGACGCCGAGCGAGCTTGACGAATGGATTTATTGTACAGTACTAGCGGAGGAATGGGAAGTTTGAAATGAGGGTAGTTGGGACTTTAAACGTTCTTTTTTTGAATTTGAAGTTGGATGTGATTGGTATAGATTATTGGTGACGAAGTAACAAAAAACATATCATCACGCCTGTATTCGAAGAAGGGTTAGGCAGAGAAGTACAAATCGGCAATTCTCCAAAAAAGTGTCCTTCGCCTAATTATCGTACCCATTTTTATTTTTCACCAATTTGACTTAAATACATTAAAGACATCACGAATTCAATAAATTAATGAAGCATAATTAACGCCTCATTAATTTATTGTTTTAATTAATACGTTTTTATGCATTTAAGTAAAATCGATGAAAAACAAAAATGGGTACGGTAATTAGGCGAAATTTCTAGAGTCATCGCTTACTCCGAGAATGGCCGAAATGTACACCCACAGATCGCCGATAAGCAACAAAAAAGTGAAGTGGAAATTATGTTTTTTCTTACTTCTCCGCTGTTTCGTTGCGGGATCGTTCCTCCGAGATTCGCCGAGTCTCATTGTTTCTGTTTTCTGGTGGTCACCACTGTTGTTTCTGTATAGGAAGAGACATTTGCACTGCCCTGTTGGTCTCGTGGTCGCAAGTGCCACTGCTGTGCAAGGGGTCCCGGGTTCGATTCCCAGGTCGAGCAAAAAGTGTTATTGTGTTTTTCTATGAAATTCTCAGTAGCAGCTCGGAGTTTGGATTTGTGCCCGGTTAATGGCAATAGGCTCGCCCCCTATTACATGGGACCAAAAATATACCGGCGAACTGTGGGTGTACATTGGTACATACCTCTGCCTAACCCTTCGGGGAATACAGGCGTGATGACGGTGACGGTGAAGGTGACATTTGCACTGCAGTGGGTCGGTGATATGATGGTATTATTATTATTTGTTATTAATTAAGAGTTATTTTAGTTGTTCAAACGCCAATCAATCGCAATCTGCACATACTAGTTGAATTGAAAAAAAACTTTAAAATCCTAATAAAAAACATCTCCACTGGCCATTTCACTTAGCTAATCTCAAACAAAAGCCGAATGCCCTTCCCCTCGCCTGTGGCGCCCTCTGAGATTAAGCCCGCATTACGCAACACCTGACAGTGGCCCCATCTGTCGGAGGCCGGAGGGATTAATCGTCAATCCCTTTTGACATATTAATATCTTGTAGTGGGCTCGGCTTTTGAAATGGGCACGTTACAGTTTTTGGATGTAAATAAGAAAAATATACTATCACGCCTGTATTCCTCGAAGGGTTAGGCAGAGGTGTACCAATGCACACCCACAGTTTACCTACTGGTATGTTTTTAGGTCCCATAGTCCCATGTAATACGAGGGCGAACCTATTGCCATTAACCGGGCACAAATCCAACTCCGAGCTGGGTATCGAAAACAAGACCTCTAGCGAAGCACTCGCGCTTAGGACCACTAGGCTAACGCGGCAGTCAACAGTTTTATACTATGTAGAGATTAAAAGATTGTCGGTTGGCTCCTTTTAAAAAAACTAAGCTTAATTTTTTTGGTGTTGTTTTATCAATAGCTTATAAAACCAATTGTAGGGACCTTATGACTAATAAGTACCATCACCATCACGCCTGTATTCCCCGAAGGGTTAGGCAGAGGTGTACCAATGTACACCCACAGTTCGCCGGTATATTTAGGTCCCATGTAATAGGGGGCGAGCCTATTATGACTAATAAGCTATCAATTAAATTAGAAACCACAACAATAACCTACAAATTAACACCATCTATGACACCAATAGCAAATGGCAATAGGTTCGCCCCCATTACATGGGACCTAAACATACCGGCGAGCTGTGTGTGTATATAGGTACACCTCTGCCTAACCCTTCTTGGAATACAGGCGCAGGCGTGATGGTATGTTAACAATAAGCTAATAATTAACACCATCCATGACACTACCCCACAACCTACTCAGTATGCAACACGTCCTCAACTGATTCTATGTCCCCGCACGTGACCACTGACGAGAGCATTCAACGCAATATTCGGAATAATCCGGTATAATCCAGTTTGTACCGGTCCGAGCCGGTGGGAACCGCAATCAGAGCTATTGTTCAGGTGGTTTTATGAGAGTTTTTATGATGTTATTATAATTTGTATGGGATTTGTAGCGTGTTATGTAGTCGAGTCGTTGATATAACGGTTTATGACTTGTGTATGTGCGAAGTCTGAGAAATATAGGAGATTAACGATATTGTAATTGGAAATTCTAATTTCTATGAAATTATTAACTTTATCCACAGTTACGTTTCTTGTTACTGTTTCACTCCGTTCGGTCGTAGCGTGATGTTATATAGCCTGTGTTACTTAGGCTTAATGTAGCTATCTGTTGGTGAAAAAATGGTTGAAATCGGTCCTTTACTTTCGGAGCTTATTCGGTACAAACAAACAAAGAGAAAAATCTTTCTTCTTTATAATATTATGTGGTATAGACTAGGTCCAGAAAGAGGTTTCACACGCGTTTTGTTACGTCTTTGGTTGCTCCGCTGCTCCCGTGAGTCGTAGCGTGATGTTTCATACGTATAAACCTTTCTTTTGAATCACTTTATCTATTGATGAAAACCGTATCCAAATCTGTTACGTAGTTTAAACGATCTAAGCGTACATACGGCTTGAAGCGACTTTGTTTCTACCACATATTTTATGTACTTAGAGACTCTGTTTCTTCAGCAATCAGTGTTATTGAGTTTCTTTTATAGAATTTGTTTGTATGCCAACGTCGAATCGGAATTGATATGAGTACGGAACGCAGTTTTTAACCTCTTATAATGCGCACTGCTAAAGAGTGAAATTCTTTCTGTATTCCGGAACGTGAATGCGTTCCCTAACCTCTTAAAAATTAGAGTGAACAGGCTTCTTCTCGGTAAGCTCACTCCATCGTCGATTTTATCTTCGTCACCTCTGGGTTACCGAGACTAAAGTCAAGAGCAAACCCATCTTAAATAATAAAAAACACAAGTACAGTCTGCCTATTCTCTATGACAATAATAAGCGTGATATTACATTTTTCAAACTTTCCGAAACATATAAAAAACTCATCTAAACTTCTGAAATCCGAGTCTGTAGCCATAAACTTCCTCTCTCAACGAAAGCCGGCTATTATCCGCCGTCGACTCACAAAGAGTGAATGGAAATCAATCCATAACAGAGGAGTCTAATCTAAACCCAACAATAGAAGGGGATGATCCATCAAACTATGTTAATACGGGATGATGGGGATGTAGTGGGGTGACCATAGTTTTGAGGGCGGTAGGAGATATTTTAAATATAAAAACAAATGGTCAAAACTGTATGAAAGATAAATTTTGTTTTGATGGGTAATAGAAATCTAGTTTTTGCTGGATACTGCCTGGGACGCAGACAAAGTTGGGGATTTAAAAATCAAAGTCAAATCATTTATTTCAATCAGACCATTAAAAGGCACTTTTGAACGTCAAAATAATTAAAAGTAATGAATCTAGTTGCCCATTCCAAAAGGTAGTTTCGTATGGAGAAGAACGGGCAAGAAACTCCATACATACTCTTTTTTTTTTTAAAGTATCCAATGTCCTTTCTTTGGGTTTAAGCTATGTATATGTCGCAGTAAGATAGATAAAGCCGTAACTAAGCCGTAAGCCTAAACTTGGACCGTTTTATAACTACATTCCTAGTGAGATAGTAATGAATCGCTTTCGTATAACTTTGTTACGGTATATAAATTATATCCCTAGGGATATAACTATATTACGGCTTCATCTATCTTACTGCGACATATATATCTCATCAAAATTGGTTTTATAGTTTAGCCATGAAAGCGTAACAAACAAGCATATAAAAGAACTCACTTTTGCATTTGTAAACAATATTAAGCATGGATTAAGTTTGTCAGTGTCTTGCGACTATATCACTGTGAGTGTGTGTACATCACCCCGGCCTGCCTAAACCCAGCGGCGAGATGGCTAGTCCAAATTCGAAAATGATATACATACTAAAAAATATATATATACCATCACGCCTGTATTCCCCGAAGGGTTAGGCGAAGAGTACCAATGTACACCCACAGTTCATACAGTACATACTAAAAAAAACATTTTATTATTGATTCGTGTACAAAATGACTAGCATCACTTACACCTCTGCGGGTTATTCTTAAGAGATACCGCGCCCCCGGAACGCAAAGGGCACATGAAAGGAACATAGACGGGTTTTAGTCAGTAAAAGTCTGACACTCCCTCCCGCCCCGCCCGGGGCGGGGGAAGTTATTTGATGATTTCCCGACTATAAAAAAAAAAAAAAACACTTACACCTTTAAATCAGAGGTTTATAAACTTTCTCATTTAAAATGTTCAGTTAAAATTGTCCCCAACAGTCCCACTCCAACGACACCCCACTCCCGGACCGCTCACGCTATAATCCAATGATTTGCGTGATATTAGCGGCGCCCGCATGTAAATCCCGCACCCGCTACTTACGCGCCATTTTTATGGCCATTTCCCGCACTTTATAGTGTCATAGACTTTGAGTGAGCTTCTATGTCTATGGTGCTAGGATATAAAAAGGTTCGTGGAAAGCAGGTGGAACAAACTTAAAACTTATGATAGCAATATTGGTTTCTCTACAATTACTTGAAGAATTTGGAAGAAAATTTTACATGTCGCGTTGTTTTGTATCGGCGGAACTTACCCTATTTTAGACGTATAGCTATAATAATCTTCTAACAGCGCCTTCATCTGCGTCAAGTTTGAAATATTATCTCACAGTAACTGTACATTTTCCGGGATAAAAAGTAGCTTATTTTATGTGCTATTCCAGACTATAATCTATATTTGTGCTTCTCATCCAGAACCGTGTAGCCGCTCTGGCGTGTTTGAGTATCAAACACCATGAAACATATTTATCTAAACTTTCGCATTTATAAATAAGTCAAATCAAAATCCTTTATTTGCAGAATATGGGTGGGTATACAGGTGTTACAGTTAGAAATATGTATCGCCATACTTAGGCTCACGCCATCCAAATTTAAATTACAAATTAATTAATTAAACGCAGTATCAGTCAATAAATTAAATTAAAAAAAAATATATATTAAATATTAAATAGTAGTAAGACAACATAAAATTATTTTAAAAAATGAACAAAACTACATGGCAATTCCTACACATCGCGGTTAACTGGAAATGTGCTCAAAAAACTGGCGGGATTACGTTGGATGCCTCTGGCCAAGGTAAAAACCATATCTTAGGTCCCGGGACGGATCCCACGACCCGAGGGCTTCCATCTCTAACGGCTCAAAAATATAGTTACCATTAAAATTAGATTTAATAGTCAATCATGAGGTGTAAATTAGATTTAATAGTCAATCATGAGGTGTTTTTTTTGTAATGCACAAAAACAAGATAAATTAATTTGTATAAATAAGATAGCAAATCTTGTCCAAGGAATCCATCACTCCATAACAATTTAACTCACACAAAAAAACACACTGTAAATCACTTACAAATGCCACCACATCACTCAAAATCAGTTTGAAAACAATTCACCCCCTAATTCTAAATCCCATCGGCCGGAACTCTGTTTACTCTTCAACTTGATCCCCCGCAGCTGTGGGGCGCGATAAACAGTCCCCGGGGATGACCGACATAACCCCTACTGGGTTTATCTATTCACACTTTTAAAAATGTGTGGCCAATTATTTTAGAGGATTTTGGTTTGAGTTACGGAATTCCATTTGCCTTTGATGGGTTTTTTTTACGACTAGTTGAAATAGTAAGGGGTATAGGGTTGTGGAGGTCTGATAGGCAGTCTTTTCAAGAAAAATGCTAGTATTCAGCTGCATCTGGTTAGTCTGGAAGCTCGACAATACAACCTTATAAACTGTCTCGTTAGCATAGTGGTCCTAAGCGCGCATGTCTTTTGTTCGATTCGCAGGTCGATCAAAATGTTTTTGGACGTTTCTATGAAATTCTCAGTAGCAGCTCGGAGTTTGGATTTGTGCCCGGTTAATGGCAATAGGTTCGCCCACTATTACATGGGACCTAAACATACCGGCGAACTGTGGGTGTATATTGGTACAACTCTGCCTAACCCTTCGGGGAATACAGGCGTGGTGGTATATATATGACTGTTTAAGACAATGCCTTTCTTCTATTATTTTTGCTTGGAAATTATCATGCTTCTGTTCTGCTGGGACTGCGAAGAAATATCTTGTAAGATAACCTTCACAAAATCCAGTTTTATTCACCATTTAAACCGTTAGGCCGCACTGTGGTTTCGGGTGCGAGGTTTTGTAATAAGAAGGTAAGGTACTATGCCGCGAGGTTTTTAGCTTAGACTTTTTATGCTAGATTTTAGCAGTCTAGCGGTCATCCCAGCCTCGCGATTGCCAACGAGGCAGTAAATTTTTATGAAAGGTACATATAACAACCCCACTATGGCTTTCTTTTTCCAAAAACCTATTATAATCTATCTATTTCGCGATAAAAAAGCCCTCCAGTCTATCATCACTTCCCTCTGTAGTCCCTAGAGGGCGCTATTCACAACTCTCTATCATTGATATTTTTTATCTGCCTCCCGCCTCTGAGATGTCAAAAAAAATATGTGTTTCTGATAAACAGTTTTATAGGGGAGCAAAGAGGTCTTATCTCTATTATTTGTGGTCTATAGAAGTTGTCATAGACATACGTATGGTTTTTTTTTGGGGCAGATTGAATTACCAGTGGTGTTATGTTTTTGATTATAGATATTTTAATGGAAATGATGATAGTATGCTGGTATGGTATGGGTATTTTCTCAGATATTTAAACACACATTTGACTTTTTAGGTGTTTGTAGTTATTTTGTTTATACGAACACAATGGAGTCGTGTCTTTGGGACTGAATTGCAATTTTGTAGATATGGAACAGCTGATTTTTTTTCCACCATTTATTTTAAAAAAAAATGATTGTTGGTGAATATTACAAAGTGAAAATATAACAACGTTTTCAAAGTTACTTTTTAAATGTGTCTATACAGGAAAATTTTTTAACCAGTGCGTAAATTTTGCCATAATAAACTTCAACACGTTTTATTAAACACGTATATTTTATTTTGATATGTCTTAGTACTAAAAAAAAAGTTATCGCTTACGAAACATGTTTACTTAAAAACCATATTTCATTGTCACTCGGCGCTAGCGCATTCCCCACCCCCTCACCCCAGCCATGCGCCCGGGCGGCGGCGGCGGCCGCGAGTTTTCATTGATAGTATGGCGAATAGATTATGTCCTGGATGTTTTGCTTATTTCAAACTCGGATAAGGATGAAATTTTTTTTAAATTTTTTTTTTAACTAAACACGGAAATGTGTTCTATTACTGACACTGAACTACCAAAAAAAATTTACGCACTGGTTAAAAACTTATCCTGTATAGAATGATGGCTCGAGTTTATCCCCTTTCAAGAAAAGTATCAAATTACCGACCACCCTGTTTATAGTAAAAGCCTTACTTCACAAAGAACAATTTTCACAATAATCTCGGTAAGTCCCACCACAAAGACGAGTATTTCCGGCACCGGACCGGATGTGATCGCGCGGTGTAATCGCGCGTGGTATTACATCCGAATCGGATCGCCGCCGGACCGGACGAGATGAATAATTGGTTTTGTTATTGACACTTTCAGAAATATATCTATAGTCTTACTGAATAAAATACATCTAGATTTATCGTATATACATATAAATAATCGTAAAAGGATTTTTTCACATATACCAGCACAAGAATTTTGTAACCAAGATTTTATAAAAAACCAAATTGAAAGAAAAGAGTGTCCATGGAGTTTCTTGCTCGTTCTTCTCCATAGAGACCTACGTATTGGAACGAGCAACTAGCTTCAACTTGTAACTGTAACGTCTTGACAATTCAAAAGTGCCTGTAAATAGTCTAATAAATAAATGCTTTGACTTTGGCTTTTGTTTGGAGGGTTCAACTTCAAAAGATCAAATTGTTGAAAATGAATTGACAAGTCCAAGAACTTAGTCTAGTGGTCCTAAGCGCGACTGCTACGCTAGAGGTCTTGGGTTCGATTCCCAGGTCGACCAAAGTTTTATTGGGTTTTTCTATGAAATTCTCAGTAGCAGCTCGTAGTTAGCATTTGTACCCGGTTAATGGCAATTGACTTGCCCCCTATTACATGGGACCTAAAACATACCGGCGGATTGAGGGAGTATTTTGGTATACCTCTGCTTCCCTTCGGGGAATACAGGCGTGATGGTGTATATATGTAACTATGCATTTAGCTCAATTTCGTCACTCGGAATGATACCTTGCACCCAATTTTCAACTGTATTCCTAATGATTTAAAGTTTATTTTCGATGAACACCCTCCCTTCCCCCCGCAGGTCACCCCCACTTCTTCAACCAGCTGTCCTGCGGGCTGGACATCATCTCTCTAGCCGGCGAGTGGCTGACGGCGGCCGCCAACACCAACATGTTCACCTACGAGATCGCGCCCGTCTTCATCCTGATGGAGAACGTGGTGCTGGAGAAGATGAGGAACATGATCGGTTGGAGGACTGGGGACTCTATTCTGGCTCCAGGTGAGAGGTTATAAAGAAATTGGACAAGTGCGAATGGGTTTCGTACAGACTTACATTGTTTATGACTACAAGAGAACCTCGATTATACCTCGAACTGCCTCGTTAGCCTAGTGGTCCTAAGCGCAACTGTAACGCTAGAGGTCTTTCTTGGGTTCGATTCCCAGGTCGAGCAAAAAGTGTTATTGGGTTTTTCTATGAAATTCTCAGTAGCAGCTCTGAGTTTGGATTTGTGCCCGGTTAATGGCAATAGGCTCGCCCCCTATTACATGGGCCAAAATATACCGGCGAACTGTGGGTGTGCATTGGTACACCTCTGCCTGACCCTTCGGGGAATACAGGCGTGATGGTACGTTGTGGTGTAATCTGAGAACTCCTGTCTCCTCACCAGGTGGTTCCGTGTCGAACCTGTACGCCTTCCTGGCTGCTCGTCACCACAAGTTCCCGGAGTACAAGGAGAAGGGGCTCTCCAGCATCTCTGGACATCTCGTCATGTTCACTTCTGATCAGGTCAGTAATCAATAAGTGTCTTATGTTAATTGAGTTTAGTACTGCCAACATAACCCACAACCTTTGTCTCGGTCAAATTAATTATGTCAAACTAATTTTATATGCCAAATATATAACATTACTATGCAGCAGTAACAATTCAACGCACAACCAAAACTTATGCTTGCAACAGATTTAAAATGAATCAGCTTTATATTTCTAAAACCTAACAACACTACCACACAAAGTAGTAGATGTTAGTGTGTTATTCCACACGACATCCATTCAGCCGTTTGAGCGTGAAAGAGTAACAAACATCCATCTGCCCATCTTCACAAACTTTCACATCCTACTAATACTGAAACTTTATGGGGGTGGATGTTTGTTACTCTCTACGTAATGACTGAAAGGATCTGGCTGAAATTTGGCACTGAGATAGATTATAGTGTGGAGTAACACAATGGATACTTTTTATCCCGGAAAAAAATACGGTTCGGATAATAATATGCATATGAAGTAAATAAATAAATTAATAAATATCTTGGGACAACTCACACACGGCTATCTGATCCCAAGCTAAGCAGAGCTTGTGTTATGGTAACCAGACAACTGATATACATACTTATATAATTTATAATGAATACATACATATTATAGATAAATCACACCCAGACACAGAACAAACAATCATGCTCATCACACAAAGTTTGTCATGGGTGGGAATCGAACCCACGACCTCCGGCTTAGCAGTCAGGGCCACTAACCACTAGATCAACAGGCCCGTCGAAGTAGTTTAGGATGTATAGGATAGAAAGTACAGGAAATAGGATTAAGTAGGAAGTAGGATTATTCCATCATTATCCTTCTTCTCCACCAGTGCCACTACTCGGTGAAGTCGTGCGCGTCGGTGTGCGGGCTGGGCACGGACTACTGCATATGTGTGCCGTCGGACGAGCGCGGCCGCATGATCCCCACCGAGCTGGAGCGCCTCGTGCGCTACCACAAGGACAGGGGCAATGTGAGTATACACTGTGATCAACCGAAAATATGTTTTAAATTAATTTATCTAAACTTTAAATACCTCAAGTTACCATAAATCGAGATTTTTAACACCCAAAAATATAAGTCTTTTATCAGGAATATTTTTTGCCTACTTTTACTTAGTTTGATGGCAGTATGCGTAGTTGACGAGTATGGGATGTGTCTTGTTACACAATGTATGCAAAAAAAAATAAGTATTGAACACTATGGTATCATAATCCTCCAGCTAAACAGTGAGGATGTATGTAGTTTCTTGCCCATCTTTGTTCATGTGGAACTACTGTTTGGAATGGGCAACTATATAAATGTAGATTCAATATTATAAATGTTTTTCTTTTGTACTTATATGATGTTGAAAACTGCCTTTTAATGGTTTAATTGAAATAATTAATTTTACTATTAGTCAAAGTCAAAGTCAAAGCATTTATTTCAATTAGACCATTTACAGGCACTTTTGAATGTCAAGAAGTTACAGTTTAGAAGTGAAGCTAGTTGCTCGTTCCAATACGTAGGTCTCTATGGAGAAGAACGAGCAAGAAACTCCATGGACACTCTTTTCTTTCAATTTGGTTTTCACAAAATCTTGGTTACAATATTCTTGTTGCTTCTATATGTGAAAACAATGAAGGTGAATGTATAAAAAGTTACAAAATTATAATAAAGATGAAAGCCATGGCAGTTAAGAGGTGACCAATCCCAACTGACAGCACCCGTTCACGAGCATGACGCGTGCATCAGCACCATTTAGCTCAACCATCTTGAAGGGAACCGAACGATCCAATGCACGCGCCACCATCAGCGAGACATTAAAGCGAGCATGTCAACGCTCTCTTATTTTTATTTATTTATTTATTTATTTATTACTCTATCTACAATAATTGTTACAATGTTTATCCTAAATTATATTTTTATGTTTATCAAACAATGTGATACAAGCATACTTATATTAGATGATGCAATAGATACAGCATGCAAAAATAAAAGTATTACATCAATAAAAATACAAAAGTCGTGCAGAAATAACACTGTCAACAGCTAGTAGCTAGATTGAACCTACATAGTTGGTCGTTTTCTAACACCCCGCTGTGACGTCATTACTGATCTCCCTCCTCGGCCTCAGGTGCCGTTCTTCGTGAACGCCACGTCAGGCACCACGGTGCTGGGCGCCTTCGACCCGCTCGAGGAGATCGCAGACATCTGCCAGAAGTACGACATGTGGATGCATGTTGATGTGAGTATTTACTGTGTCACGTGGGTCATTGTACGGGCTTACCCCATTATGGGTTGGGGTTAGCAAATTAAGCAGCAATATTGTTAGGAAATAGATGCAGAGCTAACAGCCGATGGGGCCGCAAAGTTCTCGAATGGAGACCACACACCGGCAAGCAGCGTTAGGACATCTACCCACAAGGTGGACACAAGACGCTGGATGCAGACTGCTTTGAGCCGGTCATTTTGGGAATTTATGGGGAAGGCCTATGTCCAGCAGTGGACGTCCTGAAGCTGATATGATAATGAGAGACCACTAATCAATTGACATACATTTATGAGCTATCAAAACACGATTCCCCTATACAGGAAAAATTTTTAACCAGTGCGTAAATTTTGCCGTAATAAACTTCAACACGTTTTATTAAACACGTATATTTTATTTTGATATGTCTTAGTACTAAAAAAAAAAGTTATCGCTTACGAAACATGTTTACTTAAAAACCATATTTCATTGTCACTCGGCGCTAGCGCATTCCCCACCCCCTCACCCCAGCCATGCGCCCGGGCGGCGGCGGCGGCCGCGAGTTTTCATTGATAGTATGGCGAATAGATTATGTCCTGGATGTTTTGCTTATTTCAAACTCGGATAAGGATGAAATTTTTTTTTTTTTTTTTTTTAACTAAACACGGAAATGTGTTCTTATTACTGACACTGAACTACCAAAAAAAATTTACGCACTGGTTAAAAACTTATCCTGTATATGCTGTATGGCAATAGTAAACTGTGACGTCACTTTTTTGCCAACTGAATTGACTAACTATAAATTAATTTTAAAGCAAGCAAAAATCAATTTTTGCATTTAATTGAAAATTAATTAGATTCTCATAGCTAAAAAATAGACGTTTTTCAAAGAAGTTGTATCGTAGAATTGCAAATTAATGATGTCAAATAGCCAATTACCCCATTAGTCTTCATGTTGTTAAGACTCTTAATCAAGATATATATGACAGTGATTATGTTCTTTGTCGCAGGCTGCTTGGGGCGGCGGTCTGCTGTTCTCCAAGAAGTACCGCCATCCTCGTCTGACTGGCGTTGAGAGGTAAGATATTATAAGTATACAGCCTAACGGTCAACACAGCTAAGTAACAAGATACTCAAGCAGGATTTAATAATTATTCAATCGTCTGAGGACGAGGTTCTATTTTAGAGAAAGAACCACACAAACTTGACTGAACCTGTCCAGACAGTACACACATGCGTGAACAAGGGGCCTGCCATCTCTTAAAACAGTACCATTTTATTATTACTTTGTAATTTCAGTTGTTCGATTTTTAACTCTCGGTGGTAAGTCGACCGTTGAAATTCCAACAGTGCGCAAGACAAATTAACATTAAAATAAACTACTTAACTTTTTACTTTGTTGGGGTCAGCTTCCAGTTTAACTGGTAGCAGCTGAATACCAGTGTTTTACATGGAGCGACTGCCTATCTGACCTCCACAACACAGTTACTGGGCTACACAATACATCTATCTCTTGGTAAGGCTGGGTGTCAGACTCCCGGCTTCTGACTATCCGTAAACACAAACAAATCTACGAATGACAGCCGGGACCAACGGCTTGACGTACTATCCGAGACACGGAACTGCCACACCACCAACTTCCAAACTCCAAGCTGCCACTGAGTATCTCCAAAAACAGCCCGACCCACACGACCCAATCGAGTCCCACGCTCCCACCCACCACGAGACAACTCCCAAAACCCTGAACACACTCCTAATCCTTAATAACCCCCTTACTCCCGGACTCCTAATTGATACCCACTCAATAGTGCCCTTAGAACAAGTAGCGAGGTTCCCTATTATCCCGAATTAATCCGGCGCGCCATTAGCGTCCATCAATCATCAGTGTTCGCCGGTAAATGCCGGCGGAGTTAGCGGGGGGGGGGGGGGGGGAGTGGAGGAGCGGGGAGGGGGGGAAATCTAGCTAAATGCAGCAGACGTAGGCGGCGGAGCGTGTGACGTGTGCTGTAGGGGTGGCGCGGACGAGGTTTTGGGTTTAAAGGAATTTTGGAATTGATTTTAGTATTTCAATTAGAAGTTTTTTTCTTTTTAGTTTAAATATATTGCAATGTTTCCAAACAAAATAGAACATAAATTATCAATTTCTCATCTAGTTTTTTTAAATATGTTTATTGCATTTAGTGTATTGCATTGCAAGGTATGTTCGGGTAATTAATTTAAAAAAGAACATAGATTCAGTAAACCTTTGGTTCTGGGTTTTATTTCTGTCCCTCTTACAAATACAGGGTGGTAACGAAAGACGCTTTAAATAGCCGTTAACCACACATACCATCAAATTAAGAAACATTTAGCAAACATCATTGTGTTTAAACAACTTTTATTTTTGCTGAGAAAAACCTCATTTTTTGGTAGCACGCAATGTAACGCACGCCAAACATTATGCTCACGGGTTCGTGTAACAGTGTTGTTGTTTCGATCCGACCGTTTTCGGCCAAGGCGATTGCTTCAACTCCTCCGAAGTTGACGTTCGTGTGCTCGCATGTGGCTTATGTAGCCAATCTTCTTTATGAAGATCCTCGCACATTGAGGGCATGTGAGCACACCATCTATGTAATTAGACATAATTGCCGCAGGTGGTCGGGCTTTTATTTCGTCGCGCTTGGCATCAAGCTCAAGGCGCCGCTGCACTTCAAAGCTACGAACCTTAGTTTTTACCATAGCCCTCCAGTCAAGTCTATGAGCGGCTTGCTGCTCCCACCGTGACGGCTCCAAGTCGCACTTGTTAAAGTGCCGCTTTAGCACATCTTTATACCTGAGGAGCTGTCCGCCATGCTTGCGCTTGCCCTCCTCAAGTTCAGATTAAAAGATGCGCTTCGCCACTCGCTGCTCTGCCATACGTAACACATGTCCGCACCACCGAAGCTGACGCCGCATGAGATATGACTCAACACCACCAACATTAGCCCTGCGTAGAACTTCGGTGTTCCGCACGCGATCACACCATCGAATCCTCAGAATCCTTCTGAGACATCGAAGGTGGAAACAACAGGGACGCGGGGGGCGTGTAACAGTACAGGGATTGTAGTTTAGTTATAAAAGTTACAAAATTCCATTCTCATTACTTGCCAGCCCTATGCTACACGTCAAGGATTACGCGTAGCTCGTAGCGCTACGCGGCTACGCTCGTAGCGGCGTAGCAGGCCGCGAGTTCACATGTCAATCTCGCGAGTAGCGCTCAATCCGGGATAAAACGTTACAGCTGATCGCTCTGATCGGTCTGATCGGTTAGCCGACTGCGCGGAAAGGGGTGTTGTGTTGGGTAAAATACATTATAGTATAAATGCTGTCGGTTGAAATCTAAAACCATGTGAAGACAATTAACTTATGAGCTTTTGATGACCTACGAACAGTTGGCTTTAGTTCTGTCAAACAAATCTACAATCTCTCAATAATTAAATAAATTACGTTAAAATATTGAAATATTCCAACATGTACATATATCGAAAACCAATCATTAGAATTGATTTAAATTAATCCTCGTCCTCTGCCTCGTTGGTCTAGTGGTCCTAAGCGCGACTGCAACGCTAGAGGTCTTGGGTTCGATTCCCAAGTCGAGCAAAGTTTTATTGGGTTTTTCTATGAAATTCTCAGTAACAGCTCGGAGTTTGGATTTGTGCCCGGTTATGGCAATAGGCTCGCCCCTACATGGGACCTAAAACATACCGGCGAACTGTGGGTGTACATTGGTACACCTCTGCCTAACCCTTCGGGAAATACAGGCGTGATTGTATGTATGTATTTAAATTAATCATCTTTAAAAATCCAAAATCATTACAATTACTTTACAAAATGAGAACATAATTTGTTTCGTAATTATAAAAGGATTACCTTTTATAATTAACAAACTTTTGAACATTACCAATATTCAATCAGACAAGAGTTAATAATAAAATACTATTCTATACAAATGCCAATCTCCTGATTGATTTTCATAAAATCCCTACTCTCACACATAATCATAAAAAAATACTCAAAAACGAAAAACAATTTCCACTTCCATACTCCCAAAAAAAGAAAAAAAAAACAATCTTTCACAAAAAACAATGTCCTCCCTACAGAAGCGTTGCTATTAAACCTCTTTTAAGATTAATTAAAAGTCCCCTCTGCGACGTACAGTCAGCAACAAAAGTAAATTAACATTTCAGATTTTTTCATCATTATTGTTGAGCACGATATCAAAGGAAATACGAAATGGATCTAAAATTAAGAAAAATTAAATTAAAAATTTAAAAAAACCCCCGACACAAAACCCTAAATTCCCTTTAAAAAGTAAAAAAATAAAATACGTCGCGTTGGGGGACCGATATTGCATTTAGGGTACGACTGTCCTTACCGGTCCCCCAACGCGACGTATTTTATTTTTTTACTTTTTAAAGGGAATTTAGGGTTTTGTGTCGGGGGTTTTTTAAATTTTTAATTTAATTTTTTATTTTATGCTTTTTTTATAGGTACATACTTATTATAATGTCGATTATGTTAAATTGTAAATACATAGGTTCCTAATAATTTAATAACCCACATGACAAATCATCTTTAGTTTTTCTTCCCCACTTTCAACCCCATAACTTTTAAACGGCTCAACCGATTTTCATCAAACATGTTTAAGAACACTCGCACATAAGTCACCTTTAATACAAAAAAAAACTTAATTGAAATCGCTTCATCCGTTCGGGAGCTATGATGCCACAGACAGACAGACAGACACGTCAAACTTATAACACCCCTCTTTTTGCGTCGGGGGTTAATAAAATGAACTCTTAGGTATTGCCTAAAATTCTGAATAGCAGTGAATAGTGTTATTTCGTGTCTATATGAATGATATGTAAAGCTACGGTAAAAGATATTTATTTTCTCAAAAGAATTAGTAATTCACTTATAGAGAAAACAAAGATAAAATATTAAGTCTATGTGACATTAAGCGACAACGAAAACTGACGTTGCAAATCGACTTGTGTTGCTGACCGTACTCTTGTCTGTGAGGAATAAAAAACAAAGTGTCGGTACATACGTCTGCACTTGCGCGGAGCTCATTTATCACGAGAAGTGTCCAAGTCGGGGAGTTGTCACAACGTCACTGTAATTGGACTTAAATATTGAATTCGGGAGATCCAATATGGTGGAGACAGTTTGATATATCAGGGGTAAAAACGTAAACATTAAGATTTGGATATTTAACTGATTTGAAATAAGGAGGAGGTTATGAACTAGTTGAAATTATAGGTTGTAAATTCACGTATTTTTGGTATATAATGTACACCGATTTCTCTGGGATTTCTAAGGCAATTTGAAAGTATTATTTTTTTCTTTGGATTGAAAAGTCATTTCTAATCCAGTGCTGCTTTAACCCGTGGCACGACAAGGTGTCACGCCGGGTGCAAAGTTTCGATTGTTTAACTATTGTGTCTGCTCAGCTGTCGTGGTACGGGTTAATATAAATTTCATGAAGACCTGGGTCAATTCTTCAAATTAGGAATGATGGCAATCTTAGTGTCAATCTGAAAAAAATACCTCTGACATATATCTACTATCGCTGAGACAAGATCGCTACCCAAATATTAAACATTTTAAATTATAAGAATTGGCCTCCTAATGTACACCTTCCCATAAAGTTTTCGGTCGAGAAACTGGTGCTTAGAAAAGTACAAGAATCTTTAAAAAAAGAAGACTACTTTGGAGTTACACCCAAATCTTCTCACCATATTTTTTATATATCATGCATTGTTACACTCCGGTGTAAAAGCAGCCACGTGCGACCCTCGAAGCTGTAAAAACAGCGGATTATCTAAAGCGTCGCCAGAGCGCGCCACTGTGTCAACACGATACACTCGCGCTGTCACTTTGTGCTCACACATCTCATGAATATTTAGTACTATCTGTTGAGCCCAGTAACTGGGTTGTGGAGGTCAGATAGGCAGTCGCTCCATGTAAAACACTGGTATTCAGCTTCAACCGGATAGACTGGAAGCCGACTCCAACATAGTTGGGAAAAGGCTAAGCAGATGATGATCTGTTGTGCGCTCGGGAGGATTGATTGATGCACTGTCTGCACTGCACTGTACTGCCATGGAAAACTGCCCCGTTGGTCTCGTGGTCGCAAGCGTGACTACTAAGCTGGATATCTTGGTACGATTCCAAGGTTGGGTGCAGTGTTATTGGCGTTTGCCATTAGGAGCTTCTCAGTAGGAACCCGACGTTTGGTAGTTGGTGGTGAGACATCCACGTGTTTCGGAAAGTTTGTAGCCCGTTGCTCCTAGCGCCTGATCTCTCCCGGTTTGTGTCTATTGTCCTTCAATCAGACAATGAGCGTTAGTTTGGTAACTGAAAAAAATAATAGGAAATGCCATCTCTAAATTTTTGTCATCCTATTAATATGTAGTGTGAGTTGCATTAAAAGTTTAAAAAATATATTTGTAAGTCATTTTATAGGCTCCAGCGAATCTTCAGACCTTTTTAACTTGACTATTAAAGAAAAATATTTTTTAAATTTGTACAACCTAAAATCAAACTTGACAAACGCCACAAATCATCTCAAAATCGTAATCTCCGCCACTATTCCATAGCGCCCCAATCTTCCCTTTCACTATTCTTCCCTTCACACAAGTGCGAATCAATTCTCTTCGAGCAAATAAAAGGGGTAGCATGGGGAGTGTTGATACACAATTGATTAGCGCATTATGCAAATAGCCCGGCGTCGCCCGCGGGCTGACTAATGACCTTGGGTTTGTCAAAAATCAACATTGAATTTGCGATTTAATTTCCATAATAATTGTGGGATTGAATTTGTGGGTAGATAAGGAGTGTGTGGTTGCTTGGTTAGAGGGTGGGTTGTTGGTGTGAGGTACGACGTTCGAGTTTTAACATAAAGTAAAAAGGATACAAATATCTACTCCGATACACCCAGCCACCTGGATTCACCTGGATCTGGATAGAATTTGAACGTAAACAATCTCTTTATGATTGTAGTAGACACCCCCTGCGAATGTCTTAGACACCATCTACGGCTAGCGTAAACATCCTCTTTGACTGACGTAGACAAATTCTATGACTGACGTACATAAGGTATTAGGCTGACGTAGACACCCTCTTTGACTGACGTAGACACCATCTACGACTGACGTAGACACCACCTACGACTGACGTAGAGACTCTCTTTGACTAACGTAGACACCCTCTTTGACTCACGTAGGGACCATCTACGACTAACGAGACACCCTCTTTGACTGACGTAGGTACCGCCACGAATGACGTAAACACCATCTTTGCCTGACGTATACACCATCTTTGACTGACGTAGTCACCATTTTTGACAGACGTAGTCACCGTATTTGACTGACGTAGCCAAAGTCTATGACTGACGTAGGCACCGTCTTCGACTGACATAGACACCCTCTTTAACTGACGTAGTCACCATCTTTGCCTAACGTATACACCATCTTTGACTGACGTAGTCACCATTTTTGACTGACGTAGTCACCTTATTTGACTGACGTAGTCAAAGTCTATGACAGACATAGGCACGGTCTTCGACTGACATAGACACCCTCTTTAACTGACGTAGTCACCATCTTTGCCTGACGTGTACACCATCTTTGACTGACGTAGTCACCATTTTTGACTGACGTAGTCACCGTATTTGACTGACACGTAGTCAAAGTCTTTGACTGACGTAGTCACCGTCTTCGACTGACATAGACACCCTCTTTGACTGACGTAGTCACCATCTTTGCCTGACGTGTACACCATCTTTGACCGAAGTAGTCACCATTTTTGACTGACGTAGTCACCGTATTTGACTGACGTATTCGAAGTCTTTGACTGACGTAGTTACCGTCTTCAACTGACGTAGACACCCTCTTTGACTGACGTAGACACCATCTTTGACTGACGTAGTCACCATCTTTGCCTGACGTATAAACAACCTTTCACTGACGTAGTCACCATTTTTGACTGACGTAGTCACCGTATTTGACTGACGTAGTCAATGTCTTCGACTGACGTAGACACCCTCTTTGACTGACCACTTCTACAGCTGGCGTACACAACGCCTACAACAGACGTAGGCACCACAACCATTGACGTAGACACCTGCTACGCCTGTCGTAGACACCTGCTACGCCTGTCGTAGACACCTGCTACGCCTGTCGCATACTCTCGCTACGAACCACATAGCCACGCGCTACGTCTACGTAAACTCCTTCTACAATATGGCTCTTTGTTTCCTATACTGTGCTGATGAGTGACTGTTCCCCCGCAGGGCTGACTCCGTGACGTGGAACCCTCACAAGCTGATGGGCACGCTGCTGCAGTGCTCCACCGTGCACTTCAAGTATGAGGTCAGTACTACTTCACACTTATTATAACAGACTACCTTCATGTTATATTATTTTCATTATAACATAGTTATTGTAGTAGTGACTTATTTGTCTTTTATTTTATTTGATAGTGATTTTTTTTACCTGGGTTCGATACCCAGGTTGAGCAAAATGTGTTTTGATTCAATTGGGTTTTTCTATGAAATTCTCAGTAGCAGCTCGGAGTTTGGATTTGTGCCCGGTCAATGGCAATAGGCTCGCCCCCTATTACGTGGGACCTAAATATACCAGCGAACTGTGGGCCTACATTGGTACACCTCTGCCTAACCCTTCAGGAATTGTAGCGTAGCTATTAGTATTCGTTTAAGCTCGTTTTATTTATACTAATATTCCCCGCACATGCTTCTAATAGCAGTTATAAAAGTAAATCTGGGCAATTATGTGCAGACATTCAGTAACGTCTGTGTTTGATGGCACTTTCTTGGATTACTATAAAACAAATGACAGTAGCGCGCGCGGGGAGCGACCATCATTTTGTCATTATTGATAAAAGTAATAACTTTTGTTATAAAATTCGTGCGGTTTTAGGTTTAGTAAAAATATCTGTCTACATATATTTTTTTGGTTCTTGAAGCCGAAACAGGCTAGCGAGACATAATTTTAAAACATTAAATTCTTAAATCAAAAAATATCTAAAGCAAGTTAGTAAGACATAACTTTTAAACAATCAATTAAAAAAATCATTCAAACATATAGAATACTACTCTTATGGTGGGTCCACACGATACAGACTTTTGTCTGTACAGACATCTGCACAGACTATAAAGTCTGAGTAAACATTTTTACTCAGAGGTCTTTACCAAATGTCTGTGCAGACTTTTCATCAGTTCAGACTCGATTTTAATGAATTAATTAAGTAATTCAATAATCATGAGTTTTGCTCCGACAATCGTACAGACATGTACGCAGACTTCCGACTTTTCTGATACACCGACATTTGTCTGTACTGATTTGTTGTACAGACAAAATTCTATAGAAGTCTGTGTTAAGTCTGTGTCGTGTGGACCCACCATTAGTGTGTATGGTATACTATAAAAAATTGGCCTATGATACTAAACTTAGCAATAGTGCTAGCTTTTCATTAGTGCAAGATTTTTTTAAATAGGACCGGAATATTTCTTTATTTTTTCAAATATCCGTGGATGAATAACAAGCCGATGGCCCACCTGATGTTAAGTGGTCACCTCTGCCTATACACATCTGCAATACCAGAGGCCTTGCAAATGCGTCGCCATCCGAGATACAAAGTTGAAATGTGTCATGTGCCTGTAACTACACCGGCACACAATACCCTTCAAAACAACTTCGGAACACAGCAACGCTGCTTTGTGCCAGAAATAGGTATGGTGGTAGTACTTCCCCGGACGAGCTCCTTCACAAAGAGCTCTACAATACTACCTATACTAGTACTGCCAGAGATCTCACAAACAAACCATTTTACTTCTTCATAAAATGATTAAAGTCAACCATAAAATGGATAATATGAAAAGCCACTTGTAAACGGAACAAATATCGGAATTCCGTCACATTCTAGAATTTAATTACAATCCAATTACAACCTTATTCACATGTAACACAGCTCAATTTCCATTTAACAACAAAGCTAATAATTCTTGGTGAAATTTAATAATAACAGCGCTAGGGATTTCGTAACGTATGTGTACAAGATAAGGTTGGTTTTAGTTTGTAGTGCTGATGTTGGTAGGTCGAAATTGGCAACATATGTTGGCAAGTGTTGTGGAGAGAAATTTAATTAAATGTACCGCGTTCCTGACAGCTTAGTGATGTGCTTGGTAGTATCGATAATAATCAAATTGTTCAGAATATTTTTTTGTTCTTCAAGGTAATTTATATTTTAGTTTTAGTTAAGTATGATTGCATTATGCATGGTGTTTGTACCACATTTGAATGGCATTTTACTAGTTTTAAATAAATGTGTTTATTTATGCCAAAAAGAACCAATTCAGTACGTTCCCCATTTTTCAAAGTAATGTATTGTTTTTTAATTGGATATTTAACTCTATTTCAAATTTATTTTAAGCGTGAATTTTAAATAAATAAAGAACTGTTTTCGTTGAATAGTCATGCAACACACTTGATATTTTAAATTAGTTTGATGTCAATATACGTCTCAGGCTCATTCTTTGAACCGATTTAAAATTAATTAACGTTTAATATCCAAAATAAAATATATAAAGTAATTTCGAAAAATAGGAGTCATTTTGAAAACTAACCCCAATTAATTTAAAATATTAACGTCAGTAAGATTTCGATCCTCATTTTATTTATGCTGAAAAACTATAGTTGTTTCTTTATCATGTGGGCAGTAAGGTCTAACGTCCCCACACACACTAGTGTCAGAGTTTCTAAACCGCCTCAAGGGCCTTTGACATGGTTACCGATGTCAGTGATGTCCAAGATAAACTTAGAAAGTACGGTCAACAAAAGAGATAAGTAACCAGACCGTCTAACATAGTTGAAGTTTTCTTTCAAACCGGTGGTCGTTTTTAGATGAAATTTAATTTAATTAATAAACTGTGTAACGCGGCATTATTTGAACGCGATACTTATGCTCGAACGTACCCGTAAGCGCGGGAGATCGCATACGCACCCCGCGCCCCCGCCACCGAGTGGACGACTAGCCTCCGAGCGATCTATACGATTCGCCGCGAATACGCGAACCTAATTTTGTTTTACCGTTTTTTACCTGTTTTTGTTATGTTTATCGTGTACACCTGAGAATATATACCTTTTACTGAAATCGTGCGTCGAACTCATTGAAGAAGCTCCCAAAACGCCCTGAGAGAAACATACCTCCTTACAGTGTCGCCCAACTTGCGGGCACGATATCAGAGAAATAACTCAAAAGTGTTAATAAGTGCTATATACTGTTGTGCTTACACATACTGTGAACCTCATCCAACAGTGCATTTCACGAGAAATTGCTACAAACAGTGCAAAACTAGGCAACAAAATTCTGGGCGAGTCCATTCTCCGCGCCAAAAGTTTGTACCTACCGACGCCGACGCGACGCGCGGGCGAGTCGAAGTTACGTTCAAATATCGTGCAACGGATTGAGTACCTACCTACCTACGTTACGTGACTAGGTACTCACGTATTACCACCCTGAATATCATCACCTGAATATCGTAACCCGTGTTGATTGAGAGAAGAACAGACGAGCTAGTGCCCTGTTACTATGCCGATAACACGACGCGGTGCCAGAAGAGATGACGGGTCGGACTCCGACACGGACGCGGAACAAAACAGAACGGTAGTCTCATCACCGAACATCACCATGTCCGAAGACATGCTGCAGTCCCTTGTCTCCAGCATCACCAGGAGTCAAGCGGAAACGAACCGTATACTTATAGAAAGTATACTGGCGAATAGAGATACACCAGGCGCTTCATCACTACGATTACCTGACACGCGTGATACACCGCGGCCATCGGGTAACTTCGCTAAGTGCACGGCGCGCTTCAACGGGTCATCGAAGAACGCGGAAGAACTCGAGGCATTCATTGATGCTATCGAGGTATACCGCGACTGCACCAACATCAGCGACGAGCACGCTCTACGGGGACTGCCGATGCTGCTGGTCGGCGAGGCCGCCGTCTGGTGGCAAGGTGTTAAGTCGTCGATAACATCGTGGGCCGACGCGCTGCAACGTCTTCGCGGAATGTACGGAGTGCCGCGACCGGGTTATAAAATCTTCCGTGACATTTTTTGTACCGAGCAAAATAGTGAACGTGCCGATGTATTTATATGTAAAGTGCGCGCTTTAATATCTAAATTACCGTATGTTGTACCGGAAGTCATGTTATTAGATATTGTTTACGGTTTATTGGATCGTAGAATAAGGAAGCGAGTGTCTCGCGACTCTGTGTACGAGCTGGAACAGCTGATCTCGAAGGCCAGGTTAGTCGAGGAGTCGTTGGCGGAGGTGAGTCCATCCCATATTATTAGTGCGAATAATAATAATAATGTAAACATTGCGAACTCCGCTGTTAACCCTCTCGCTGCCGCGCGGGAACGTTCGAGCACAATTATTCCGAACGTTAACCCTACGAATGCCGTAGGTGACCCCCGAATATTAGGTAAACATAGTGTTATGCCGTCTGAATCGCGCGACGCTTTAAATAGTAGCTCGAATTCGAAAAGTAGTGACCGGGAAAAGCGCGTTAGATTGAAGTGTAGTTATTGTAAACTTTTCGGGCATACTGTAGACGCTTGCCGCAATAAGAAGAAAGAGGTTAAGGTCACCGAGTCTTCTAATAGCTCGAGCATTGGTACCCAGTTGCGTTGTTACGGTTGTGGTCAGCTGGGAGTCGTACGGTCGAAGTGCAGTAACTGCAAAAGTGCATCGATCGAGTCGAATAAGTCGAGTAAATCGGATTTTTGTAGCGCTGATGCATCCGATAGCAACGATCCGCGGCCGTTAGTAGAAATTCAGGTCGTGAATCGCAATGGCGTGGCCATCTTAGACACGGGGGCCACACATTCTATCGCAGGCCCCATGCTGTACGATTTACTCATTAAAGCTGGCGTGGTTTTTAAAAAAACATCGCGTACTATAGGGCTTGCCGACGGATCACAGCAAGTATGTACTGCACTCGAGTGCAATACCGACGTCATATTAATGGGACGTACTATACCTACCCCGTTCATAGTATTACCGGACGCGCCGACTAGGACACTACTAGGGAGAGATTTTATTGTGAAGGCTAGTATCCTGTTGGATTTACCACAGAGCAGCTGGTGTTTCAACGACGAGCCACGGCGTTGGTATCCGTTTGTGACCAGTTTTAGCCTACCTGCTGGCGGCCAGATGGAGCTGATGAAAGCAGAAGCATCAAACCTCGTGTTGAGGGTTGATGAAGGCACTAAGCTAACGAATGATCAGAGAGTCCAACTGAACGCTTTCCTGCTGGAGAGGCCCGACCGCTTTGCAAAGAGGGGGCCCCCTACGGAATATGCGTCGCATCGGTTGAAGGTTGACCCTCATCAGGAACCCATCGCTTCACCACCTTACCGGATGTCTCCCAGTAAAAGAGCGATACTGGAACAGGAGTTGCAGAAGTTACTGGACGCTGACGTGATCGAAGAATGTGAATCTCCTTGGGCTGCCAACGTGGTCCTCGTGACGAAGAAAGATGGAGGAGTGCGGCTTTGTGTAGATTACAGGAAATTGAACTCTGTAACAGAGCCTGATCGCTATCCACTTCCACGCATCGAAGACGTTCTTCACGCAGCTAAGAACACCAGTTTTATGACGACCTGTGACCTCCAGTCAGGGTACTTTCAAATTTCTTTGGAACCGGACGATCGCGACAAAACAGCTTTTGTAAGCCCACTCGGTTGCTTTAGATTTAAAAGGATGCCTATGGGTTTGCGAAACTCAGGAGCTACTTTCCAGCGGCTTATGGATCGATTCAGATCGGGCAAGGAACTAGCAGATGTTTGCATGCTCACGTATTTAGATGACGTCATTGTCCTATCGGAATCGTTCCCAAAGCACCTGGAAGACCTAAAGGCTGTCTTCGACAGACTTAAGATGTACAACTTGCGCGTAAACCGTGAGAAAAGTTGTTTTGCTCGCGAGTCCGTGAAGTTTTTAGGCCACGTGATTGTACCGGGTGGGGTAAAGGCGGACCCTGATAAGACCGCTGCCATCGCCAACATGCCCCCTCCTGAGAACACGAGACACGTGAAGACCTTTTTGCAAACGTCAAGCTGGTTCCGGCGCTTCATTCCCAACTACGCCGATGTTGCCAGACCTTTGACGAATCTTCTCAAAAAGGACAGTAAATGGACATGGACCTCGCAGCAACAAGACGCCTTCAATTGCATCAAAGAGAAACTGATTTCCGCTCCGGTTTTACGTCAGGCTGACGAATCAATCCCGTTTACGCTGAGGACTGACAGCAGCGGGTATTGCCTCGGAGCAGTGCTGATGCAGGGGGAGGGTCCTGAGGAAAGACCAGTCGAATACGCAAGCCGTCTGTTGAATAATGCGGAGAGGAACTATAACACGACGGAAAGAGAAGCGTTAGCGGTAGTATGGGCCGTCACTAAGTTTCGCGCGTACATTGAAGGATCAGAGGTTGTGATTAAGAGCGACCACCAACCTCTGCGATGGCTTATGACTTTAAAGTCACCGAGCGGACGCTTAGCGAGATGGGCTCTTACTCTCCAGGCATATAACCTGCGCATAGAATATACACCCGGTAGGGCTAACGTTGTCGCCGATACTCTGTCGCGTCCACCTTGTGCAGAGGAAGCAGATTGCGACGTCCGTTACGCAGAAGTCGATTTTCCATCGAGAAGTCCCAAGGATGTCCGCGAGAACCAACTCAAGGATCCCGACGTGCGTAAGATCATCGAGGACCTGGAGTCAACCGACGAACCGTTTAGGGGGAGGAGTTGGTCGGACAGGGGATTTATTATGTCCGATGGCATACTATACAGATACGGACCGGATGAGTGTGAAGTAGAGACGGGATGTCTCGTCGTTCCGGAGCATGAACGCGGCAAAATCCTGGCGGAGTACCATGATGCACCGACGGCTGGACATTGCGGAGTGGAGCGCACCCTAGATCGTATGAAGTCAAAATACTACTGGCCTGGTATGCGGCAATCTATCATCGGATACCTGAAGAAATGCGTAGAATGTCAGAGGTACAAAGCCGATACCAGAAAACCAGCCGGATTACTACAGACACCTGCGACCAATCGCCGCTTTGAAGTCATCGCCGTGGACCTCTTCGGCCCTTTGCCGGAGACCGCTGATAAGAATAAGTGGATTCTTATCGTAGAAGACACGTGCTCTCGATGGGTAGAATTATTCGCCCTTCAGAACGCTACCAGCACAGACTGTTCCAAGATCCTGATCTCAGAGGTTTTCCTGAGATATGGAGTGCCCAGACGGATCTTGAGTGATAACGGGGTACAGTTCATTAGCGAAATCATGCAACAGGTTTGCCATACGTTCGGGATTACTCAGTCGCTATCACCCGTTTATCACCCGCAAGCGAACCCGGTAGAAAGGAAGAATCGTGATCTTAAACCGCAACTTGCTATTTTGGTTGGGAAAGACCACAGCACCTGGGACGCCCACTTGCCCGCGATTCGTTTCGCGATGAACTCGGCAGTGACAAGTAGCACCGGACATTCACCAGCGTACCTTACGTTCGGACGGGAGATACGTGCACCAGCCGATGTTATCACCGACATGCGTACTATTGTGGAAAGTGACAATGTCGTGACGAACCTTACCCCTTACCTTCGGAGGATGTCAACCGTGTTATTCGAAGCTAGGGAAGTACATGAGAAGGTTCAAGCTAATCAGAAGCGTTTTGCCGACGAGGGTCGTCGCCCCGCACCTGATTACTCTATAGGAGATCTGGTCCTCTTGAAGACCCAAGGGAGTAACGATACGACCCGCGGGCAAACACCTAAGTTCATACCGCGACGTGACGGACCTTATCGTATAAAGGAAGTTGCGAGTCCTACTACATACGTATTGAGTAGGATAAGTAGCGATGAAACTTTAGGTAGGTACCACGTCTCTCAGTTGACCCCATTCGTAGGTGACGTACTGCCAGCCCCGGTCAACGAAAAACGTAAGCGCGGGAGACCTAAGAGGTATCTTGACTGACCCAGTCGCGTGGGCGCATTGTCTAGGTCAGAGGGGGAGGATGTAACGCGGCATTATTTGAACGCGATACTTATGCTCGAACGTACCCGTAAGCGCGGGAGATCGCATACGCACCCCGCGCCCCCGCCACCGAGTGGACGACTAGCCTCCGAGCGATCTATACGATTCGCCGCGAATACGCGAACCTAATTTTGTTTTACCGTTTTTTACCTGTTTTTGTTATGTTTATCGTGTACACCTGAGAATATATACCTTTTACTGAAATCGTGCGTCGAACTCATTGAAGAAGCTCCCAAAACGCCCTGAGAGAAACATACCTCCTTACAACTGTTTATTTTCTATTAATAAAAATAAATGTCATGATAAAACCTCTATCGGTTTTTTTAAAACTTTGAACCTAATAGGCGACCCTGGTTACTTATCTCTTTTGCTGGCTGTACATATGAATTACAAAAAGTCACATTGGTACTTGCCCGTGCCGGTTGCGAATCCACAACCTCGTGAATGAGAATCTATTAATTATTGATGTAAGTCTATCGATATCGACTCTGTCACATCCCTAGTGTCAAAACATGGAGTGTAGGCGGGGTCCACGGGAATTTATCATGAAGCATATTGTTCTGACGTGCTACAACCATTTATGAGCCAAATTGTTTGGCTTACTGCTACGGAATTAGGCTTATAATCGCATGGCACAGTCGGTTAATTGTTTACGTAATTTATTGTTAGCTTTTGTTATAGAAATCATTGTTAACTTATGTGTAAGTAAAATAATTTATTATAGCAAGTCAAGCGGCCATTTTTGTTTTTTCTAACATCAAATTATTAGTTCAATAAGACCAATAAAAGGCACTTTTGAACGTCTCTTACACGAAAATATAATTGCCTCTTACAAAAACTAACAAAAATATTTTGTATAGAATAATAAATAATAATTTTATCATAAAAACAAAGTAAAATTGTAAACAATAAGATCAAATGGACTTAAAAATTAGGCGTTTCTTGTAAGTCAAACGTGCATTACATAGGTTTATGAAGGGATTACTACACCCCTAACAATAGTAGAGCTCTTTGTGAAGAAGCTCGTCCGGGGAAGTACTACCACCAAACCTATTTCTGCAGCAAAGCAGCGTTGCTGTGTTCCGGTTTGAAGGGTACAAGTGCCGGTGTAATTGCAGGCACATGACATATTTCAACTTTGTCTGTGGGATGGCAACGCATTTGCAAGGCCTCTGGTATTGCAGATGTGTATAGGCAGCGGTGACCACTTAACATCAGGCGGGTCGTCGGCTTGTTTGCCGTCCAATGATATAAAAAATAAACATAGAAAAAGAAAACGACGGGTTGCACTCCGGGAGTGCCGGCAGAAGTGAAAACTTGAATATTAACGTTATGCATTTTTGATATTTTGGAATGGTTAGGGAATAATTTTGCACGAATTGCTTTAATTATCAGTATAAAAGTACTATCATTTATGTGGTATAATACAATATTTATTTATTGCGCTATCGTACACAAATATGACAATTCGCTGGAGATTTCTTTTTTTTTTCGAGAGAGATCAAAAATCTTACGAATTTTTGATCGGGTCACGTGTCCTGACGCGAGTTTATTTTTTTTTACCCATTACAAAAAAAGTGTACAACGCCGCTAAAGAAGTTTTCACTTCAAAAAGTGTAGGTTAGTTCTTAGCATAATGTTGTGTAGATAACATCCCTTATTCCCGCAAACACAACCCGCAGAGGTTGAGTAGGGGTGAGTCTGTTTTGCATTTAAATGCATAGACAAACAGCTGTGCGCGATAGATAGGGAATCTGCATACAGCTCTACTAACTCTATGGTTGTCTGTGCACACAATGAAGGAGATTCGCTGTTTGTGTTGTATGCGGTTTATTTTTCTAAATTTATCGTTTGTTTAAATATTACTTATCTGTTACTTACTAGTAAATCTTAGGATTTACTAACATGAGTCAGTTTGAGTTTAAAATGAGACGATTTCTCGGGATTTTAACATTAGAATTTGGCATTATGTTACATTTTATCATTGACGATTAGAAAAATGCTGATTTTGAGAAAAACACAATATTCTATAATAAGGTGCTTTCTGATTTTTCCGGAGGATTTTACAAAAAATATATTTTATAAACGCTTTGTCCGGGAAGTTATGAGCACAACAAAAGTAATCGGTCAAAGCGGTCCAGCCGTTCTTAAGTTTTGCACATAACAATACATTGATTAAGCCATATATTTTTCTCTAAACATAAAACTGTCGTGTCACATTTTTTGTGTATATTCGGTACGTCTGAGAATAGGCCGAAAACTATTTTTTATACCCCTAAAAAAAGTTACCCCTGAAAAAAAAGGCCCGGAACAGCAACGTTTGCCGGGTTAACTAATATTTATATTGAAAGAGTTATGGTATAGTTTGATACGACATGTTCTAATACCAACATTCCTATTTGCAGGGCATCCTCCTGAGCTGTAACGCGATGTCAGCGGAGTACCTGTTCATGACGGACAAGATCTACGACCCGCGGTACGACACCGGAGACAAGGTGATCCAGTGCGGCCGGCACAACGACATCTTCAAGCTGTGGCTGCAGTGGCGCGGCAAGGTGAGCTGGTGTCTCGTAACGTGATATCATTGACCAGCTATGTAGCCCGAAGTGCCACACGCGTTCATTTATATCATTGGCTACTGAAATTTGATTAAATTTAGAAGTAGGTACATACCCGTTTTAAATATGTATGGATGTATTCACGTTAATGGGTGATACTAATTGGGCTTGTCGCATAATATCAAAACAAAATGCTACAGGGTGGACTAGGACCCCTGCAGCACCAGAGACATTACACGCGTGGTGCCGACCCTTAAAAAACCTATTACTCCCATCTTGAAGAACCCCAAACTGTATTCCCTTAAGAAAACCTCGGCCTAAACCTCGGAGCTCATTCCACAACCAAAGCCTTCACGGCAGGAAATTCCTGTGAAATCGCACAGTACGCGACCATTTAGGCACTAATGTGTGTGCATGAACTCCCTGACGATGGCGAGTCCTTATTTTCTAATTGGTAAACCGTATCCTCACACCACCATCCCCAGGGCACCTCCGGCTTCGAGCGCCACATGGACCGGCTGATGGAGTTGGCGGAGTACCAGGTGCGCCGCATCAAGGAGCAGCCGGACCGGTTCCACCTCATCCTGGAGCCCGAGATGGTGAACGTGAGCTTCTGGTACCTGCCCAAGCAGCTGCGAGGACTGCCCCATGATACGCACAAGGAGATCAAGCTGGGAAAGGTAAGGAAGGGAGCTGGATGGTGCATTCTTATCAAAACTTTGCTTGAATACTTTTTATTAGACCAATTTTCAAGAGAAGTTGTTCTATATACATACCTACATATCATCACGCCTGTATACCCCGAAGGGTTTGGAAGAGGTGTTTACTAACGTACACCCACAGTTACTACTACTACTGCTACTGAAAGTTTAATAGAAAAACCAAATAACACTTGGCGCGACCTACGAATCAAACCCATGACTTTTAGCGTAGCAGTCGCGCTTAGAACTACTAGGTTAGGTGGGTAGGTGTAATCACTTTACATAAGATCACTTAAAATGGGGACCGAGCGCTCATCTAGTTTATCGCAATATCGCGAAGCGACTGGTCGATTCTTCACGTGACCAGAGGGCTGGCCTATTCTTTGGCCAAAGAATCAGCATTGCCATACAACGTGGCAATGCTGCCAGCCTTCTGGGCACATGTCCCATTGACAGCGATGCGGATGAGTTTTTTGATGCCCTATGACCTTACTTTTTATATTAACTGTACATAGTTTGTAATTTAATTATTATTTAGTTTTAACTTTGTAGTTGAATTATTATTAATAAATTTCTTAAAATAGATAATAATAGATTTAAAAAAAAATAGATAGTCATTTGTCATCATTTAATACCTGCAGTACACCTAACGCCATCTAGTATCTAATAGCGCAACTATTCCAGGTGTGCGCCAAACTGAAGGGAAAAATGATGCAAGCCGGTACTCTGATGGTCGGCTACCAGCCCGACGACCGCCGCCCCAACTTCTTCCGCAGCATCATCTCGTCAGCAGCCGTCACCGAGAAGGATGTGGACTTCATGCTGTCGGAGATGGACCGTCTCGGACAAGACATCATTATCGATTAAAGCTTCAACAGTTTGTGTAACGGCGGAGACTTTCTTGGTTTTGGAGGGAAATCGGGCAGAGCTGTGGGTGTTGGATTGGGCTGTTCAGTTGTATTTCATTGACTTCTCGGAACTTTGAAATAATCTAGGTGTTAAATGTGACTTAAATATTCTCTTGTTGTCGTTTATGTCTACATAATGTTTAGCAATCGTGTATCATGATAATATTATGTAATTATTTATGATTTTATTCGAGAAGTTTTCGCCGCCGTTACCAAATAATACTTATTTTAAACAATAATATGTTACGTACATGTATCAAAAGATCTAGTGTTTTTTTTTTATCTAGATGTTATCTGCTGTAAAAATGCATAGCAATCTTAGGTGTGCGTGGGGAGATAAAAATAAATATTCATTAAATAATAACTACACTAAAGCTTCACTATCGCCATCTATTGAGGAGTAGCTCAACTAAGTTTCATGTAATTTTACTAAAATTGATTATTTTATTGTCAAAATGGGAAATTTACAAAATTGATTGGTTCTTCAATGAATTTATACATTGGCCGAGTGTGTCTTGTTCTTTCGAATAAGTAATTTAAATTTTTTAGCTAATTTAAAAAAAAATAGGATTTTTTTAATTTATTAGCATTTCGACATGTCCTATCAGACATGTCGAAGTAGAAGTTAGTATTTCTAGTAAAATCAACAACGACGCATTTTTTACTAATATTATAAAATAGTTACCTACAGCCCCAGCTTTTTTCTCTTACAAATATTCAAAGTGAATCTAGCAATTAAGGTATATCTGAAGAAACATTTTAGCAATTTTCTTGAACATTCCAATAATATGTATTTATCCATCGCATTAGAAATTGTCACCAATCTCTTCAACTCCTCAGCGGTCCACGTTAAATAATTCTAAAATAGAATGTTTTCTAAGAGAATGTGCCGTCTCTTCATTAAATTATTATAGTATAAAATAAATGAATATATCTACCTATTTATTAAATGTTGGTCCCTTCAAATAAATATATTATTTATATATAATATCATATTTATATACCTACATATTTTATTTATTAAATATATTGACAATGAAAATATATTTTCAAATAATTATGATAGATTAGTTAAATAAAAAAAATAGATTATAACGCTCAAATTGTGTAGTTGGCGAGTTGAATGTGTGTCGTATTTTCCGTTGAGTATTTGGCAATGTTGTTGAAAAAATTATTATACTGTGTAGGTGTAGGCACGTTGTGTCTGAGAGTGTTTAAGTTGGGTGTGTGGGTGTGTGTATGTTTAGCGAATGGATGAATATGTGTGTAGTAGTAGTAACGATAATAACGTCTATTTATGTAAATAATTAATTTAAGTATCGATTATCGATTTGAAATAATTATTTAAATGTATAAATCGTTCGGACAGAACCTACTTAAATAGGAACTGTTACTGAAACATCAATGGTCGGTAATTTAATAATAAGAGACCGTTTTCTTCGAAGGCTATAAATTTATTTTCTGCAAACTTTTAGATTATTTATAACGCATAGCGTAGTGAAGTGAATGATAGCTACATTATTGATCTATATTTTTTAAAATAATAAACTTGTTAATTTATATCATTCACTCTGTATAAAAAATGTATGTTAAGTATAAAATATATTTATATATTTATTGATATCAAAATCACATTATATACAAAACATATCTCCCGTTTTGCCAATTAAAGAGTATTGTTAAATTTCTATATGTTGTAAAGCGCATTGTAGTCTACAGCTTGTCGGTGCTTATTGAAAAAAAAAAGTTTAGTTACCGCCAAAGGCACGTCTTGGAGACATTAAAATTTAAAAGTAACAACTAGCGCCACCTTGTGACGAGTAGTTTAAGCGAAAGTTTTTCTTTATAGTCAAAAGATGGCGTTGAGTCAAATAATTTTAGGGTGAATAATTTCATGTGTAATATTGCAATAAATTATAATTATTCATTTTATCAGTGTTAGATATGTGTGTCGGTGTTTAGATGTAAGTTAGGATAAGTTTTATTATCATTATTTTGATATTCTTGTCAATTTTTTTGATTAACTATTAATATTTGTATCACTTTACTAAATTCTCCTCTCCCCTTATATTTATTATATACTTTTTTCAATTTCTTCCAGTTGGTTTGTGTAATAACTAATAACCATATTATTTCCTCTGTCGTACCTATAGTCTAAGTACATAATTATTAAGTAGGTATGTAAATATAAGAAAAATACGATGTGACGATGACAATAGAAAGAATAAATAATTAATAGTTTGAAACGGAGAAATGATCTCGAAGAGGATTAGATATAAGAATCGGTGTTCGTGGTAATATTACATAATATATAATTAGTTTTTCTGGCGAGAATTATTTTAAATTAGCACTCTAGCGGCCAATAGCAGAACTAATAAAAAATATTTATTTTGATGGTTAAATGACACTATCAGTCAAATTATAAAATTATTAATGTGTAAATATGTAGCGTGTGAATGTTGTTAGCTGAGCTACTTGTTCTTTTATCTCAATAAAATTAAATTAAGTACATATTCTTCAAAGAACCTTCGTTCTACTATTCGACAATAGAGGGCAGTACGCTAGCAAAATAGATTCCGTTCTCTATCTTTAAATTACTATAAAATTAACAACCGAATCGCAGTGCTTCCAGTTGCGTATGTAGTTTGTAAGAATATTTATTTAAAATAAGGGAAATATATTTTCAGTGTCAAAATAATACAATATTATCATTAGAATCAATGTCTTCCAGTATATTTAGTTATATTATTTATAATAATATAGTATGTATGTATACATATTAGAAATAATGATATAGTATACACTAGTGTTTCGAAAAGTTTAGCATTTAGACGCAATATACTGTTCACTTTTTGATCACTTATAATGTGAGACAAAATTAGTAAAACTATCCTATTATTGTTGCTATATGTAAAAATCTGTATAACCAAATAAATGGTATTGTTGTTAGTTTGTTGTAGTTTTATTTAAAGTCTCAGACATACGGAATAAAAGAACGTAGGTATTCTTTACTTAACTCTTCCAACGTTCAAACTACCCATCAAAAATCTTCCCAATACAAATCGGCTTATTTTTTTTGCTTTTAGCCATCGATTAGGAATACCGTTTGTGTTTTACAGATTATTGGGTAGATGACACCACTAATAACACGTACTTTTTATGAGCTGTCAAAAAGCGTTCTCCCATAGATTTTGTATGACAATACTGAACTGTGACGTCACTTTTTTGTCATCTCAATTTACTATTACTGATTTCAAAGCTACTAAAAACAGACTAGGTACTATAGTTATTTAAAAATTCATCAGGTTTTTAGGGCTAAAATAAACGTTTTTTTTTAAAGTTAGTAGTAACCTACTAATTTGAAGACACTGCATTTGCCAATATTACTCTGAGATGCACACAAATGGAACTTATATCATCCACCCTGACTTTGTTTCCATTTCTATCCGATTGCATAGCTACAGAACATGGGTACGCCTATGTATTGGTTTCTTTTGAAGAAGGAGCTTGAAGGGTATAAGGAAAAATATGAAGAATAAACACAAAAATCGATTTTTAATAAGTTTTATTTCAAAACAAAATAATAATTATGCTATATATTGCACGTGACTCGCTAGTCCACATCCATTTTGAGCAAAACCCACTTTCACTTATTTTACACAAGCTGTTCACACGTAAGACGTACTATATGCAGTATTATGAACAACAATTTAACTTTCAACTGCATACATTTAGTTGTTATGAAACTTCATGGAGAATATAAATATGGACTTCACGATGAGTAAATAATACTAATATCAAGTAGATGCCTGAGTTACTTGTGATAATATGTGAAGAAATGTAACTTTTTCAGATATTGCTTCGATTTTGGACCCAATGACTCACAGCAACTAACAGCTGTATTGTACGATTCAAACCTAAGGGCTCTGAAGTTAGCTGCGAGTGCAGGTTCGCGCAGCTTTATTCGAGTTAATAATAATTTGGGCTCCATTAAATGATTTCTACATAAATATTTATGCTACAGAAGTAATTAAAAGGAGCCTAAATTATTATTGACCTTAATAAAACAGAGCGAACACTCGCAGCTAACTTCCAAGCCGCTATTAACATTTTGAACGCCACAGTCGTGTATAGCCGACAAATGCAGTTTTCTTGTCGTGTATAGACGACTGTGCCGTGTTGGGCACTTCATTTGTCGGCTATACACGACTGTGGCGTTCAAAAGGTTAAGTTTGAACCGTATTATACCAATGAAATACTCGCGCTGTCACACCGTCGATGTCCACAAGCTACTGGTGGGACACTCGCGGTACACATACAAACAACGCGCCCTTCGGACTTGTGTGAGTTCGAATTACATTTCTTTACATATTATTATTCGTTGTCGTATAAGATATTCGCCACAAAGTTTCAATATTTACACTTATAACTCGTTACAAGAAAATCTGGTTGAAAAGGAACTATTATGGTCATTAGTGATTGCTGAGTATCATTTTAAATTACGGCATTTTGTTCCTTTTAGTTCAAAAATAGATACTTTTGCAGTCAATAATGAAAATAACAATCCTATTCGTTGATGTTTTTTTAAATAAAATAATCTATTATAAATAGAAATCGTCTGATTATAAAGGATAATGAATCTTAAATGATAATATTTTCATTTTCTAGCAAAAAGTTATAAGAAATTGAATATCTTTTTAGCATCGTTCATTACTAAAGTTAAATTGTTATGAATATGTTTATAACAACATCAAAAGAAATAAAAACTGTGTTTAAAAAGTGTCGTATTTTTCTTTTCACCAAATTCAATCGAAAAACACAAAAATTCAACTTTAGCAAATCTCGAACAAGAAACACCGCCAATAAAAATCATGATAATTTTAGTTAAAAAAAAAATGCATTAACGAGATCTATGGGCGATGTTCGTCGTCGTACAAAAGATGTTAAAAGATGCTGTCATACAATTTTGAAGTTGGGTTTTGTAAATTAAATTTATTTTCGATCAATCAGGCGACCAAGGTAGCACAATCGTGACAGAATATTTGTCATGGACTTGTGACCTGTGACATTCGTCACGGGTTGTCACGAACTCATGACCTATGACGTCATATCGTGTCACGGTAATGCGCGCTTCGCTCGCTGGTCCCCTTCTAACTGGGAATTAATAACTACCTCAGTGGGTACTCTCCTTTGCAACTATGTTAGTGATCATACATATTAAATTTAGTTTCAGTTAAAATAATCTTGATTAAATTCATTTTCTTTTGTCAATTATATGATCTACCCTATCATAAAAACATTTGAAGAGCTAAGTCAAACATAAAATAAGTATTTTTTTTTACAATCCGGCCGAAATATGTTTTTTTTTTTTTTTTCAATTCATAACTTCCCTTTCGTTATAATCACTAACAAAGCTGCCGGCACAATCACAGTCTCCTCAACTCACTCAATAACATGATTTGATCAACAAAAACAAATGCAATATAATCAAAAACGCTCAGTATACAAACTAGTACAAAAAGATCTCACCGCGCCCACTGTTGGGCAAACATTGTTTGGGGCAAGGTGACCAACATCACCCCGAGTGGGAATGACAAGAAGAAACATGTCTACAAATTAAAAAAAAAGTCTAAATTTCAGAAGTCTAGATATTTTTAAATGCAGGGCAAGAATGAAGGGTGAATATGGTCAGATCGCCCACAAACAAATGCAAACAAAATCATAGTTGCCCATGAATCTCACGTTAAAACAATAATGCGTATTTGGAGAATATGCTATTCGAGAAATAGTTTAGTAACACATGTATATTGTAAGTAGTAAATAATATATCAAGCATGCCTTAAATTTGTTGGTGGAACAGTTTTCTAGGGTTATTTTACGTGTATTACTGATTTAAACATTTTCTCAAACGAAAAATTTATATGACAAATTATCAAGCTACTGTGATTGATCGTTGATATTTCAGTCGGCCAATCACAGCACATTACGCTTGACAATATACCACAAAAAATTGAGTTTGATAACATTATTACTACTTACACATACAATGATACTGATAAACGTTGTAATTTTCAAATTACTGGAACATTCTTTGAGAAACTTCTAACTGGGTAAAAAATACACATAAAATGCATTTCAAATTCATCATACGAACTTCATTACATTATTTTCGAGAAAATAATCACTGAATTCTGTTTTGGTGTTTACTTACACTGTCAAATTACCGTCATCACAAACAATAATCGGACAGCTTTCATTAACTAATCGATATTGAACTAAAACACAGCAGAAATAGAGTTGAAATTTGCGTGCAGGATAATAAAAGCCGCGAGGTTTTACGCACACAATTTTCGACTCTATTTGTGATGTATTTTTAGGTCATAATCAATTAATAAATGAAAACTGTCCGAGCACATTGCTGGTTTCTGCAAACCTGACACATAGCATTCATATTTAATGTCTAAATAATATCTATCAGAACAGATCTGATATTTTCATAAGTTTAGCATTTATTACTGATATTTATTTTTTGTTGTAATTCAGATACTTCATCTTAGAAAGATTCCATATGTATTTGATTTGTAGAAGGCGATCAATTTAGCTCTGGTCATATGTCAGTAATACAGTATTTATTTAGTCACTTGAAGCAAAAAAATACTCGACTAGCAACTAAATTGCGCTGTTCACTTTACTAAATTCAAGTAACACTAAAAACGTATAAACATAAGTTATAAGAGATTCCTCATTTTACTCAGTGTTCTTATTAACCGTAGAAATGAACCAGTTTGTAATTGAGTAAGAAACAAACCGATTTTTCGATTAATCTAATATAATAAGTGAGATTCTACCATCGCCCGTCTGCTCTGAATCACATGCTTACAAACCAAGACTAAAAGATTGGAAACATTCTTACAGTTAATTTTTGTATATGGCAACACTAATGAACTGTGTTGCCAGTAAATTATTTGGCATTGTATAGTAAAAATATTTAAAGAATATTTTCTTGTTTTGTATCTTCAAAAATACTTTTTTATGTTGTGGATTTTTTCTTTGGCAGCACATAGTGTAGTGTTGCCATATATTATGAAAATTGGCAGTCGACGGACCGACCAAACGAAACGATTGGCTTATAGAAATGCCTATTACACTGAAATATACATAATATTACAACATTACGCTGTGTTATAGGGACGTGAGTAGGGAACAAGAATTCTTAACTTATTTATTTATTTTGATATTATTTGAACTGTTTTTTACAGTTTTTCGTGAAAATAAAGGCAGATTTTGTAACAGTCACTATGTCTCAAAACTATTATTTATAATATCTGGAATATTAGAAGACAATCCCACATACTTATAAAATATTCAATAGGAGTCTAAGAAGGCAGCTGCTCCATTTAGGTAACATACTGATATTGAATTATTGATCTACAGTTGGTCAGACGGGAAGCCGACTACAACATATTTGGGAGAAGACTATTCATATAAATATATTCTTAGACTAGAGTCTAACATTACAGTAACTTTCTGATATACATTTTGTTACTACCCTCCAACACGCCCTAATCAAACGTAACCAACAGAAATATATCTGTCTCGCTCACACATACTCTCTTGCGTCACGCACAAGCACAACCGCTTTTGTTTATATTTTTTTTATTTAATATTTAAAATAACTATTAACGTCGACGGTTCGCGGTTTTTTAATATTTTTGTGCGCCTCCCCTTTTGAGGAAACTGATCAAATTGTTTTTTTTTTGTCGTTGTTTAACTGCGGTATGTAACTTCAATTATTTCAAGATAATTATGTCTTTTGCGGAAAAATGCTACATTTTAAATTCACCCCAAATGACTATGATAATTCTGTTGAATTAATTTAATTCGTCAACGTTTATTTATTAAGATGAGTTTACAAATCAGGTAAGCTTGAAGCGAAAATAATGTCAAAGCTCCCTGTAATTTTAGTTCGAGTAGAAATCTATTTAAACAAAATCCACCCTTAAATCTTCCTGATATTTCCGGTACACGCAATCCGATATAATCGCCGTCGACGCATCTAAACTAGTCTTACTCATGTGTCCGGCTAACCGGCGCTATAATACTATCGCGTTACAGCCGGCGGCTGTTCACGCGTGCGCTCACTTCGCTCGCCGCGACCCGACTGACATCTGTAGCGACACTAGCGCCGTCTGGCGGAAACGTAGGGTAGTTTGATGTAGCTATGTGATGTTTTGAGTTATTTTTTTTTAAGATTTATATTTAGTTTTTGTATCTAAACCAGTGTAGATTTATTTGACTTAATACTAATTAGAGAGCATTTTAATATTATAGATCTTTTCTTTTTTATTATGCACTTGGCACTGGCACCTACATCTAAATAAAAATGATATTTCTGATCACATGTAAGTCAAACGATTTTATACTCAATTTGATTGACATACAGTTCACATTTTTATGTCAATGACTACAATAAATATTTTACTTTGATTTTTAGACCCTACCGCTTGATTATAAGGTCGATTTCACTAGAAGCGGCGAGCGTAGCGATCGCACGCGACATCACAGTCAAAAAACGGGCTAAGATTCCGACGTACTGACACACACACTGGCAAATATATATTTAAATATAGCTTTATGTTCTGAGACAACAGTATTAGGGAATATTTAACTTGAAGTCCAATCAGTAAATTTAAATATTTATTTAATATTAGCTGTTCTTATTCATTTAAGTAATGAAGTAATTACCAACAATTATGAAAGTAGTCATGAAATTAATTGCAGACAGATTAAATCGGAAAGTTTTTCAGAAACTACAGGGTCCCAATATTTTTCCAGAACAATGTTGTCATCAAAACATATAAACATATACATACAAATCACAATATACTAAACTACATGTATTAATACATTTATACATCAGTATCTATGTATGAAGTCTACATAGATCGTATGTATAATACAAATACATGTATAAGTAAATTGTGTATTGTATAAGGTTTAAAATACACTGCATAGTTAAAATAAAAAGTACAGTTACGTACAATGGCTTTCTTCCATCATTTTTGGAAAATCACAGCTTTAATTGAGGCGACCGATGTTTTTATAATTTTTGACGTTTACACACATTATAATAATCTCAAATTTACTTGAATATTATTAAATTTAATATTGCTGAAATACACTCGATTAATTTTACAAATTTTTGTACAGTACATAAATTGTTTTACAAGTACATTTTCTTCAAATTACATTATCAATCGAGATTAGCTACCTTAATACCAATACATAAAGTTTAGTTTCCATTGCATATTGCAGGTAACAGCTTATAGTTCATTCAAATTAATTTGCTGTCAAACTGACAGGAGATTACCATAGATAATAGTTCAGAAGTGATGGAATGGTTACCTGCATCGGTCGCCTCATTGGGTGAGAGCTGTGAATGAGTGTAGAGTGAATGAACTAAAGGTGTTCGTTCACTGTCTAGAGGAAGCCTTCAAACGTAGTGCGATGTCCGACGTCGGGATAGCGGAGAGCTGATTGCTTAACGCCAACTGAAAGAGATGGGTATTTCATATAGGTTCCGTATCATATTTGTTAAAAACTGTCGAAAAAAAAAGGTCTTTATTAAAAATAAATCATGACCGTTCTAGGAATTTCTTCTGTATCGTAGGTGCGTTTACAATCATATACACAAACAGCCACACCCGGAATAAATATCTTTAGGCCATACAAATATTTGTTCCGCGCCGAAATCGAACCCGGTCAGCCACTGCGCCAACAGTGTCGTCGTATTTGTTGTTATATACACACTGTATTGTTAGACTGTCACGTCCTAGTGACAGACTGACAGGGAGTTTTAGAAATATGGTTCCATTTGGCACCTATTGGGTACGGAACCATAAAAATAATTGCAATACATCATTCTATCAGGTCTGTCATCTTATCTTTTCAGCTCACTGACATCTCGAACGGCTCATATATCACATCAGACAAATAAAATATTCCATGAAAGCTAGTTCCACATAAACCTAAGAGTGTAAGGCTGTATACTCACAGCACTTGGTGCGGCTGCAGCGCGGCGAGATGCGCGGGCGAGGGCGGCACGCCGGGCGGCGCGGGCGGCAGCAGCGTCTGCGCCAGGCCCTCGAACCGACCGCCCGCCTCGAACCCGTTCTGTACACCACGATACTATTACATGTGGGAGAGGGCCTAGGACAGTGCCTTGTGGCACACCAGTCTTGGCAGTAAATGTTTAGTTGTTGGCTTCTTTGTCGGAGTTTCGTTCTGCCACAACGAACTAGGCCACGTCAAAATTTCTTCTATTTTTGATGTAATTGTAGTGATTCTAGATAAGTAAGTAGTTAATGACCCACCATCACCAACCACTGTACCTATGTTTCACAAATAAATATTTCTGATTTCTAATTGTATCCAAGTTATTTTAAGTAAAACTTTTGAATGCACATTGACATATTTTAATATTAATGTAACACAAATTTGTCATTTGAATTAGTTTATTCTTCTACTTATTATACAAGTTTCACACAACACTGGAAGTTCCTAAATGATTACCAAATGTCTAATAAATAATAATGTCTAATATCACTCAAAATATTAACCTCTGCAACTCCTGAAAGCCAGAAGAGCAACACATGTTCCTACCTACTGTAATGGAAAAATCTGAAAAAAGTCAACGTAATTTCAGTTTCCTAAAGTCCATACTCAGAGTATAGTAGAGTATTAAAATTATTTTGTACTTGTGTACATTTAGTTTTGTTAACTCTCGTACAATAATTTGCACCTGCTGTGATATCTCTTCACCACCTTTGGTTGACTGGTAGAGAATGCCTAAGGCATTAAGTCCGCCTTTGTACTTTTTTTTTTGTGCATAAAGTTTAAATAAATAAATAAATACTCACAGGAATCATGATGGTGGGCCGCAGCGGCTGGATGGAGGGCTGCACGGCCGTGGGGTAGTACGGGTAGTACTGCACCGGGTAGCCGATGTACCCCGGGTAGCCCGCCGCCGCCGCGTACATCGCCGCCGCGGGGCTGTACATCTGCTGCAACCGTATCACTCGCTGTTACTATGGTTGGCTTAGAGTCATATCTTTATTTGTTATTAAAAAACTGTACCTCTTTATAATACGAATACTTGGCTAGCAAATTGAAAGTTTATAGCGTAAGTTAGCAAAAACCGAAAAAACATACGAAGATTGTGGACAGATATTTTGACATCTAAATCTATTCCTTGAAGACATAATTATATTGCTGTTCAACCGATCATTTGATAATACATAACGAGATAAACAAAAATGAGCTTTATAACTTGCTGAAAACAACTTAATTTAAACGGGCCTGTTCCTCACTTCCAGTTTGCAAATCCTCAGCTATCCCTCACACTGGAACAACAGCGGCTCACTCTTCACAGAACCTTCCAGAACACACTTCAGATAAAACTTACCGGGAGCTGCTGGCTAAGCGCCGGTATGGCCTGGTGGTGCTGCAGCTGCTCGTAGGGCGGGGGCGCGTACACGCCCCCCGCGCCCGCGCCCGCGCCCCCGAACGTCACTCCATAGGGCGACCCGCCCGCCACTGTGCGGTAGCAATCTTGTTGAGAAACAGAAAAAAAACACGAACATTAACATCGGGAAATATTATTTTCATATTGGTCTGAATTGACTGGCTCGTTTGTTAACTTGGTTATCTTCGTTTATAAATCAAAGTAACTGAAAAAATATGTCATCTAAGTAAACAAAATTGCATAATTATTCTGTTGTGACTTTTAAGTCCTTTTTTCAACACGTTTTTAACATCACGCTACGACACACGGAAGCAGAGCAATAACCAAAGGCGTCGATAAACTCGACTTGACTACCTTGTTAGCCTAGTGGTCCTAAGCGCGACTGCTACGCTAGAGGTCTTGGATCCGATTCCCAGGTCGAGCAGTGTTATTGGATATTTTCTATGAAATTCTCAGTAGCAGCTCGGAGTTAGGATTTGTACCCGGTTAATGGCAATAGGCTCACCCCCTATTACATGGAACCTAAACATACCGGCGAACTGTGGGTGTACATTCGTACACCTCTACCTAGCCGTTTGGGGAATACAGGCGTGATGGTACGCTGTTGCAGACTGGGGTTTGCTAGCCTATTGATATGCAACACAGCTCAACATGGGCCTTCCAATGATCAGTCAGAAGCAGTAGTAGTAGAGCTCTTTGTGAAGGAGCTCATCCAGGAAAGTACTATCACCATACCTAATTCTGCCGCAAGGCAGCGTTGCTGTGTTCCGTTTTGAAGGGTATAGGTGCCGGTGTAATTACCTACAGGCAAATAAAACATTTTAACTTTGTCTCTAGGATAGCAACGCATTTACAAGGACTCTGGTATTGCAGATGTGTATAGGCAGCGATGGCCACTTAACATCAGGTGGGCCGTCGGCTTGTTTTACATGGACTGCTAAAATCATAGCATGCTTCTTTCTTTGCCTCTGCTGTAGTCAAGATACAAAACGGGATTTAACCTTTGGACCGCCAGTCATGTGTAGATGACAAACCAAAATGCGCCAAGCACGCCACGGTCACGATCCCATGACAGACTTTTATACAAACTTACAACTATTTTGGAGGTATTAAAGGATGAATTCGTAGCTTAGTGCTGAGGCCATCTATATGCATATTGCTATTATCATGCATATTGCTTTTTTGACGGGGCGGTCAAAAGGTCTTCTTTATCGTGTGGGCAGTAAGGTATAACGACCCCACACACCCTAGTGTCAGAGTTTCTAAACCGCCTCAAGGGCCTCTGACATGGTTACCGATGTCAATAATGTCTAAGACAAACTTAGAAAGTACATATCAATTAGAAAAGGTCACATTGGTGCTGGCCCGTCTCCAGTTGCGAAGCCACAACCTCGTCCATAAGAGGTGGGCGCCTTAAACACTGGGCCATCACGACATTCAAAAGGTGAAAAGCTTAAAAACAATAGTCTACTGTAGAAAAATGTGTTATCAAACTAACCTCCATACTGCGGGGCGGCCTGGTGCGGCGGCGCCGGCAGGAAGGGCCCCTGCGGCGGCTGGGGTTGAGGGTACGCACCCAGCGGCGGCGTCACTGCAACAACACTCAGCTATAGCAGAGCCCCACGCACGGGGACGCGCGCGAGACATACTGACAGACCACATCACTAGCACGACACCTCACTAGTGTTGGACAATTGAATTTTTGAAAATGGAATATGTGGGTAGTTTAATATTTTTTTGACAGTTAAGTTTGAGATACACTGACACTGAAACTTTTTTTTAAAGGTTAATTAAAATACCCAAAAGTGTAAGGTGATGTGGTCGTGTGTCAGTGTGCCGGGCGCGTGGTCGCGCGGTGGCGCGCCGCAACCCAAGCCCGAGCATTCACGCTTGACGCAGCGGTGTTGTCAAGCTAATAACAATACTGCTATAGTCCCCTTAGACCTTGTCGTCGTCATACTTACCAGGATTTAGAAAAAAAACTGAATTGTCATTTGCCAAAAAAAAAAAGAAAAAAAAAAATTGATTGATTCTGTCTCGTTTTTACATATCTACAGAGGAATGTGAAAAAGAGACAAAATATAGAACTTAAAAATACTATAGCAATATTTTTAGCAAAACCTTAACGTGGGTGAAATAAACAATTTTGGAAAAATCACAAAAATTACAAAATATGACTAGGTAACTTAGTACCAAAAACTATTTTTTTTTTTTCAATTCTAGTTTGTTTTTTTTAAATTTCGCCCACGCATATTCACTTACGTCAGTGTTAACGACAAGCGATGCCCATACAACGCGTTACCACTAAACAGAGTCTTTCATAAACATTTAACACTAAAAGTACCAATTCTGAAAAACTCGTCAGTGTGGTGACAACACTTCAGTCCGACAAAAATAAATATCTTTCTATTAAAAAAAAATATTTATATTTCCGCACCAAAGAAAAATACAGTCAATTTGGTAGGCCAAGTTAATGTTTCAACACAGTTTGTGAGTGCTGAAAGCCTACCAAATTAGTTATTTACAATGCATTCCTTATTTTTAATGGTCACCCTAGCTGGACTGACTATATTAGACATTATATTAAATAAAACTCGTAAAAATCGATCAATCAAGAGTCCATCATTTGTGCAAACGCTGGACAGTCGTCCGAATCCATTTTGCATCACTTATGTTAATTATTATCTATTCGGAGCTAGGCGGCGTGAAATTCCATATAATCAGTAAAGATTTGTTTCAAGCCTTGTGCATAGAAGCTAGTGTGACCATCCAAACGTCTTTTCATTAAGAAAATTCTTAAATAACAAAACAATCATCACACGATAAGGAACCTTTTAAAAAGTACAATATTTATTTATAATACGACTTTGAACTTTGGGTGTGGCAGCCATCTTGTTACAGACCACTGATTTTCAGCAAATATGCGAAGATTATTGTAAACTCATATTACAATTCTTTATGTTCTCGCCCAGTTCAGAGTCATAAATATTGATCGTCAAATTGACGAGCAAACGTGTATATGTTGCAGTCAAAACTCTTAACCAGTCAAAAGTACTATTGACTAGCAAAATCAGTCAAAACTACTTTTGACTGAAAAGGTTGGTCAAAAGTGGTTTTGACTGAAAAATATTGGTTATTAGTACTTTTGACTGCAAATTTGCGGTTAAAAGTACTTTTGACTAACGCGCTTCGTCAAAAGTAGTTTTAACTGCAATAAAGCATCAGTCAAAAGCACTATTAACTTGTCAGATGTGAATAATGCTTAAAAAGCATAGTGGAGGAGCCCCGCTTCGCGGGGCTCAAGGGTTTACAAAAAAAATAACCACGAAGTGGATGGCGGGGTCTGTTCGCTCGCTTCGCTCGCTCTCTAGACCCCGCCATCCCCTTCTAACCTAACCTGTCCGAGTCGGGGTGCCCCAAGCATCATCCTATAATTTACTTTTATAAAGAATAGATATTATTAATTATTATTGCAGATTAGTGACTGATTTTTATGAGTTTTGACTGATTCGGGCAGTCAAAACCACTTTTGACGGAATCACTTAGTCAAATGTACTTTTAACCAGCTCCATTGGGCAAAAGTACTTTTAACTGTTATTTTAGTCAAAAGTATTATTGACCAAAGCATACGGTCAAAAGTAGTTTTGACTGATTTTGCTAGTCAATAGTACTTTTGACTGGTTAAGAGTTTTAACTGCAACATATACATGATGTGAACATTCCTTGAAACAAAAATAAATATATTCATTTTCTATTCATTTACTAACTATTCAACAAGTGTACCAAGATTTTTTGTTGATTTTATCACTTTCATATACGATATTTTGCTGTTCCAATCTAAAAAGCATATCGATGCAGGAAAAGCAAAAAGAACTAAAGAGCTATGATATCGGTGCGTTGAAGGACACAGAAACATGCTGCCGTGACAACACAAAGTAAACAGTTTCTACACATGCAACAACAAACACGACAAAATACAAAATAAACTTATGTACCTATTAATACTTAGTAAAAAATGCATTTCAAAAACTATTCGTAGCGACACTAAAACATCAAACGATAAACTACTCGTAAAGCATCGAGAAATAAATAGGCAGTAACGCATGCTGTCACAAACAAAACAAGATGTCGGCCGCAACACAACAGCAAAATGTTCATATAATGGATGTTTGCAAACCACAAAAAAACCTGGTAACATCCGCCACCTAAACATTAATATCTAAATTATAACCATTACTGAAAAGAATGCTATTACTTTTCGTTTGACTCCACATTTAGGCAAAGAATCTCAAACTTTTCAATATGGCCGACACAAAATACTGTTAAATGTTGTAAAAGCTTAATTAATTATTGAATTGCAACAAGCAGGGGGAGCTTACTGCTATATCGTGCTCGGATATAACAACAAACTGAAGATCGCATGTTTATGACTGCTGTGAATAAATTTAGTTAATAAAACTCATTTGAACCTCCGGATCCCTGTAAAAGACTCGAAAAACCGACATAGAGGAGACCAAAAAGAAGTTTGAGAAAAAGATAAAATAAAAATTGAAAAAATGTGGATCCTATAGAAATGGTGTTGAAATATTTAACTCTGTGGTTTTAGGTGTTTGTTCTAACCGTCCCGTTACTTGAGACCCTCACAACTGGCATACTTCCCTGTCCTTCGGATAAGCTTAGATTTGCATGCACTGTTGCCCGTACCACTGGCTTAGTGGTAAGGGCAACATTCAACATATACACATCACCAGTACCGTCTCATAAAAATGGAAAATTTTTGAGGTAACATTGAAATTATACATTTGTGCTTATCAATTTCTTTTTTCTGATTTGTTTATTTTTCTGGTGGTATGTATACGGTAACTTACATCTATTCACACACGCACTAACAATGTGTCATTCCTGTTAACATATTGATTCTGTGTTGACCTAAAATCCTTTAGTTTTAAGCCCAAAAGTACTAAAATTAAAATAAATGGCCAAAATCTTCAGCAAGGATTAAACGTCACATTTTAGATAATGTATCTCTATAAAATTGATACCAAATCTAAAACGTTTGTTAAACATATTGTGTAAATTAGACATACAACTAGAAAAATTGGCAATAACAACAAAAATATTCCTTTTTATTAATATTAATATTTTTATTAATTTTATAGTTAGTGCCAATTTGACCATCACCTTACATTAAAATGTCTACAAACATACATTTGTAAACATTGAAAATGCAAAATAGCAAATTGGTAATTATAATTATTTGACTTTTTCTTTTTCTATGTTTTTCAATCACTATTTTGCATTTATTTGGGTTAGTATTAGACACACGAACTTAAATATTAATAGACGCGACTTTTACAATGAAAACTATTTTATGTAATTTTATTTTGTATTTTATACATTATTTAAAAGTAAAAGTCGAATCTGTATGTAAGTAACAAGCTAGCTTTTTGTGCCATTTGTAATAGATTCCAAATAATTTTAAGAATCCAAAACAAAAAATAAATGACGTACTTTAAAATTCAAGACTCATGAATTATAGAAATTATTAAGCCTATTTTTTTTATGCGTCATTTATTTCCAATAAACATTAATGCTAAAAAGTTAGCTTAATCTAAATAAGGGAAACGAAAAAATAAAAACAAACACAAGACATCCCTATTTATTAAGTTTTTAAAAACAATAGGGAAGCTAATACTAATGAGGCAATGATAGGTTTTAATTGAAAGAAAGGTACAACATTGCCTCATTGTTATTTATGGTGCACATAACTAGCAATGATAATTACTGGTTTATTTAAATAATACAATTTTGAAAAGCGCTAAATTTCCAATTTTACACCAGTAATTATCACAACTCCAAATTAGTGTAAAAAACAATAAAAAAATAAGCTGTGAACTAAATGTTCAGAAAATAAAAATTAAAGAAAAATAAAACAGATAGCTAAGACACATATTTTAAAAGAAACGAGTCCCATCTTAATATTTTTGAAGATTTTGAAAATCTTTCTTTTTCTTATTAGACAGAACTCTGCGACTTAGAACAACTTATTTTTTTAAACATGGTTAACTAAGAAACCTGACAAGTATTTATGTTTTTTTTTTAATCACAAATCCAAGGACGCTTCTCATAACACTATACAAATAGTTTCAAGCCAAAGACATCTACTGTACAGCCAACCATTTAGCTTAATGTCAATAAGTCCGGGAGGATTTGTGCAATTTTAAAATAAATATTACCATTATTATGACTAAAAAAAATGGTTAAATGCAAAAACTAAAAATAGGTTTCAAACATAGATACTTGTCCGATTTATATAGAAAAACATGATAGTGACTTGACTGCTGTAATATTGCTCAAGGTTGAGTTTTTATTTGGATGAACTTTCAAAACATCTATTTTTAAAAATGACTGCTTTTCCTTATTCCAAATCTGAGAGGGTAAACAGCTCGGTATATTTTTTAAAGCTATTGTTGAGTTTGCCTTTGCTGATTACAGCAACCAAGCCCCAAAACGAACGGGTTACAATCGAATTAATAACACATACGATCGTCCACACGCCGATACGCACATATCATATATTTGTCTCTCTTTAACTATGTTTCCAAAAAAAGAAAAATAAAGAAAGAAAAATTCTATATGATTTCATTACATGATAGCGATTAGTCGACTGCCGCGCGACGTCTGCGGCGGCGGGAGCGCGGCTCCTGTAGAGGGGGGGCGGCAGCTGGGAGGGGGAGGGGGTGCAGGTAACTTTGTATTATCATCATGTCTTATGTGCCGCGCAAGAGTCAACTCTGTCTCCGCAGGGAGAGAAATCTCACTGTTGCCGTCTCCGTCAATCTTTTTTCCAATTCCATATAGCCTTTGAAAACCAGTGTGGCTGGAGATCAAATAAAAATAATAAAAGCGTTCTTAGGGGTCTCAAAAGCTAGAATAATGCATATCAAAAATAAAATCATCAGATACTTTGATCTCCAGCTATACCAGTCCCAACACTGGATCAACAAGATGTTGAGTCATTTGTAATGTTAAATCAACAATATGAATGAGATTTCTCTGCATGTCCAAGGTTGGTTACCAATAACGAATATTGGCTCCAACATTTTTACCAACTTGCAATGTTCTTTATACAGTTTGACTCAGTGTGCAGCCAACCTTAGGCCTAGAGTTGTTCATATTATTTTATACTTGACACGTGTATTTCTGTATACATCCAGTGTCTAATTTCATAATATACACAATTTTTTGTATATTTGGAAATGTAATGGAACTACAAAGCTTATATTATGGAGTTGGTCGCTCGCTTTGACATTTGTAACGCCACCCAAGGTTGCATACTAATCAACTTATTGTTTGTTAACAAGATGGACTATCATCTCCTAAGAAGAATGCAGGATATTAAAGCAGTAGTTTGACCCCGTTTTGTCATAATATGCAAATTGAAGCAAACATACATATGCGAGGAATGCTTATTATTTTCTTCATTTGGACTTCCAAGAATGATTGCAAAATCAATACAACCTCTGACATAAGGTTTGTTAAAACAAAAATTATGAGTGTCTGTAAAAGATTTTTGGAAATTTTAAAAGAGTTACATTATCATGTTTGTGTTATAATTGTTTTTTCATGATTATAGGGTCAACAATTTTCTCTGTGTTTAGATAAAATAATTATGGATAAATGGTCTATACTTCCTTGCCTTTGAGCAAGAAGAATCGAGAATCCTCTTCAATATGCAACAAACACATTATTTTCAATAATTAATTATGCAGATGGGTGTGTTTGAATAATTATCAAGAAACAGTTGTAGTCAGGTGACCTACTTCCGCAAAGGTCAACCGGGGATAAAATATTTACTCTATAAAATCGATTGAACACAGCAGGCGGATACTCTGGTAGATATTTACTACCATGGAATTATGCTAATGTAACATTTTCAACAGATGTTCATCATAAACCAGTTTTGAAGGGTCATACATCATCGTAATGTTGTAAGCCGACCTACGCTGCAGTACCGAGGGATCATGAATCAATTCAACTAATTAATGGCCCTAAAATTAGAACAAATAGATCCTGCGCGCCGTGCAAATCGTAAGGGTGGTCGACCATCTTGAATTTATCGCCATTATCGATCTACCGCGCAACACATATTAATATTTTTTTTACAGCTAAATCAATGTAAAATAACCCCCATCAGACGCAGTAATGTCGCGTCCGAGGATTAAAATAATCATTGTAATACGAAAACTTGTATTTCAAGGCCCTGCCGTGACGTTACTCATGTCAAAACGTATTAAAAGAAAAGAACAAAGAAAATAATAAATCAACAGTTTACATACCTTTTTTGTCTGCCATTTATATGATAACTATTTGAATATTAGTTAAAACGTTAATACTTTATATTAAGCTGCAAGAATTACAGGAAATTCGCAATATAATTGGACGCAGTCGCAGCAAACGCTTCGAACGATTCTCGCAACGACAACCAACTATTTAGTGATTTCAATAGTGCTGTCACTGTCAGTCGGGTTCAACTATTTTAGTCGATTACCGATTGCATTAATTTTGTTTCTTGTAAGATAGTAATATGGGCATTTCCATTTTTTTTTGATAGACGATGCCCGCTTGGAATGATCTTTGTTGAAAATAAAAAGTCTTCAGTTGTATAATATCACACCATTCATTAAAAATAAATAAAATAGCTTCGACATTACGAGCATCATAAGAGCAACAGAACTTGGTCGCACGGTTTAGGAGATGACTTAAATCCTCTGGTTGAAATCTGTTTTCTTTCCAAATTAGGGTCCACCACGTCTATAGGGTCCCGGGTTCTGTGGTACACATAACATGAAGTAAATCACGTAATATAATAATAGGGACAGGAAAAAGAGCTCTACTCAAAAACAAAAGTTCAGTAAGCCTGCTTACAAACTGCCTACTTAAACCGTGGTGGTTAAAGGAGTCTCATCAAGTCATACTTTTGGTTTCATGTTTGTAATTAATTCAAACCTATAAAACCTTTAAAAAATCAAATGGAAGATATTAGCGTAAAAGCTTACTGAAAATATTTGATTTTCTCGAGTAATCTTTAGTATTGCTTTTAATTATCATCATTTATAATGGAGCAAGGAATTCGTTAATCACACTAACTTTCGATTCATTCTATAAACTATTGCAATAAATCAAAAACTATTTGCATTTGATCGCAGCAACGTCTCTAACTGACCTCGTCTTCAATCGATCGATCTCGGGCCGGTAGCTGTATGTATTGTACAGCTGTACATCTACATTAAACAAGTTGATTGCAAGCTGACATGCGCGTAGTGCAGCGGGCGGGGACGGTGCATGCGGGGTTGTTATGGATTTCCACTTACACAGTTCTCAGAAATTGCTTGAAAAGGGGAATTCTAGAGAATGCTAATTACCTAACTGTTCAGTTATATGAAATTCCTTTATTACTTATAGATTTGATTTTGTAGGAGTAGGAATGAAACATGCTTAGCGTTAGCTTTAATTTTAACGTCTGATTGCTGTGTAGCTATACAAAAACGCTCCCGAAAAATGCGTGAAGCGAAGTGACAGCTTATTGAAATTATGATTTTCTCTTGTTCTGCTTTAGCAATCTTTCTACTAAATCTTTCAGAAATATTTGTGGCAAAGAATATTAACTATTATTTAGGGTGTTAATTTTTAGGATATAGGATAGGTTACAAATGAAATAAATAATGAATTGTCAGTAGCAGCTCGGAGTTAGGATTTGTGCCCGGTTAATGGCAATAGGCTCGCCCCCTATTACACGGCACTTAAACATGTAACTGTGGGTGTACATTTGGTACACCTTTGCCTAACCCTTCGGGGAATGCAGGCGTGATGGTATGATGATGGATGATGAAATAAATAAGTCATTTTTATGGTATAAAATTTATTTAATATTTACATTTTTAATACTATTTGTTTTCCTTACTTATAAACTAATGTGAGATTTATATGTTTGAAAATAATGTCCATTTTCCACCGCATCTGTAATGAGAAATATTAATATTAGTAATAAAGTCAACCAGTGATGGCAGATGAGGAATTAAAATTTGTTGATTAGATAAAATAATGTAAATTCTTTTCATAACTAGTCAATTCGTCAGTCGACGCTGTTCAATATCAAAGATTCTGTTTGATTTTCACATTTGCTGTCGCGAACTTTGATAACAGTAAGTCTCGCTTTAGATTTCAAAGGATTTTTCGTCATTATTGTCGGGGATGAATAATTATGTTACCGAGAGTACTCTTACTATGCTCTCTCTTGCGTGGTGGGAGATTTAAGTCCAGTTATGTATCAGCGTTATAAAGACAGGTGGCTAATAAAACAATATGATCTAAGTGACCTGCACGCTGACACGAAGCGCGCGTCGTAGGCGCCCTGCAGCGGATGCTTGTTGAGCTGCGACGCACTGAGCGCGCGCGAGCCGCACCGCGCGCACTGCCGCCAGCGCGCCGGCTTCCGCCCACCGCCTACGTACATGTAGCTGTGCCCCACACGCATTTGTAATATTAAGTCAAAGTGTTTATTTCAATTAGACCATTTACAGGCACTTTTGAATTGTCAAGACGTTACAGTTAAAAGTTGAAGCTAGTTGCTCGTTCCAATACGTAGGTCTCTATGGAGTAGAACGAGCAAAAAACTCCATGGACACACTTTTCTTTCAATTAGTTTTTTTTTAAAATCTTGGGTTTCAATATTCTTGTTGCTTCTATATGTTCAAACAATGAAGGTGAATATAAAACAATATTAAAAAAAAGATTGCAGTTAGGTGACCAATCCCAACTAAGAGCACCCATTCACGAGCATGGCGCGTGCCATCAGGAGTCAGCACCATTTAGCTCGACCATCATAAAGGGAACCGAACGATCTAACGCACTAATGCCACGACAATATTATGAAAAATACATAGAAAACAATGACAAAAGGTCAATTTTAGTAACTAAAACTGGTTCAAAATTATGTCACAATCTCAGTATCAATCAATGTCAAATACTTGTATTTTTGATAGATTGAAACTGAGTTTAGTATGTGAACGTTCTTAAAAATTGGGGAATTGCCCCTTAAATCGGAATAAATAATTAAGAAACCATCAAAATAGTTACCGTATCGCGTCCATGGTGATGGAAGGCGTGGTCTCACATTGCGCGTACGGCGGCGGCTCAGGATTGTACCGCAACGTTTCGGGTTCTACACCGTACTCCAACTAAAATAAAGATAATTATTATGAAAAATTAAACTAAAATTAAATTTATAGCAATGTTACATTAAAATGAAAATTTAGTAAAATAATACGTCAAAGTAATTAGTCGATTGACTGTCATTATTGATGTTGGACATCACTAATTTGAAGGTCAATATTTTTGTTATTGTATTGGCGGTATGTTGTGGTACAAAATAAAACCAGTTGTTTTAATTTTCGTAAACACATTATGTGGTGGTCATTTACAAATGTGGAAAATAAAGTTATTTATACTTGCGCCACATTCAATGCACAATATTCAATAACAAACAAATGTCAAATTACGGAATAGTGTGGGTACATAAAAAAAATGACTTTTTCAAAACCTCAAAATGTGTTATTGTTTGGTTATTGTATTTTATAAGACAAACTGCTAAGGATACACATATGTAATAATGCTAGTCCTTGCTAAATAATACAAAACTAGATTGTAACTCTAAATATATTACTTTTATAACATGCGGCAAGAGCTCACATACCCACATTTTTTAGATCGAATTCGGCTAAAGTAGGAGATACTGAACTGCCTCGTTGTCCTGGTGGTCATAAACGCGACTGCTACGCTGGAGGTCTTGGGTTCGATTCCCAGGTATAGCAAAAAGTATTATTGGGGTTTTCTATGAAATTCTCAGTAGCAGCTCGGAGTTAGGATTTGTGCCCGGTCAATGGCTCGCCCCCTATTATATGGGGCCTAAATATACCGGCGAACAGGCGTGATAGTACGAGTATGTATGTGTGTATAGGAGATACAAAGTGACTTACATATAGCGGCCATTGTCTCCCGTGCGGCGCGGACACGTTGCAGCGAGGCAGTGACTCCCACACTCGTGCGCCTGTCCATTGTGTACTGAGAAGCGCGCATTCCTCTGCGGAGAAACAAATGAGTATAACATCAATAAAACATTTTTTTACGGTTGAATGCACTAATCACAAAAACTACTGGTGCAAATTGAAAGAATATTTTTTTTCTTGTATAGTCCATTTATCGAGGAAGGCTATATATAACACCAGGCTACTACTCAAAGGAGCGGAGCAGCAAAGACGTTACTTAACGTGGGTGAAATAAGCCACGCGGAGGAAGTCGCGGGCAGTTCACTAGTTCATTATATTTTCGCGAAATTGACTTTTTTTCATTAAATATAATTTCTACACTTATATTATTATTTCAAATGGTAATAATTTAAATTTTTTTTTACGACTTCAATTATTCTTTTTTACGACATCAATTTTTTTTTTACATTTTCAAAAATATACCATCGTAATTTTCGCGAGTGAATTCCGACAGACATACAATATGCAAAGCATCTCTGCAATTAATAAAGGTCTTAAGAAATTTAGAATTTCGTGGGCTATCTTGACGGATCCCCCATAAAACCTTACCGATGAGCTCCTGTTTAGGCGCGGCACATGACGCCAGACGCGCTAGCGGCCGTATGAGCGCGTCAGCAGCGCGGCCCGCACCACGCGCTACGCTGGCCAGCTTGCGTAGCAGCGTCACAGCCGCGCCGTCCGCCCACAGCTCGTAGCTGAATTAAAAAGAAAATAGTTGTTAAAATAAGTATCATGAGAACGTCACAAAAATGGATGAGAATGTTACGAGTGGCGACGAGAATGTCACGAATGTCCACGAGAACGTCACGAGTGACAACGAGAATATTACGAGTATCCACGAGAGTGTTACGAAAGTCGACAAGAATGTCACGAATGTCGACGAGAATGTCAAGAATGTCGACGAGAATGTCACGAGTGTCGAACAGAATGTCACGAGTGTCAACGACAGTGTCACGAGTGTTAGTTGTTTTGAAGTAGTAGTTGCTATACATACTGGTGTGGGTGGATCATGGTGTGCTGGTGTTGGTAGGCGAGCGAGAGCAGCGCGGTGAGGCCGATGTCGAGCGAGCGCTGCAGGGACAGCCGGAGGGGTTGCAGGGACGTCGCCTCCGTCAGGGCTTCGGGCTTCGCTTCTATGGCTAGGAGGCTCTGCAAGTTTGAGGTGAAATTAGTATGTTCTGGCGTCAGGATATGGGATTGAGATGGTGTATTGTGTGCTTGATTTAGCTCCAAATTATATAGGTAGGTCATAAATCCTTCTTCTTATAAAATTATATAAATAAAAATAAATTTGGAAAACATAGCTTTATTATTTGGTCATTCTTGTGGAATTTATTTTCTAATTCAAGTCTGACGGCTGAATGTTATGTGTAGGATATTGTTGAATACCAACATTAATTAGTGCCAGACACTTTCTGTAAATTTCAGACTTTTAAAGCGTCTGGCTGGAATTTAAGACCCTCGGAAAGTGACAAGTAATAATAGATGTGTGTGTATGAGTACCATTGTTATATGGGCCGCTAAAGTGTTCTATAGAAGTTCTTTACTTTATCATGTTCGTGCGTGTGTTCGTCGAGCAGTGCGGCGAGCGGCGCGGCGTCGGGCTTGTCGTCGGGCCGCAGCGCCAGCGACACCGCCGCCCACGCCGCCTGCACGCTCTGCAGGCACGTCAGCCACGACACGCTGCTCTGCGCTGACGGGATCAGTCTAAGGCGGGAAATGATAGCAGTTAGCATGGCTCCCTAACATAATATTTATGACGCGCCCTACTTGCTACAAAGGAAAAATATCCGCGCCCAGATAATATAATCAAAGGAAACTATCTAAGATTACACAGATGGAAACAATAACCACTAAAGCTTTTTATTGCTGACATTTTGAAGTGAAAACTTCTTTAGCGGCGTTGTGCAGTTTTTTTGGAATGGGTAAAAAATGTTAAACTCGCGTCAGGACACGTGACCTGATCGAAAATCTTACGAATTTATCGTACAGAAATATGACGCGTCAGCGAATTGTCATATTTGTGTACGTCTTTAGCGTTTTCACTTCTGCCGGCACTCCCGGAGTGCAACCCGTCGTTTTTAAATGTGTAACTTTTAAACCTTTCGCAGAGACTAGCAAGGTCTCTGCGAACTCTTTGAAAACCCCTGCTCTAGAGTAATAATGAACACAGGAAAAAAGAAAGAAGTAACATTACTCATTAATGAATATTATATTGTATCGTATTGTATTGTACATTGAAATAATAATAACTACGTAACATACAAAATGTATAATCTGGTGATAAAATAATAGATAATAATATAGTGAAATACCTGCACAGTGCAATCCTGAGTTTCAACCAGCTGTGGAAGTAATACTGTTGGAATGCAGCCGGTTGACGCTGGAAAGATTCTGTTAGCCTGCAATTTAATATGAACACGACTTTATAAACTTATTTAAATAAGGAACACAAACCAGTATTTATGCAATACATTGCAAAGGTTTTACGAAAGTGAAGAGTTTTGCGCTATTCCCACGAACTCCTTGTACGATTTGTACAAATCTTGCATTATATAGCCCGTTTATCGATGACGCTATATAACATCACGCTACACCTCACAGGATTGCAGCAGTAATCCAACAGGTAACGTAACAAAACGAAATTTTGTACGATTTCAATTACGAGAACTTTGACCCTACCATCATCTCTTAAAACAGTACCATTTTAATATTACTTTGCAACTATAGCTGTTGGATTTTCTACTCCCGTCGCTGAGCCCAGCGTTGAAAATCCAACAGTGCGCAAGTAATGTTAAAATGATACTGTTTTAAGATATGACCAGGCCTTCAGCAAGGCATACATTACCTCTCATATATGAGCTCGAGCACGTTGTGTTTGATGGTGCCGGAGCAGGCTATGAGCACATCGAGGCAGTCGAACCCCGACACGATCGCGTACTCCAGCAGCGAGGTCGCGTGCTGCACTGCTATGGGCGTCGCTGTCAACATGCAAATACTTGGTACATTCATTGTTATACCAGTCTTATATTGTCCAACGGCAGGGACCGCGGCAGGGGCAATGACCTCACGTACAGAGGGACTTGTACAGTCAGCAACGTAAGTTAATAATCTATCCAAATTTTTGGATAGAGGCAGATCCTTACGATTGACCCTATCGATTAGTGCTATTTAAGTACAGGATGCAATTTTTTAGAATTTGAGTCGGTTAGATTCCCGGGTGTGACAAGCGTATTAACAAAATTATATAAATGCAGTTTTTTTTAAATAAAATAATGTTTCCTTTGAGTGAAATTTGCTAACTTAAGTATTTAGAGTACTTTCCCTACAGGTAGCATTATAAAATTCCATCCTGTATAAGCTAAAAAGAGGAATGGACCAAAAATCGAACCTTGAGGAACGCCTATTGTCATTTCAGACCCAAATGAGTTCACGCCGTTCACTTGAACTTTAACCTGTTTATTTTCCAGGTATGATCTTATTAAATCATGGGACGTGTTTCTAATCCCATAGTGCTCCAGTTTCAATAATAGTGTCTCATGGTGTACACAATCGAACGCTTTTGAGAGGTCGCAAAAGATTCCAATGGCCTCCCGTGCTTCCTCCCAGGCAGTAAAAATGTTTTTTATTAAGGAGACACCGGCGTTAGTTGTACAACGCCCTTTGGTGAAGCCGTACTGCTGGTCATGGAAGATGAAATTTTTATTGAGTGCTGGCAGCAGTGGCAGCTAATGGTTGGAGTTTTCAAGGAATTTCAGCTGAGCCGTTGCCGTGTCAGGGCGGTGCTGTTGTGGTGACCTTAAGACCGCAGGATGACGTTGGACGCAGGCCGCTTCCAACCGGTCCTACTGGAAATCTCTGGGGGAAGCCTATGTCCTGCGGCCGATATAATGCTGATGAAGAGGACTCACGTATGTCGCACCAGGGCTGCGGCAGCTTGTAGAGGTGCAGCTGCGCGTGCGTGTCCACGGCGAGCACCACGCCGCCCAGCTGCGATATCTCCACGCACGACACGATCGCGCACCCCGACCCGCTCTGTCGACCAACACTCGCACTTTCATTATTGGGTAGATTACACCATTAATCAATTGACGTACTTTTTATGAGCTGTCAAAACACTATTTTCCCATAGATTTTGTACGACAATACTAAACTATGACGTCACTTTTTTGTCATCTCAATAGGGAATATGCATGCATTTTAAATGTCTTTGTTTACACTTACAGGCGCAGTGTTGGGTCCGTACTTGGTTTTCTTGGGCGGCGTGGACGCGGCCTCCACCGCCGTCACTCCGCCGTGCGACACGACCGCGCGACTGCATAACTGTGAACAAAATGCATGCATGCATGGAATGGGAACCGTCTTAAAATTTGGTGAAGTAAGATTTTCCGTTTCTTCTACACACCGTTCACCGTAAGATAGATAGTGTAGTGATGGCCCAGTGGTTAAGACACCCGCTTCTCATGCACGAGGCTGTGGGTTCGCAATGTGACTTTTTCTTTTTCATATGTACTTTCTAAGTTTATCTTGGACATCACTGACATCGGTAACCATGTCAGAGGCCCTTGAGGCGATTTAGAAACTGTGACACTAGGGTGTGTGGGGTCGATAGACCTTACTGCCCACACGATAAAGAAGAAGCCTAACATCTTGAACAATCATGGCACCGACTGCGTAGATCCCTTTTTGGACTTGAATCAAAAGACGCCCTGGGCCTGGGAAATCATCAAATGACTTCTTTCGCTCTGGGTGGAGCGGAACGGAGTGTCACTCTTGCAGTCCAAAACGCATCCGTGTTCCTCCTAATGCCCTTTGCGTTCCATGACCAGGCAACACTTTCGAACAAATTCCGCAACCCTGGCAGGCTCTGGCTCTAGTGGGCCCCGCCTACAGTGCTGACATCTGTTTGAGGTGCGCGTGGAACACAACGCCCGGGGCTCGTTTCTGAGCAGACGGCGAGCCACCCAGCCCTCGCTCTCCGCAGGCCCGGCCCCGGGGCCCTTTACACATAATAGCTTGTTTTCGTATGTCACGCACGCTAGTATTGTCCCGCGTCGTCACTTACATAGTGGTGCGTGTCCCGGGCGAGCAGGTGTAGAGCACGCGGCGTGGCGAGCACGGCGTGCGGGCCGGCGCGCTTGGTGCTGGCGGCACATACGGCGCCTTCACCACCCTCCACGCCCCACGCCGCCGTCTTCTGCCACACCTAGACCGTGGCGGAAGGGCCTTACATTAGCAGATTCAGTCTCAGGTGCAATTGGGTAGTAGACACTATTAAACAATAATGCCATGATAAAAAGCTTTATTTTACCTCTGAAAACCCGACTATTTTTAAAATAACTATAAAATTAGATTTTTGGTTGCTTTGAAATCAATAAATAGTAGAATTGAGATGTCAAAAAAGTGAAGCAATAGTTTAGTATAGTCATACAAAATCTAAGGGAGAATCGCGTTTTGACAGCTCATAAGTACGTCAATTGATTAGTGGTGTCATCTACCCAACTGTGAGGCGAAAAGTTCAAAGGAAGTACAAGCTTTATTTCAAAATATTGTTCACAAAAAAGTTATGCGGCGGTGCTCATTACGATAAGAGACACGCAGTTAAATAGGTATATCGCTAAATTGATATCACATATAGGAGCAACAACAATAAAGAAACCAATATTTTATAAACACTTGATTGAAAAAAGTAGCCGTGGTTTGATTTCTTCGATGGAGAATCTACCTCCATTTTGGAACGAGCAACTAGCTTTTCAACTCCCAAACCCACTGACCGATTTTAAATGTAAGTAAATGGTTCAATTGAACCCTTATCTTTCGACTACTACTATATACTTACAAGTGTGGTGAAGCAGTCCGCCCCCGGCTTCGGCCCGCCTCCCGGGGTTGTGCTGCCTTGCAGAGGTCCTTATGACAATAAAATGTTACTTGCTAAAAAGCATACTTTTTAAATTTGTGTTCGGAGGATTTATTCGTTCATCTATGGATTGTTGGCGCTCTTTGGGGGAGGCCTACGTTCAACAGTGGACGGCTATTATAGGCTGGCATGATGATGATTCGTTCATCTGTAGGAAAAGTATGAGATTTCCATCTCGGATCTTATAATAAAGTAGGAGTTTTTACTGTACTTTTATCAACCCAGTATCGACTCCAAGTTCCATATAAGCCATAGTTAATTTTATGTAGATCTGATTCTATATGGGAATATACCAAATTATCCATCACGCTATAGAGATGCCTAGAATAAAAAACCAACTACTAACTTATTTGCTGACTACAAATAAGTTAGTGTAAGTCGTTAATAAATAATATAAATAAAAGGGGCCCTAAAATCGATCCTTGAGGAACACCTGATGTCATCGGCAGATTGAAAACCATTGATCACTATGCGCTGCATTCTGTTAAAACATACGAAGAAAAACATCTTAACAGGTTCCCACGAATGCCATTAAACGCGATTTTACTAAGCAGCAGCTCGTGATCGACCTTATCAAAGGCCTTCTGAAAATCAGTGTACAGTCAGCTTCAGAGAAAAGGAACCCCCCAAGACTACAGTTATACGGTTTGATGTCATTACCGAAGGGGGTTCCTTTTCTCTGACGCTGACCCTACAGTGAATCTACTTGAATACTAGCATCCATTTGGTTAAAAATGTAGTCCGAGTATGCTACTAGGTTTGTTGCTGTGGATATTTTTTTAACAAAACCGTGCTGTTGTGGAAATAGAAATATGAATGAGGGGATAAAGTTCATTATGCACAAGTCGTCCAAACAGTTTCGACAGGGGTGATGATGATGATGGTGGTGGTGGTGGGGTGATGGTGGTGGGTGAAGGTGGTTGATGGTAGGCATTAAGCCCGCCTTTGTAATTTTTTTTTGTGCACAAAGTTTAACTAAATAAATAAGGTGACGAGGACCGACGATGTGAGTCCACTTACCCTTAGCGAAGAGCTTGTGCACCTGATGCGCGCGCTCGGTGCACTTCCACATGGTGAGCGTGCCGCCCGCGATCAGCAGCGAGTCGGGGTCCTCGCGCTGGCACCACGTGATCGACACTGCAACAACGCACCTCGTAATCTCAATTGGATGAAACTTGTTTTCGAAAGGACAGTTTTGTATGGAAAAATATTAACGTTTTAATCTATTGTAAAAAAACACGTCCTCAAAAAGTATCCTTTTTTGACAGCCGTTATGTTATGGGTAGTCAGAAGTCCGACAGTGGTACCGCGTGGTATCATGCTACCCAGTAACTAGGTTGTAGAGGCCGAGTAGCTAGTCACCTCATATACATACATTCTGATGCACAGTTCAGTTACACACATGTTCAGTTACACTGGAAGACAACCTCAGAGTTGGGAAAAGGCTAGACAGATATCCAACAACATAGGGCAGTAGTCCAGACACAAGATACTCCTGGATGGAGTATCCTCCCTCTTCAATGGAGGACCTTCAGACTCTGTTTCCCCTCGCTCCTTACTACATGTACCTAGATTGGAAGTGCACATACCTGGCTGCGCGTCCTGCTGCGGCAGGTAGATGGTGGGCAGTGGCTTGAGCGCGAGCGCAGGCGCGGGCGCGGACGCCGCCACGCTGACGCACGCGCAGCGCACGCACCAGCGTCCGCCCGACCCGCCGGACCGGCAGACCGCCGCTATCACCAGGCTGCCGTCTAGGGGAGGTGAAAAAAGTTTTAAAGGAATAAAAACAATTATTTATGACCTACAGAAAGTTGCTCCGGGTCTGGCTGTTTGTGTTTTTGTAAACGCACCCACGATACAGGAGAAATTCCTAGTGTAGGGCAATGTTTAAAAAAAAAAACACAAAACAACTACTTAAGTAGATGAAAGGATATTTTTTTGAAGATCGTAAGCTACGTGCTGCTAGATCATTGTCCAGAATCTCTGGACAGTGATCTCATAGAGTCTTTTAATTCCTTCACAAAATGGAATCGATTGACATAAAAACATATTTTTGGTATTTTAGAATTTTTTTCGCTGACTATACATTTTTTTCAAAATCTGCGAATGTAGTACAGAATTTCTCAAAAAGTTATGGATGATCTCCTAGGAACGTTTTCCTGTAACTATAAGGCGCTTCGCTCACTGCCCCGTGCTACGCTCCATAGTGCGCGGCGACGGAGCTGTGGTGGTCTGCAACACTACGCGTGAACGCGTTTTCAGTGTGTTGTGCACTACACGTGTTTTCTGTACAACCACAGCTACTTGCAAACAACGTGCTGCCGCGCTACGATCCGTAATGCGGGGCAGCGTGAGAATCGCCTAAGGGACTGGCCACAGTCTCTGGCGACGCTACACGCTTTGCGACAGGAGATGCGACAGCGACACGATTTGCAGTGGTATGCCACAGCTCGAGTAGTTGCGACAGCGACGGCAAGTGAGACAAATGTACTCGCTAGTACATTTGTCTCACTCGCACAGCGCGCATTCTGTAGCCGCTACATGTCGCGCTACTTGTCCGTGTAGCGTCGCATGTAGTGTCGCCGGTAGCTGTGGCATACTTCATACGTTGTCTACCATTTGTTTTTGCATCTCGAAGCTTGTCGCGCCTCATGTCGCATGAAGCGCTTGGCTGTGGCCGGCGGGTAAGGGTAAAGATATCTGCCCTTATTGTCCTAACTTACTCTTATGCGCAATACTGGCAGCAGTGATATGGTCGCGCGTGGGTCGCAGGCAGTCGGTGGCGACGTGCGCGCGCGTGCCCTCGGCGGGCGGCGTCAGCACGCCGATCAGACCGGTCGCCGTTATGATGCACGCGCCCTCGCACGCTATGCCGCTGCAATACCAGGGACATTATACAGACTCCGCATATTTGAGGAAAATAAAATAATATTTCTATGAAATTCTCAGTAGCAGCTCGGAGTTAGGATTTGTTCCCGGTTATTGGCAATAGGTTCGCCGTATCACCAGTCCCACAAACCACGAAGGCGCACCACTTACCCAAATCCTTTAAGCGTGGGAGTGGGGCGCAGCATCTGTATCCTCTCAGTGATGGGCGCGTCTGCCTTCTTCTCCATCAACACAAAGCGCCGCCCGTTGTGGAAGAATACAGCGCGGATTATGTGTTCACCTGTAAAACAAAAAATATACCATCACGCCTGTATTCCCCGACGGGTTAGGCAGAGGTGTACCAATGTACTCCCACAGTTCGCCAGTAGATTTAGGTGTAAAATAAAAAGAATCCTTTATTTCCTGTCATGCATTTGGGTTATAAGTAGTCTATATTCTATTTGGGTTAAGTTCTGTAAAAGCCAGCTTTTGTCAATATTACACTCATTTTTCGAAATATTATTATTTTAGATAGCTAATGCTGAAATTTCAATTCTACTATGAGAATAAGTATACAAATTGTATTTTAAACTAGACAGTAATATTATAACTCATTTAGACCAATTTAATTACTTTTGTCCAGAGGTGGGACACAAAAAAGTGGTTATTAGCAAGTGGCATTCTGTGGTTTCTGCCTACCTCCTTGGGAAAAAGGTGTGAGTGAATGTAAATATGTATGGTAACTAATAAGAGTAAGGGTGAGTAGGGGAGTAAGGGAGTCTGGCCGACATGGAGAGAACGACTGTCGCAACCTCGTGCAGGGCACGCCTCGATTGAGGCGGTAAGTCCCCTCTTTGAGGAGTGGCTTGAGCGGCGCCACGGCGCCCTCACCTACCGCCTGACGCAGGTCCTCACCGGACACGGATGTTTCGGGAGGTTCCTGCACCTCATCGGGCGGGAGGAAACGCCCGGGTGTCACCATTGTGAGGATCGCCCCGAGGACACGGTGGAGCATACTTTGGCGGTGTGCCCTGCTTGGGCTGAGCACCGCCGAGTCCTCGAGGCGGCCATCGGCGGCGGCGCCCTCTCGCGTCCGGCACTGGTTCAGGCCATGGTCCGGAGCGAGGGGGAATGGGAAGCAGTCGCCTCCTTCTGCGAAGCTGTAATGCTAGAGAAGGAGGCGGCGGGACGGGAGAGGGAAAGGAGGGTCCCCCGTCCCAGCGGCCGCCGCGGTAGACGATCCGGGCGTCGGGAGCCACGAGACGACTCCCGGCCACCGTAGACGCGGGTCTGTGGATGGTGAGCAATGGGTAGCTCACCGTCCGTACGTTCACTAGCGACAGACCGTGTCGACGGCGCGTTCGTGTTCCACGCGCGCCTCAAAGAGATGTCAGCAAAATTGGATGGGGCCACTGAGGGCCGATGCCTGCCGGGGCTGCGGGTTGTTCGAAAGAGATACCGCGCCCCCGGAACGCAAAGGGCACATGAAGGAACATAGACGGGTTTTAGTCAGTAAAAGTCTGACACTCCCTCCCGCCCCGCCCAGGGCGGGGGAAGTTATTTGATGATTTCCCGTCTATAAAAAAAAAAAAAAAAAAAAAAAAAAAGGGAGTCTGGCCACTCTGGCAATGATTGGGAGAGACCATAGTTTAACTGAGAATGGTTTTCGGCTGAATAATTTTTGGTAATGTTAAAAATTATTTAATGAAATTTCTATTTGAAAATACAAGAAAGAAGTCTTCTGTGCATTTTCAAATTGCACCATGGATTATGAAGCATTTTAACTTTTTTTCAGTCATAGACATTGTAGATTAGTTTGCTTTTTCTCGATAGAAGACAATGATTAATCCATACACACCTGGAAAGTTGGCAGTATAGATGCAGTTCCATTCATTAAGTAGGTAATCCTTCTGTGTGTACACGGAGACCTCTCCTACAGTGGTTGCTATGAGTAACTGTCTGCCTTCGATATCCCATTCTAGGACCGACACCTGGAACCAAAATATAAGGATCTTATAGAAAGCACATCATTCTTATTTTTTTTGTTTTAACCTGTAGTCTGCCCTGTGGATTTGCAAGCAGCCTATAATAATGCTGGGGAAGTGGGGAATCCATAATGTACATCATAGGCGTATATAGGGGGGGTCGGGTGGGCCGGGCCCACCCCAGAATGGTCTTGTGCCCACCCCAGGCTGTAGGGCTCACCTTCCGCCAGATCGCATTGCATCGCATCGGCCATTGCATCTTAGGGGCCAGGCCCCCCCTGAAAACTAACTCTAGATACGCCAATGATGTACATACAAAAAAATAATATTGTTTAGTTGTAAAATGTGTATTGTATTATAAAAATAATATGGCAAATTGTCAAGCATGTGCTGTGATCCCTTGTCTGAATTATGAACAACCAATAACATATATGTATGCATGCTTAATAATTTGTCATATTTATTTAGAAATTCACTAGAGAAGCCTAGAATAAATAGGTTACTCAATGAGGCTGCTAGTCTAGACCAACAAGACAAGCATGAATCATCAATATGAAAAACTAAAATGGTGACCTGATATTGTTTCTCTTAATCCACACACAATCAATATCCAGTCATAGGAAAACATTTATTGCAAACTAAGTGTAGTATGTTGGTGTTATAAATTATGTTAGTACTTATTCACAGTCACACTTACAGGAAACGCAGTGCTCGTAACTTTATGGCTGTCCCACGGAGTGTCTAGATCACATACATACACATGCCCGCCCCACGTGTCCCCTTCAGTGTCGTCCAGTTCCGTTGGGGATGAGAAAGCAATGATATTGCACGTGGATATTGTGCAGATTGGGCGGACCACTGCATGATCTGATATACTGGAAAGTAATTCAAAAATTAGGTCAGTGGGTCACCTTAGGAGCGCTTTTAGATAAGTATCTGTTTAGGAAAAAACTACAGTATTATACATATTAGTACATCACAACAGTTTCAGTGGATTTATCAGCTTCTGTAGCCCTACCTCTCATCACCGTCCTTCCTAGGTGGGCTGGTTGGGATAACAGCCACCATGCCTCACGCACAGTGGTCCACTAGTGGCGACAACGAGCGGAAACCAAAAGACGACCCACTAACCCCAACTCCCCTGATAGATAGATGAAAGCATACAAACTCCTCGTACATGATTGTTGATAAGGGGCACAAATCGATCGTTGTTGTATTTCAACTACTACTCCACCTCTTCATTAATGTCTTTTGGGCAAAAATAAACCACAATCTAGCCAGTAATTACGATAATCAGCGAATTTCAGACAGGAATAACAAATAGATTGTTTTGTTGTTACCTTTCAAAGTGAGGCGGCTCGCATTTCAAAGGCTTACGCCTCATGGAGTATATTAACTCCATTCCGATTGCCTTGTGTTGTCTTACTGATTCCAATTAGTGTTGAATTTCTACGACTTTCTATTTAAATAACAATTTTAAAGATACAGTGCAAGCAAGCTACAGTGCCATCATTCTTAAAAATTTGACACTGACATTTTTTTTGACAAACATGACAATGACATATGACTTCACGGAATAGACCAGAGACTCAAAATAGTATTTTAACTTCAACTCTTTAATAGTTTTGTGGAAGAGAAACTAACATATGAATATTTGTTAAGTACTATGATAAGACTATGATAGACCACCAAACACTAGAGATCACTAAAATATTTTTTGACGATATATGAAAGAAGTACTTTTCTTTTCCATGAAATGGTCAATATAGATCATGACTGTCACTGTCTCTTCTCAAGCCATTATTTGACATCACTTTGACAGTGACAACTAATAGCGCCTATCTTCAAAGAAGTAACCCTTCAAACGTTGCAGCCTTCACGTCAGACAAACCCGGGCATTGCCCTTTCATTATTGAGTTGAGTTGTGAAGTTGTGTTTCCGAACGCTCGAACGCGGTTGTGCTCGCTTGACTCGAACGAAAATGGCGGATCGGCGCAAGTAACATCGACTTAAAGCTGTTTGAAAAATAACACAAATATTCGTGAATTTTAAGTGAAAATGTGATTCGTATGAATTAAAACTTAATGTGTAGTGTTGTTAAAGTGTTTTGCAACATGTGGCGGACAGGGATGTGTCGTTTCGGTGTCGGGAACTGGATATTCTTGTTCGCCTGTCTCCATTTGTTTACATACGCTCAAGGTAAGCTCCATAAAAATATTACCATTTACTATCGATCGTTGGTCTTGAAACTGTCGCTAATAACAGGATCTATGTAATTATGCAGAAAATTGCATCTAGCTGCAATTTAAATACTTGAATGTACTGTGGTATTACTTATAATGATTTCGAGTTGAAACGCTTTATAACTTGACGACGATTTCTCTCGAAGTTATAGGTACATTATTATGTGACTATGTTGTTCCAAACTTGAACGCCGAGCAGAGGAGGGTTTATTTACTTTTTTTATTTGTGTCCAATGTAATTGGCTATGATGTCTGCATACATCCTTTTGGAGACCACAGTAAATTAAGTCTATTGTGGCCAGCGCATTCTCCGATTTAAATTAATAACAGAGAGTAAGTTGAAAACGTTAAAGTTTGCATTTATGTTTTTTTTTTGCGTGTGAATGTCGTTTAATATTTTAATATTTTATGTCTCTAAATAATGTAATTGGCCAATAGCCGTTTTATTCTAAAGAAAAATAAATAAATAATTATCGCGCCTATTTAGAGCTCCGTCCTCAAATTCTAACGACACACATAAATACCGCATTATTAACTGCTTCGGGTTAATTAGTAGGTTTAATTCGTTTTGTAAACAATCAGGATAGGCAGTAAAAGTTAACGGTTCCTATTGGAATGAGTCTGGAAAGCGTCCAAAAGATTCTCATTATGGTTTATTTAAAGTTGTTTAGGTAGTTTAGTGATTAATTTATAGGCTTAGTTTATTAGGTGCGTTGTGGCCACGGAAATAAGTAGGTGTTAGTTCGGTTCTGGGATTAGAATTGAATCATTAGATTTATTAGAAAAAGAAATACCTATGTAGTTTCTAGTTCATCTTAAAAATTGATTATTCCGGCCACTTAATCCATGGTGCGTTTGCCGCCGCGTAACGTAAGCAGAAGCCAATGGGCATTAAGTCCGCTTTTGTACCTTTGTGTTCCTTAAAGTTTAAATAAATACGCTTTCAACCCTAATCTCTTCAAAGTTAGAGAGAACAGGCTTCTTCTGGGTAAGGGGTAAGCTCACTCCATCGTAGACTTTGTCTATGTCACCTTTGACCAAGACTAGAGTCAAGAGCTTACCCATTTCGAATAAAAAAAAAAGCAATTCCAACCACAACCGAAATACCCAAAAACAAAGAAGCGCGAATTTCTAAACGAGTGACATGCAGACAATGTCACAGTCATTTATTTCAATTAGACCGTAAGCTGCAAGTCATTAAAAAATTAAAAAAGATAAAAAAATACTTGTTCTGCAAACATCATTTCACATTATAAAAATACTAACGAAGTATTTTAAAAAGTTAGCAATATACCCTTTGTCTCAAATAGGAAATGAGCTAATGATCATCAAACGCCTGAACAGATTTTCACAAATTATAAGCTAAGAAAAATCTAGATCACGTCATCTTTTAACCAAAAAAAAAACGCATCTAAATGGGTTCTTTCGTTTAGGAGCTATGATGCCACAGACAAACTCGTCAAACTTATAAAGTTATAACATCCTTCATTTTGCGTCCGCGGTTAAAAACATCACTAGTCTCAACGCTAGGATGCCCTGAATCCACTATGTAGTTAGTCTGGGTTTAAGTCAAAGTCAAAGCATTTATTTCAATTAGACCATTTACTTTACAGGCACTTTTGAAGTGTCAAGAAGTTACAGTTTAAAGTTGAAGCTAGATGCCATTGAACACTCTGCTACTCAGCCAATAATCATTCTCGCGCTCGTATTACAATCGTGTTGACAATAGCGGCGAGCCAACACAAACACAAGTTCCAAGTATTTAGAAAGCTAGCAGAATCCTACCTACCTACCTTCCTACCTAGGTGCCTGCCTATATCTACATGTACATGCCGCGAACTTTGGGCTCAGGCGCAAAGGAATTTCGGATATAGCCACATAGTCACCTCTATCTATACTAATATTATTAAGAGATAAGATTTGTTTGTTGGTTTGTAACGAATAGGCTCCGAAATTACTGGACCGATTAAAAAAAAAACACCAATAGATAGCTACATTATTCCTGAGGACCGATATTAACCACTTTTTACCAATAGATAGCTACATTATTCCCGAGTAACATAGGCTATATAACATCACGCTGCCACCCACGGGAGCGAAGCATTAACCTAAGACGTAACTTATGGCGGGTGAAATAAGCAACGCGGATAAAGTCGCTGGCAGTTCGCTTCTAAACATAATTTATGAACTGCAAAACGGTCTATGAATTCAAATCTGAAATTCCATTGACGCCCAAGTTTGGTATCAAGTATCACTTTGCCAGTGTTTTGTAGCAATAATAAATCTTTACGAGGCTTTAATATCAAAGTTAATCAAGCCTCTCCCTAAGGTTAATCTCACATCGAGGCGGCGGCGAGGCGATCACTTTATTAGGAAGCGATTTATATCCCACTGTTCACGTTTACGTCTTTGGTTACTGCTCCTCTCCCAGTAATAAACCTTACTCGAGAAACGGGCTTTAATACGTAAAAAGATTTTTTTCAAAACATAAAAGCGCGAAAAAAGCGCTTTAAAAGGGGAAACGCGCGAAGGCGTGTCAAAGTTCACCGCGATGTGTCGCGCGTCGTGTGTGGCACGTCGGCAAACTTTAGCGTGCAAAAGTAAACCTTATTGTAATAAAAGTATGATAAAGTGTCGCTAAGTTAATAAGTAAGCGCCGTGTCGCGTCGCGTCTCGGTGTGAGCTGACCCTAAGTCTCGACAAGGCTTTGTTTAATGATTTCCCAAGAGCTCCGTCCGACGGTTTACAAACATTTATAATCTTTATCCCTAGTAGTGGAGCTCTTTGTTAGAACCTTTGCGAGACTATCACCATGCTTATGTCTGTAAATTCCTAGTAATGTCGGCAGTATTCGCGCGCTCATGAACTCACATGGGCATTTAGTACCATTAGGAGGTTTAAAAAAGTAGTTCTTATGTAAAGCGGGAACAGAATCGGTGTCTTGAGAATTCTTTTCTGCCACTAAGAGTCGGCGCGGCGTATTGTCAAGATAGTTTTGCATTGGATTTACAAGTATTCTTTATTTAAAAATGGAATTCTCAACGGTTTTTCTTCCGACTAAGATACCGACATGTTCCTAGTTTGAATTAAATCGAATTCGGATAGAAAATGTGCTTGACAATCTTATCTAGGTTTTAGAACTTGAAGGTGTTGTAACTTTAACTTATTTTAAAAATTACGACTGAATTGAAATTTTTGGGCTGCGGGTTGTTCGAAAGAGACACCGCGCCCCCGGAACGCAAAGGGCACAAGAAGAAACATGGATGGTTTTTAGTCAGTAACAATCTGACACTTCCTCCCGCTCCGCCCAGGGCGGCAGAAGTCAGTTGATGATTTTCCGTTCGAAAAAAAAGCCAACGCCACGTAAATAAGATACGTTTTCTATAGTGCAGTTTATCGTTAGAAACCAGCTTATAAAAACAAAAACATTTCTTATTCGCTCTCTGTAGCGATAAAACACAAGTCCTTTCAGATAAATACCAAAGCTTAAGCGTATTTGGGTTGTCAGCCCGAATCTACATAATTTAATATACATTATGCAAATTATCATCACATTTACAGGCGGCCATTTTCGTTCGCGACTGCACGAACATTTAATATCGCATTAATAGAGATACAATACAAAGAGGTCACAATCACGCGTTCTATACTGGCTGGCTTAATGTGAAATAAAAGCATATACCATCATACCATCACGCACGCCTGCATTCCCCGAAGGGTTAGGCAAAGGTGCACCAATGTGGTGTACATTGGTGCACCTCTGCCTATGTAGAGCTACTAAGTTCTTATTTACATTATAACATAGCATTACGCCTGTATTGCCCGCATTTTTGTGTACAGCTGTGTTTTTATATTTCAGAGTAGGTACATCGTTATGGTCGTTCGTATAATTACCTTTTTTTTTTTTTTTTATAGACGGGAAATCATCAAATAACTAGCCCTAGTGTCAGACTTTTACTGACTAAAACCCGTCTATGTTCCTTCATGTGCCCTTTGCGTTCCGGGGGCACGGTATCTCTTTCGAACAACCCGCAGCCCCGGTACTTTCACCCCTGAAATATTCAAGTCAAACCATTTATTTCAATTAGACCATTTACAAGCACTTTTAAACTGTCAAGAAGTTGATCAGTTTGCTAGAAAGTTGAAGCTAGTTGCTCGTTCCTAAACGTAGGTCTCTAAGGAGAAGAACGAGCAAGAAACTCCATGGACATTCTTTTCAATTTAGTCTCTACAAGATCTTTGGTACATTATTGTTGCATTATGTGAAAACAATGAAGGTGAATATACAACAATAAATCATATTAATTATAAAGATGTAAGCCATGGTCAGCAAGCGCAGCATAAGACGTCCACCCGCAAGCCGGGCAGACGACCTGATAGAGACCGCAGGAAGACGCTGGATGCAGGCCGCTTCCAACTGATTCTTTTGGAAATCTATAGGGGAGGCTTATGCCCAGCCGTGGACGTCCAGCGGCTAATATGATGATGAACCATGGCATTTATAAAATAACCAATGCCAACTGACAATGCCCGTTCTAGGACATGACGCGTGAATCAGCACCATTTAGCTAAGCCATCATGAAAGGGACCGAACGATTCAACCAATGTGCGAGAAAAACTCAGCCCGTATTAACTCTTAAACAGATTTAATATTAATTGCTAATCTCAAAGTGAAACTAATTTAATAGAAAACTGGAAAATGGCTATATCACGGATGAAGGAACAAGTTGTACTATCAACCGCATGTTAGTAACACTTTGATCTACAAAAATCACCCTTACTGCTACGACTGAAGGCGTTGTCAAAGTGAAATTGTTAGTATTGACGAGCGGGTGACTGTACTGTCGTAATTCATTAGGTGACCGACGAGGCTTGAGTATAAGCTGTGATTGCCAGTTGCTATCGTTTTGTATGCTAAGTAGTGATTAGCGGAGTATCAAAGCTTCTTTTGATGATAGTAAAATATAGAATAAGGCCCCTTCCTTATCACAAAACACAATCTTGGATACAAGAGTGGAGAGGAGAGGATAAGTGTCATACAGCCAATCAGCTTGTGTTATTTTCACAACTCATGAAAGTTTAACCTACTAGGTCTAATGAGATCCAGTATTTGGAATAGTCCTGACGAAGGCGCTTCCATTAATTGTTTTAATACTTGTTTGTAAGACGCAATCTCGGGAATTACTGCAGACCAACAAAAAATCTTTCACTTGAACAACACTATTCTGCAGAGTGTTATAGTCTTTATATGGTATACTTCACTTCCACGCGGACTAAGTCGCCTGCAGAAGCTAGTCAATAATATATTATCGCCATATGAGCCAAATCTTTAGTACTTCCAAAGATTTCCCACACACATACATCATAACTAGGGCCCGGATAAATATGTATTAAAAAATCTAAATTATGTACATAAAATATGGACGAAAAAATAAAAAATATGGAAAAAATATGGAGTATAAAATAATACTTTTCATAAGTAAACATTGTGTTATTGGAAGAAAAGGGTCACTCGTGACGTACATACTTAGTTACATTTAAAAAACGATAAAAAAGATAGTCTGTACTCAGCGATTGGTTTGGGAAATCTTCTATATATTTTTCAATTTGTACCGCAATGGTTGTTTATCCTTCGGCATTTTTAAATAAAATGGGTACCTAGACTATTAGCAGTAGCACTGACTGACTGCGTAAAAATATAATGACGCGCAAGCAACACAAAATACGCAGCCTTGTGGTGGCGGGAACGTAAATTTTATGTATTTTTGCGAATATATGGATGATTGTTACATTTTCTTGTAAAATATGGACCTAACCTTGAAATACGGAAAAATATGGAAAATAAAACTTGGTTTTTCACAGTCTAAATATGACAATCGATGTAAAAAACACATTCTAGGCCGAAAATCGCGTACATTAAAAATATGTATTTACATATTAATCCGGGCCCTAATCATAACAAACAGTAGCAGTACACGTTATTAATATACACACATAATAATCTACCCAAATCGGAACACACCACACAAATAAGCAAAAAATAAACAAACATAAATTGCTGTTGTATTTTCCCGCGTAAATTATGCGCGTCGGTTATCACCGGCGCCATTTTCACGTGTTCCCGCGTTTATTGTTCACGGTGGCCATCTTTGAATCAGTAATCGAGGATGAATGGTGCTCCGGCTTTGGACTATAAAGCTTTCTGGTTTGTGTTAGGGGTGTTGAATTGTTTACATTGTGTTTGGAGTAGGTTCTCGAGGCTCTTAATACTATATGAGTGCCTAGGTAGTGTTGCTAGACAGTTGCTCTTCACAGTTAAGTAAATCTTGTAAAATGTGTAAATGTAATTCTCCAGACCGATTCCGGCCACGGCGGCTAAATCTTAACGCAGACTAACCACGTACGCAGGAGATATTATAATGCACAAGTGTGTGCGCAATCACAGGTGCACTCCCTGTTCCCTAACTCTCATAACCCGATGCGACGGAAATCCGACACGACCGGAGAGAGATCAGGCGCAGGACCAATGACTTTACGTGCTTTCCGAGTCACGGGAAGTAAATGTTACCACTATTATAAATGCGGTACGGCACATACGATGGCCCATCTTACATCGATCGTGCCCTGCAAGGTATTCTGGGCCGCAACAATATAATGCCTATATTACAGTTTGTCATCGAAATGCTAAGAAAGAAGAAGAAGAAGATGATAAATGTGAAAGTTTATATAGATAGATATTTGTTACTTAATCACGCTTGAAACGGCTTAACAGACCTGGATGAAATTTGTTGGCACAGAGATTGGATTACAGCCTAGAACAGCATATAGGCTACTTATTATCCTGGAAAAAAATTATGGTTCCCGTAGGAAATTTGAGACGGACAAAGTCGCGGGCAGTAGCTAGTTTAATATAATCCCATCTCAGTAAGTAAACCCACTTATAACATCTACACAAGTCACAGAGAAGCAATTTTCTAAATGTTACCAGAATAATTAATTAAAAAATCCACCCAATGCTTTACTTATAAAATCCTCAGCGGGGCAGCCCTGCAAATGCTTGATTGAATTTCAAATTTACATTTTACGCGCGCTAGGGGTGGCATTAAGTGGGAATTGGTGGAGCTTCACGTTTGATTAGGTTCTTGTAAACAGTACGCTGTGTATCGTGTGTAGTCTCTGGTTTATGTGTATTGAGACTCTGTGGTTAACGGGGATTAGGTTAGCGGGATTGTGTGAAATTGGTGCGAGTGGAGGAAATTAGGAGTAATGGTCTGTGGTAGAGCGGAAAACAGAGACCTATTTAGGCCAGTTTGCCGGAGTACTGGCCGTCTTGCAAGGACAGTACTCGGGGAAGGCGGGCAATAGTCCAGGCAAGATGAACCGTAGCATGCAGAGGTGGTAGAGGTTGTTGTGGGCTCTTTACTTCTCAGTTTAAGTTTATCCCAAGTAATTCGGTCATGCTTTATCGCCGGATCTGATTTGTTAGGGATTCGTGCTGTAAAAGAAAAAGGCTCTCAAAAAATCAAATTACTTTTCTGCCCGTTTAACTTAAGAAAAAAAATCGTTTCAACTTTTTTGTTGGGTATCGCTTGAGGGATTCTTAGGGGCATCCTTAATATGTACATTTTTTTTAAATAAAAAAGTCTTTTTCTCATCTCGCAATAACACGACACATAAGAAATCACATCATGATGAGAAAAACAATATAGCCAGTCAGCCATGTTATAAGCAAAGCTGACAGCTAGCGAGCGCCCCACGTGTTCATACATAATGTTCCACCACACCCCTCCCGTGCCCTGCCTAATCCTTTTCCAATTAAAATAACAGCAAACCCTTTAAAAAACCGATTAATCCACTTAATCTAAAGCTTGATAAATGATTGGCAGCTCACCCTGATGCGATACAATTAAAAATTAATATCTTCGGCCAATCTGCTTTGCATGGCGCGCTCGGTACGAGACCTGACCTAATAGCAGCGAGGAGAACGAGCGATGGATGATTAAGATTATAAATTGGGTCGGCTCTTAAGTAGGGTTAATAGAAATTCATGACGCCTACACCTGGGATTACGCGGAGGTAATTTAAAATTGGATTTTTTATTCGTGATGTTATTTAGGGGATTTTGTAAAAGAAAATGGCGGTAGATATACTGGGTTTCTATAGAGAAGCCGCATTGCTGTGTTCTAGTTAGAAGGGTGCGATGGAAGAGACATTATTGGAATACAAGAATTTCATGAGAAAGGCTCTCAAATCGTCGAATAATAAAGCATTTTCTGATAAGCTAATCTCAAAAAAAAAACATTGTGCGGTCGAGGGACCCAAGTCTGGGAACGAAATTTCTGACACCCGTATTTACTAGAAAGCGAAACAGAAAGAAGGTCGCCTGAAAGGGTCGTAACACTTTTTCCTTAAGTAAAGATTACAGCCAGTTAACTCCTACCACAAGCCGTGGTAAGGAACTTCGGCCCAAAAATATTACACTGAAGGTGGCAAACAAGCTAACGGCGAGCCTGATGTTAAGCGGTCACCTCTGCTTATGGACATAATTATTAATCTTGTTCACAAAGACTTATGAAGAGCAAGGCATGAAAACCAGAACTTCTTTCCCACTTTACATTCAAAAAGCGTTATCCAAAAATGTCTGCCACTCCCCGAGTCACTTCTAAATAAAATAATAGAAAAAGAAAGGCTCAAGCTCCCTTAATGTTTGTCACGTTCGAGCGTGCAAGCGTTATGGCACGTTATGGCATTTGCAATAATAACGAGAGCCGCGGGATGCCGAGCACACCTGCTGGCACTATTAGGTTTAATAATGCTTACTGTGTTTTGTATGGAAGCCAAGGTGACAATACTTGAGAGTTGGGGATGGGGGGAGTCTGGTGCATTTGTACTGAAGGTGAGAGCTCCGTGGGGCAGTACTACTACTTTCAGATGCCTATATTTGTCGCCAAGCATTATGTTTTTGCCGATGACCTTTTGAGTCACCATTATCAATATCTACAGCCCATGTTCACCCCCTCCTGGGTATAGACTGGGCATATGTCTATCTTTACGCGCTTTACAGACAATCGGCGGGGCAGTCTTTTTGACCGCGAAGCCATAAAGACCGCGTCTGACCCTCGATGCTCTCGGGACCCTTACCGCGAATATACCTCAAAAAATTGCGCGGTATTTTTGCCCTCATGTGCGTCGGTAGTATATCGTTCACAGTCAAATTGACCGGCCCGGCCCTCCCCGCCGTGTGTTTCGCCTCTTACAGTCCTGTGCAAGCTTCATCCAGATTCTATTCGCGATGTCAACCATATCATCTGCCATTGTCGCCATCGGGAGGCCAACACTTCTTTCTGTATTTGGACGCCATTCTGTTATAGCCTTACTCCACCTATCATTACCACGCCTTGCTAACTCTCCAGCCCAACTCCAGCTCAGGAAGAGAATAGCCTAGATATTTCGCTCTAACTGACTAGTTGCTGTTATACTTGCGAGGTCTCGGCTTATTACGTTTACCTTTTAAGAAATTCTCAGTAGCGGATTCTGGATTTGTGCCCGGTTAATGGTAGTTTCCCCTTTCAGCGAATAGAGGCGTGATGGTATTTGCATCTACCATTAATGTATGCTCGCTACACATTCGAATGTTTGTCACGATCGTACTAAGACTGAAGTTGCTTCAAGACTTACCTTTCTTGAAAAACGGTAACAGGTTTGCATGCTATTCCAAGGACAGGTTCGTTCCTTGTGTGATGTGGATGTGTCCGATCGGATTTACGTCCGCTTTCTTTAATGCTATCTGTAGATCGATCCCTGTCCGCAACCAATCAAGGCTGATACTTGGGCCGATACATAACATGTTACTGTATATTTAGAAATCTGTTATCTTTAGGAGTTTGTCGGTAGATAGTACATACATATCATCACGCCTGTATCCCCGAAGGGTACGGTAGGGGTGTACCTATGTACATTCACAGTTCGCCGGTATGTTTAGGTCCCATGTAATAGAGGGCCAGCCCTTTGCTCCTAACTCCGAGCTGCTGCTGAGAATTTCATAGAACACCCCAATAACACTTTCTGCCTGACCTGGGAATCGAACCCAAGATCTCTAGCGTAGCAGTCGTTCTTAGGACCACTAGGCTAATCAAATGAGGCAGTTTGGTAGCTAGTAGTGCTTTATTATAATTATGTGGTTCGGAAATTAGGTGTGCAGATGAAATTGCTAATCTCTTAAAAGGTTAAGGAAGTAAAGAATCCAATTTTTCCTTGTTTGAAGATCAATAAGTAATGAGGAAAGTGGGGTACTAGACTTGGATTGGCTTTTAGAGGTAGAAAGAATAAGGAGGAAAGTTTTTCATCCTCTTCTGAAATGTGAAGATACTGGGACCAGGTACTCAATACTCAATACTCAATATATTTATTGCTTCCACAAGTACACTTAGATGGTAGGTTTTACAAAGATATTGATCATTGTGGACCCTGTCGGGCACTGCAGGTTGGTTGTTGTTGGGTTTCTGTACTCATCATCATCTGCCTAGCCTTTTCCCAACTATGTTGGGGTCGGCTTCCAGTCGAACCGGATGCAGCTGGATATCAGTATTTTACATGGAGCGACTGCCTATCAGACCTCCACAACCCAGTAATGGGTAATACGATACTCTTGGTAAGACTGGTTGTCAGACTTTCGGGCTTCTGACTAACTGTTGGGTTTCTGTACTGATAGTTTTTAATAGCTCATTGCAGTGTTCAACTTACACATATGAGTTATAAAATCTGGCTTTAAATTAAGGTTTATAATGCTCGATTCCTATAACTTACCGACCGGTATTTTGCAAGCACAGTAACAAACAAATGCTTTCGTTTCGCTGTTATTGAACTTTATTTTTCGGGTAGGTTTATATCCATATTTTTTGTAAACAATACTTACATTCAAAACTGTCACAAGAATTTTCTCAAACGACCAGTCATATAGGAACCGGGCATTTTTCTTTAAAGACGGGAAATCAATGAATGACTCCCCGCTCTGGGCGGGGCGAGAGGCAGTGTCAGACTTTTACTGACTAAAACCCATCTATGTTCCTTCATGTGCCCTTTGCGTTCCGGGGGCGCGGTATCTCTTTCGAACAACCCGCAGCCCCGGCAGGCATCGGCCCTTAGTGGCCCCTCTGAAAGGAACCTGGCTTAGGACGACAATATTGTAACGTAACAACTCTACTATAACCAAACTGTAGAAAGTCATATTAAAGCTATTTTATGAGCAGATTGTTAATGGCACAGTAGGCATAGTGATAGGATCCTAAAGTTACATAATAAACACACAATGTAAGCATTAATGGGCAAAGTTGTACAACAATGTGTTCAGGAAGCCGCGCCATTAGGAACGGACAGCGGACGACCGGCCGGTTATAATTATACCACATATATATGGGACGAGATGAACTAAACTAACAAGCAGTCGGTCAAATGAGCTCGCTGAGGAACTGGGAGGTGTTTGTCCAGCTGCGATGGTTCAGGATGACCGTAACTTTCCTGAATGAATAAAAAAAAGAAAAGATGGATGGATGTTTGTTACTCTTTCACGCTTATATGGTGAAACGGAAATTGAGCACACGTAGGAACTTCGCAAATAAGACTGCCCCGTTGGTCTCGTGGTTGCAAGCGCGACTGCTGAGCGAGGGGTCCCGGGTTCGATTCCCAGGTCGGGCAAAGTGTCATTGGGTTTTTCCAATAGGAATTTCTCAGTAGCACCCCGAAGTTTGGAAGTTGGTGGTGTGACACCCCCGTGCCTTGGAGAGCACGTAAAGCCGTTGGTTCTGCGCCTGACCTCTCTCTGGTCGTGTCGGACTGCCGTCCCATCGGGCTATAAGAGTTGGGGAAGAGGGAGTGCAGTTGTGTTTGCGCACACACTTGTGCACGATAACTCCTGCGTACGTGGCTAGTCTGCATGAAGATTAGCCGCCGTGGCCGGAATCGGTCTGGAGAATTACATTAAATACAGAAGAAGTTGAGTAAAAATAAATAAAAATCACTTTTAAGTACCAATTATTTAAGTCTAGAATTCTTCACAAAATTCCTAAGTGTACGACCATTAGCAAAGGATGTGGGGCTGTAATTACACGGCTAAGGTAACCGCGGCCGGCCACTTGATTAGTTAAATGTGGAGCGGTCGAGGCGAGCGAAGGTCGTCGTGGTGGCTCGCGGTTGAATGAACTATTTATGTCGCACAAACGAGTTGTAAAGAGAGGGCTATACTGGTGGGGAGTATATTTTTAAGACTTTTTGGGTTAGTTGTCTTTACTTATTCACAAATGTTATTCTTCAGCTGATGTATTTTTGCTGCACTTTGCCTGTAACGCTCAAACCTGCGCTAGCAGAACAAGACAAATGTTTGAATGTTCTATATTTTGGGTCACCAAGATACAGGCTGTGCCTAGTTTGGGACCCGCTGCCACAACTGCTGAATTGTGTGGCAAATAAAGTTTATTTTATTCTCATTTGTTATGTCGTCGTAATTATATTGAGGTAAATACATATTGTCTTTTAATTCAGTGCGCATCTGTCAGGGGGTGAAAGTCCTCGAGAATATGGAGAGGTTTTGTTATGGTCTGAATTGGGAAAGAAAACTGCGCTATACTCTGAAATTAAAATGCTGCGATGTGGGTGAGAGGAAGGGTTAAGTAAACAATGTGATGTGTACTACTCCGAGAGCCAACTGCCCTCCTCCTTTAATTGTACTTAAACTATGTACTGATACGTGACGTGCTGGTGAACATCACTTCACACCACAATGCTGACAAGTCATGAAAAAATATCATAATCAACATGATTAACTTTTATTTACATATCATCACGCCTGTATTCCGGGGGTTAAGCAGAGGTGTACCGATTTACGTAGGTCCCACGTATTAGGGAGCGAGCCTATTGCCAATACAAACACAATAAGTGTTCTGTTTTTTCCTTTTATGTTACGGAACCCTAAACCCATATAAAATATGCAGTACCTCTCATTTGTTAACAATGTCATCAAACTAAAGTTGCTACAATGTTCAAACAATGTGTTGATAACAGTGATAAACTGGTGAGCCAGCTGCAGCCGGGTACCAGGCTAACAGAAGCAGTCAGCAGGTTGCTAATTGCCGACACTGTCCGAACAGCTTAGAGCGAGACTTTCGCGGCAAACCACCGCGTGTTTGTCAAAGTTTCTA